>OX411549.1:45488754-46088754 GCA_948146395.1 Fragum whitleyi | reverse complement strand
CCAGGGGCCAGTTTCATTATAACATTTAAGACGTATTTTTGTCTTACTGATGACTATCGAAACAGTTACAACAACAATCACTTAACATATGTATTGATAGATTAGTGATACGTGAATTTTGTCCTAAATATGTGGTAAGACATCGGTAAGACAAAAATGCGTCTTAAATGTTTTGGTGAAACCGGCCCCTGATCCTCGTATCTTCAGCTTAATCAAGCTGAAGTTACGAGGCTTTGGTAACCAAACGATGAAATGTGTTCACTCTCTCAAAGCACGAGAATGTATACCTCGGCCCGAATTTAATTTTAATGCCAAAGCCTTCTTATTTTCGATTATTTATTCAGCATTTTTATTACAAATTCAAACGTACCCAATCTTCATTCAGTTATAAGGAAGCATCGTTTGTACAAAACTTGTACATATTTTTGGAGTTATAATCTACATTGTGGCCCGTTTGACATCTATATGGACAAGCCTTTTCATCAATTACACAAAATTGCGTTTGAATGAAGGATTTGTATGTGGTAAAATATTAATTTCAGCTTAATACCATTCCAATAAATGTTTTTTTGAATATGAAATGGTTTAAAAAAAATAATTTTGTCTATATAGTTAATGCTAATATTACCGCATTTTCCGCTCTTAAACACAAGGGGCGATGGATGCTGTTTAGTAGTAAGAAAATGTAAACATATAGTAGAAACACGTGGTTTTATACTGAACATTTGACAGAAGAAATGTCCATTATTCCTTATTTGGAAATGCTAATTAGCATATTGACGATTATGTCATCTTGAACTTAAATATCACGTGATTTGTACCGTTATCACTCGCCTGCTAATCTAGTTTTCCTCGTGAAATTCCCAACAACTTCGTTAAATAATGCCTTTTGTTGGTCTAAATATGAGAATATGGGGTTCATCTCAGAATAGATAAAAACAATTATCTGGTTTTGCAAAAAGAGATTGGACATCCTAAGGAAGTAAACATCTTCGACAAAATTAATCTTATACAAATACCCACTTTTATACTAAACCACTCACTTAAAATCATACAATTTTGACTCGATCAGAACTATTTTTGGATAGACAATTCGCTGTTCCGTTTAACACAGACACAAAAAGGAATGAAAGGCCGAGAGTTAACATGTAGACGGACGGACATAATCATTATTTTACATTCAACAATTCTGAAAAACAAAATTCTTCATGGTATTAGATGGAAAATATGATATGACAAGTAAAATAAGTTAGGTTCTGAGATTTTCGGCAAAATGTTGGTCCATATAGAAGTCAAACCGACTGAACTACATACTTTATATTTGGGACGAGTTCAACGGGCCGAGTTATTCGATGGGCCGAGTTGACTGGTAACCTATGATTTTTGATACACAACACTAAATCATTTCTTGAGATTTTGATCCAACGTTGGTCTAAATTCTTATTGAATTACAAAAATGCATTACCAGAGTAAGCAAAGCACTAAAAGTACTGATGGCGAACGAATCTGGTGCCATTCTAGAGTGATATATTGAATTCGTTGAGGACAGAGATGTAAAAAATAATAAAGGGAAAGTGTCTCGACAAATGTTCGGCAATTCTACAATTTCATGTTAATTCAAAGAAAGAGAAAGAGAAAAAAGAAAGATAGATAGAGCGACAGACAGATAGATAGAGACAGACAGGCAGAGGGCGATAGAGAAAAGAAAACAGGAAACAATAGTGTCTAGACTGATATTTTTTCAATACGATTTATGTAGGTAAGTGTTCTATACATCTAATGGATTGTCCAAATAGTCGTAGTTTAGATTCTATTGCTCAGGACTACAAATCGGTTGATAATCGTACACCTAAGAGTTAGAAGATTAAGGTTAAATAAGCGTGTATGCTTATAATAGTTCTGGTGTGAGAAATTCCAGATTCCATGTTTAGGTGCTCCAGTCCATAGGCGATTGATTCACAATTCAAATTTCGTCTTATAGGTTATTTTATATTAGCATATATGGCATAACTCAGATAATGTAAAGGTCGCCTGTACTTCAGCCACCGCGATTTTATAGAAAAAAATGTTAACAGCGGTGTTCATCCCTATTCAAACAAAAGGTACAAGAAAGGTTTTAACTCGTGTCGAATAATTCTTAAAACCCGTCTTTAGACTGACGGTCGCGTGTTGAAGGTTATGCAAAACCCGATTGCATGAAGCACAGATGTCAGTGGACTGGTTAGCATTTCTAATGCTACAAGGAACGGAAATGAACAGAACAAAACATATCTGTTATTTTCTTTCAAGTACAATCAGGTACGATATGGACAATATACATTAATGATGTTTTTTGTAATATTTAAAGTACTTCCGGTGAAACAAATAGATGAATGATTAGATTGGGAAAATATTACACTCACCCAAGGGATAGAAGTGCTACTTTATAGTTGTAGTTACTATGTTAAGTACTTTGAAGAAGAATATTTTGTTATCAATGTAAAACTAGGGGACAAAAAATGCCATTGGGGACTTAAACATCGCAGTTACATGTTAAGTATTCTATAGTTAGGACGTTTCAGTCTCTGTTCGATGTTAAAATTTTAAATTAGATCTATTATGCTGGGATAATTGTTTATTCTTTTATTTTTTTATTTATTTTTTGTAATGCAAAATTACAACGAGATTCATATATTTATAGTAAATTGTGTCGAGATGGCTATATCGCCTGAATTCCGTCCTTGTTCGAAACGAAAAAAAAACAAGGAAAAAGATTTAGGGCATATGATACAATAATACCCGTAACCGAAGATATTCACATTACACAAGAATACAACAAAGTTTGAGATATAAACGGGATTCAGTAAGCAAGAAATGTAAATTGGTCAGTTGGGAACATAATTTGTCTGGTAATTGGTTAAATTTTTCACGGTCAAGTGGTGCGTGTTTAAGTTTTAATAAGAATTTGGGCTAAATATAGGTACATTCCGTTTGTTTGTAAACTTGACTTTCCGTAACTCATAAGTACAGATTTCATTCATAAGAAGGCAGATTAAATCGTAGTAGGTCATTACATGTGGCATGGCCAATCAGAAGTGAATAGAAGTTCAAGAGTTCACGACCCAAATAAACACTCATTTCCGGCAAATTACTACAAGTTGCAAAAGCGAAGGCTTAAATCGAAAAAATAGTATCTGTCTATAAAGTGTAAAGACACAAACTTTGTTTTTACTCTCAAGTCTCGACAATCTTACGCCGATCAAAAATTCGCTCGGCGAAATATTTTAAGATAATTTTGTGTTTTTAAAGGGTAATTTTCGTTATCTGAACTTGATGAAGAATTCTAGTATCACGCCATTAACGAATCAAACAGTGATTATGCGGAGAAAAGTCTTGAGATATACTGAATTGAATCTAAAGGGGTGCTACTTTATTTCGAAGCTATTAAGATCCTACGGGGTTTTCCATACATGGTATATATAGTAACACTGGTGCACGAAATTTCGTTCACCAAAAATGGACGAGATTCAGAAGAGCTTGCTTAAATAATTAAAACACGTAGACTTAGATAAATAAAAAAATGCTGTGAACTAAAGATAAGTCCATCCATTTTTTCACAACTTGGCAAACATTTTTAAAGAGGACACATTCACTATGCTGTACAATACAGCAGTTTTTTTTTACATGTTTCTAGTTAATTTTGGACATTTGAGAGATGGTCCTCAATATACAGCGTTTTTTTAAACTTTTAAACGTTTCATTACAGAAAAGTACAAATCCAAAAATCGCTGCAATTTCAAAAATATTGACCAATCCTAGGTCACACTGAACCTTGGTTATATAGACCGGGTTTTGACTGATCGCGGAAAATTGAGTTTCTTCCTCTCTATACTTTAAACTGTTACACCTGATCAGGCTGTTACCACTGTCGACTTTACATGTATACATTAACAAGCATCTGTCAACTTTTGACACATTGCATATTGAAATGTATTTTAAAAAATCTTTTTTTTGGGGCACTTCTTTGTGTTGAAATATTCATGTAGTAGGGGTCAATTTTGCTGTGACTTTTCGATTCAGCCAAAAGTAATTATCCACCCACGGTCACAGTTCATTGGTTTTCCCTCCACTGGTCAGTTTATCTATTGTAGCTTTCATTGTTCTAGAAGTCTTTGTATGAGTAGGACATGCATTATGTCTTATGTAAATTATTGGCAAAGGATGGATCTTTCTTATGATGTAAGTTTTCTGGATTTGTTCTTTTCTTATGATGTTTCTTGTCATGATCTGGATTGAGATGATTTTGTAATTATCTATTTGATTCGCGTTTCGATGGATTGATGAGAAGAGCCCAATTCGGTTTTCCCTCCATTTTGTCCTTAGCGCGCTCGCCATCTTTAATTAACAATTTCTTACTTTATCCTTTCTTGCACTGTTAAACTTTTAATATTTGCAGCACTAACAGTCACAGTATGAAGTGAAGTATGGACAGATGTAATGAGATGTGTTGAAAACACTTAGTTCCTTAAATTAGTAAGTTTACCTATGTTGTATTTACCCTTAGCAATTAAGCGTTATCATGTAAAGCTTGAGAAGTAATTGTTTGTAAAGTTTATGTAAAGTAGAAATGCATCATTTCACTGTTAAGCGAGTTTATTGGAAAGTAAAGGTAATATTGATCTTTGTTAACCATTGTTAAAAAGTAAGTGAAGTATTTGCTTTATAGAGTATTGTGGGAAAAGAAGTATCATGTCAGCAAGTGACATGATAGTCCTGTTGTGACGGACGATTTCCGTAGGGTCATAGGTCACCGGAAATAGAGGTCATGACCCTAGGTGTGGCGCCAAAAGGTGATGAGTGGAACCAGTTATCCAGGTACTAGGGAGTCTTGAGGTGGTCGACCAGCTGGCGTGACGTGCATACAAGACCGGAGTCACTCCCAACTACAACTATAGCAAACAACCTTGTGAAGGACAGGTACCACCCTGCCCCAGAACTAGAAGCTCATACAAAAAAAAAACCACTCGGTAAACACTTTATTTGGCGACGAGGTAAAACAAAAAAAAATACTTTGGTTTAATTTTGACAGCAGTCTGACCGTTTTGTCATGGGTTTTCGCGCCCATTTCCAAATTCGTTTTTTGGCTGATTTTGGCATCTCAAAGTTTCTAGTTTATTTAGAAATGGTTGTTAAAGTTGCTTGAATTGTTTTTCAAGCCAGTATTTAGGGTTTTTAAAGATTTCATCTTTGAAAAGCTTAGATACTTCATTGCTTAGTTGTAAACAAACAGGAACCCGCTTTTAGCAGTTCCTGGGAACCCGCTTTTAGCAGTTCCAGACTCCAAATTGAAGGCTCTAACCAGTAATTCTGTAAAGGGCGGTTTGAAATTCATAATTCAAGTTACATTAGGTTTTGCCCCACCCACTTTCTCAGCTAGGCCCACCCTCTTTTGACGTTGATAACAATAGAGCACCTTCAAATTTGCTATAAAGTAAGTGCATAATTCAAGAACCCAAGGAGAAGGAAGTATTTTGACTTTTAGTTGATTTACTTTAAAAGGCCTCCAATGACTGCTTGTTGACTCCAACTCTAAAGAGAAAGAAAATGGACCACCATATTTGAAAAAAATCTGAAATTTGCTCCTCGTTTTGTTCAAGACACTGCAGAACTTGGAATTTGTTTTTGGGTGTCTGCAAGGCACCAATGCTTTAATTTCTGGAAGGAGGGGAAAGTAATCCCTGACTTCAATATTCTCTAGTTCTTGCAGTATTCCTGAAATTATTTTATTTGGCTTATGGAAAAAGAACATTTAAAGACCAGTTATCTCATTAAAGCCGTATTAGTATTGCACATGAAATGCAAGAAAGAAAAATTCAGAAATTTAAGGTAAAATTTAGTTTTGAATTAATATAATTAGTTCTAGCATTGAAGAAAAAGCTGCAAGCACGTCCATAATGCCAGTTGGTCAAGAACAAAAGCAGCTAAAATAGCAGTCATAGCACTTACAAATTCATGTGGTCTTTTAGATCACACCAGACAAAGATCCTTGTTTGTCTTTTAGGCAGAGCAAGTTCGGATAAATCGCCAGAAAAATACTCCACGCTACGCGAAGGTGTACCAAGGCACAAAAATTCCAGGGCATCTTCAATTCATGCAAGACAAGAGTGTTCACATTGGTAACTGTATGTTTGGATGGGACACATAGCAATAGCTCTTTTGGCAGTAATTTAAAGGGGGTGCTTCCAGGCTTTTAGTATGGACATCTCACAGCACAGGGATGTAGTTAGTCTTTTAGACTAGCATGAATGCATCTATGCTAGAAATAGTGCCCTCTACATGAATGATAAATGTAAGAAAAGATCACAGCTACATGTACCAAGTTTCAAATTAAGTTAATTGACCAAAAGAAAAATATAGAGTTGAATCAATAAGACATTGGCAAAAAGTATCAGGGAAATTTCAAAAAATGTTAGAAAGCATGTAGCATGCTAAGTAGAAAAAAAGAAACTTGAGTTAAGAAATTCTATGAGGTCCAGGCTGTTCCTTTTAGGAACAGTAGGGACATAATTAAAGAGAAATATTTTCAAATGGCACTTGTTACTGCCAAGCATCACTGGTACATATTTCATGAGCTAGGGTGAGATAAAGATATTGGATTTTGAAAAAAAAAAACAAAAAAAGATTATCACTACCTTAAAGTAAAGTAAAGTCAAAGTTTTTAAAATGTTTAAGAGCTTCCATTTGGTTCAGGATAATGAGTCAGAGAAAGTTTAATGAACTTTAGTTTAATTTCTACAGTTACAGCTACAAATCTAAGAGAATTGAAACGTTTAAGTTTGTAAAGTCTGTCAAACCTGAATGCTACAAGAAATGACCAATTCAATAAGATTTCTGCCAATTCCCCTTATGCATTAATCATGTAATCTTAAGATTTGATAAGTAAGGTGTTATGGAGCTTGTCATTTGAAAGTCGGGGGGAAATTAATAGGTATTAAAGATGAATATTTGTAGTAAGAAACTATAATGGTTTGCTATTAGTGACAAAGGTTGAGTAGATAGCAAATACAGAAGTCATTTGCCAAACAAGTTGAGGTATTTTCACCATTAAGGTACTAAAAGAAGTAATGCTAAGGTGAAAAAGTAATCCCTTGATGAAAAGTTATTGATACGGTACTCTAATTAAAGTTCAGATAAAATAAAAGACAAAGGTTACAGATCGGCTTATGATAGCGCTTTTAGCCAACATCATAAGTGATCAAGTCAAATGGAATTGTCAAGACACCCAATAGCTAATAGATACCAGTGATGCAAAGCAATACATGCATGAATAGTGGCACCAGGAGAAACTCCGGATGGGTAAAGGACGCAGATAGGGGAGTAATTGCTTTTAGTGATTGTCTCTCATAAGCAACTATTACTTACAGATCTATTTGTCAGGTCAGAACTTGCCTTTTAGGTATAACATGTACGTACAAATAGATCTACAGGGCATTTAAAGGTAAGGAATCACTTCAGGTCAATTTGGTTACGGTCAATTCTAAGGGAATTAAAGAAATAAATGTCAGCTGGTACTAGGATTAGTACCGTGCGGGTCATTCATGGAATGCGGATGCACCTCTGGGGATAAAACTTTGTGGCTCCATGTGACAATTTGCGGCTGATGAGGTCAGTTCTTCAGGGAATGAAACCAATAATGGTCAGCTGGTGCTAGGATTAGTACCATGCGGGTCATTCATGGAATGCAGATGCACCTCAAAGATAAAACCTCAAGGCTCCATGATGTGGCAAATTGCGGCTGTCAGTTAAGGTCAATTCTGCAAAGATAAAGTTAAGGCAACTGTGTTGACATCGACATAAGGTCAAGTTTACAGTACTCTGTCAGGGTTAAGGTCTACAGTCATTCATCCAGAGTACTACAGTCAGCTAAAGCAACTAACAGGTTTACATGTATCAAGTCCAGACTTATTCTACTAAAGCAATGTACAGGTAAAAACTTCTAGTCCAGAAACATTCAGCTAAACCAATTAAAGGTCAAACAATCTTCAGTAAGAATTACTCAGCTAAATTAATTTGCGGGTCAATCAGTCCAGAATCGTTTATAGCTATTGGTTATATCTTTCTAGTACATTGTTCAAGAAATCTGTTGTAAGGGAAAAGCTGAAATCCAGTATAGGATTAAGGAGTCGATACAGAATCTTTAAGGTTACTTCACAGTTAAGGGATTTAAATGGTATACCATAAGGGAGCAGAATTAAGGCAACCAAATTCAGTGATAAGGTATTTAACTCATTGCTAGGTAAAGTGTAATTAGTTGCATTAGGATTGATCAAGTCAATCAAAGGAGCCTTTTAGGCCCAAGTCCAGACAAACTAGGGATAGACAAATAGTCTATGACGTATCCCACCAACATGCTGGTTAAATTACACCAGTATTGCCCGCATATAGGCTGGTAGGGGCTTTTTGTCTATACCAGTAGCACGTGGTCGACTAAGACAATAATGTTTGATAAGGTTTATAAAGTAGATTGTCTTAAAGATTGGCAACAGGGCTTTTAGTCTTGCAAAGAAACCAAACATTATTAGAACTTTTAGTTCGAGAGATCAGGCTTTTGGCCAGGAAACTAGTACTGGGACAAGCCACACAAACATAAATACTTCCCACCCCAAAGATTAAAGTCTTAACCAGAACCTTTAAGAGAAAGTCGGGGGGAGTGTTGTGACGGACGATTTCCGTAGGGTCATAGGTCACCGGAAATAGAGGTCATGACCCTAGGTGTGGCGCCAAAAGGTGATGAGTGGAACCAGTTATCCAGGTACTAGGGAGTCTTGAGGTGGTCGACCAGCTGGCGTGACGTGCATACAAGACCGGAGTCACTCCCAACTACAACTATAGCAAACAACCTTGTGAAGGACAGGTACCACCCTGCCCCAGAACTAGAAGCTCATACAAAAAAAAACCACTCGGTAAACACTTTAGTCCTTTTTAGCAATACTCATGTTGATTTATGAGCAGCCTTGACCGAGTCTATACTGTGCATTTTAATTGATTAGATTGTACTGCAAATTGTTACTATTATATATTTCAGAGTGTGACACTTGACACTTGATGCATAGACATTTGATAGATACTGTGATACTATTTCTATGATACTTGATGCTGTAGTTACCAATGTTATACATAACTGTTGAAGATTATAGAGTTAAACCATGAACGGATTCCTTATTCCTTCATCGTCCATCTAGAACCTACATTTTAATAACAACTCTGCGTTAACCAATTATTGGGCAGAGCCCTGTTATATTTTGGCGCCCAACGTGTTTATGGACTTATGGAGGAAATGGATACATGATGGACAGTGATCATTTGAAGTATTGTTCAGGCCATGGATTAAAGTGAGTTTTGCCTGAAAGTTTACCGTACCCATGATGTAAACACTATTAGATTTTTATCATGACCCTTTACCTTACCTGAGGACAGACAAATTTTACGAGGGGGGGAGAGATGATGATGCGATCGATCCCTGGATTTTGGACATTTTAGCGGCTTTGGATACGATACTTGGTGGATTTGGAACCGTGACACTTTTAGTGCAATTAGTGCAATTATATCTTGAACTGGACTGTGTTAACCACAGAGTTCAATGATTTAGGACAGTGTTATTTGTGTATTATGATAAGGATTTAGGATAAGGATACCCAATTGTAAGTAGAATTTGATTATGTAGCCCCTGAATTAACATTTTCCCCTTTTTACACTGTTGCATTGAAGAAGCATTTCCCCATATATTGCTTTTTCAAAATGTAGGATTGTGTAAGCACTTTCTTAAAGATACAGATTTTTGAGTGAGAATTTTCCCTTAATTTTTCTCATTTTCCACAATGTTTTGATTAAACAGATTATCATATTCTTGTTTTGATCACTGTTGATCAGTGTAATCCAAACAACCAAATGATAGGCTGTACCCTGTAAATGTATGCGCTTTAGATTAGATATAGTTTTGTGTGATAGGTATGTCAGTTTGAGTGCGTCACTAGTTTTATGTTAACACTGGTTCATTAACGTACTAACTACAACTTTCTGTCTATCATTTCTAGACCTTTGACCTTTTTCCCCGCCCACAGAATGTTTTGACCGTTGTCTGGTTAATTTGATTGGTTCACCTTTTCACCCTGTCAGTTCGCCATTTTGATTGGTTGTTCTTTACTTCCTGTTGATTTGTTGATTGCTGATTGGATCTTAGTGATTTCCTGTTGACGTCATTGGTTCACGTTGAATTTTGATTGGATTATGTTGATTGCCTGATTCTGATTGGTTTCCATAATGGTTCCCTAGTTTGGTACCCATTTATTGGTTCCCTTGATTGATTCCCTTTGACTGGTTTCCATTCATTTGCTTTTGGTTCCCGCTACCTTTTGCTTGGTTCCAAGTATTTTCAAGATGTATTCTGATTGGTTATGTAGCCTTCATGCAGATATCTCGCCATTTTGAATTCTGGTTCCCAGTATTTCGCTATTGGTTGTTTACCTGCATTCCATTTCGAAATTATTGTTGGTTCCCGGCTTCAACCTTTTGTGACCTTAGATTATTTGCATACTTGCATTTGATTGGACATCTAGTTTGAAAATCTTATTGAGTGACCTTTGAACTTTGAATTCATTTACCTATTGAGTGGTGATTGGACTTTGTCAAATCAGATTCGTTGATTTGTTTACATCTTTACTTTTGGTTTATGTTCAAAAGTGAAAGTAGGTTTCCTATTTCAAATTGAGTGAACTTTTGTGAACTTATAGTGAAAATGAAGTGTAAATAATAGCACTTTATCTCTATTTCAGAATTTGATTTAACTAACAAATAGTTGATCAAGAATATTCATTTAGACTCTAATTATAAATATGATTAATAGTTTACACATATAAACTATTAATTTGATTATTCATTTGTGTTTTTGATGCATAGTTGGTAACACTTATGCATTAATGAATTAATAATTGATATCATTCATATTGAAATATGACTTATGATATAACCATTTGTGCAGTTAACTTACATTCGGTGATATCATTCTAAGATTTGATAATTTGGTTTTGTGGAATCATTTGATTACACACAACTTTCATTATTTCTTACGTGGACAATAATCATTGAACATGGCATTGTCTTTGACAGTAATAATTGTCTTAACTACTTAGTGTTTTAAGTACATACCAGTGTGAAGTGTTTTGTAAAACGTACTTTGTAACTATCTGACTACCCATTGCAAAGGATAGCTCAAGTAGTGAAGTACTATTTGTTACTCCTATTAAAGGGAAGTAATTCACAAACCTTACTTTAGTGGATAAAACAGGAAAGTTTATGCTAAAGTAGACTTTGCTTGTCTTTATTCATACAGGGAAGTAATAACCTTACTTATGACACAAAAAAGTTACAGTTCTTGGATTTATGCAAATTTTGTACTTGAGTCCAAATTTATATAAGAACTTGTATATATCCTGTGCAGTAAAAGGAGTTTGCATCTAATTATAATTACATCAACATCATTTGAACAAACCTAATTGTGCATGATGTTGCTTGTATAATCCCAGGGTGGGATTAATTTGCAATAGAGGGGGGTACTCAATCATTTAACCCTTAAAGTGTTAAGCGTTAATGTTGACTTCATACACATTGCATAGCAAACCTTAAGTGTTGTTTTCAATGGAAGGAAACAATAATTTCAGGTGAAGTGCTACCATTAAATAGTGTTGTATAATTTATATACACTAATATATTCAATGTTTCAGAGTCATTTCCCTTATTGTACTTTTATACAAATAATAAGTGTATTTTCAGAGTCCTATCCTTACCTTGATTTATTACACAAATAAGTGTCTGTTTTGTGATAAAGTGAAAACGTTGTAACTCAAGTTTAATACTTAGTTTAAATACTTGTAGTTTTAAGTAGTGTGTCTAATCATCATGGATTCAGAGGATAAAAAGCTAGACATGGCTTCAGGAGGATCGGATATCGGATCAGGAGGAATATCCCTCCAGGATAGAAAATTATTGGATGCTTTTCACAAGCTCCATCTTACACCTCATGTTGAGTCACCTGAGGATTTAATAGGATTTTTGTCACAATTCGGGAAATTAGTGTCAGAACATGAGCCACCAAAACAGACTGTGCCACATCAGTTCCCAAAGCTTTCAACCTTTTACGGAGATGGCAGTAAGACGGATACTTCTTGGGAAACGTTTAGTTTTGAGATCAAATCTCTTCAGACAGAGAATGTCTTCAATTCTGATCAGATCCTTTTAGGGATCAGGAGAGCCGTAAAAGGCAATGCTGCCGACATATTGAGAAGACTTGGGCCAGGAGTTTCCCTTGATGCCGTTTTGAACAAGTTTGAGAGTACGTTTGGAAACATAGCGACAAAAGAGAGTATTCTCAAACAGTTTTACTCTTGCCAACAGCAGCCAAAAGAGAAGATTGCCATGTATGCGACTCGTCTTGAAGAGATATACTCTCAAGCGGTGTCTTTGAAAGCCCTGCCTGCAGATGATGCTATATTGCAGCGAGTTCTATACCATGGACTGCTGTCGGAATTTAAGCACATGGCCACTTATAAAAATAACGTCATAGATGATTATGACAAATTTAAGATAGAACTGAGAAAGATTGAGGCTGACCTTCAGAGTTCTAGTATGACTCATAGCCATGCCTCAGTTCAAGTTGGACAGAAGTCAACTGAGATGGGAGAGGTGAAAGAATTGTTGCAGAAGCTGCATGATAGAATTGAGAAAATTGAGCAGCAAGATGATATAGCAAAGAGCCGTTCATCAAATACATGGAATGGACAGAACAACTCTAACAGAGGAGGATTTAATGATAGAGGAAGGGGTAATAACTCTAGAGGAAGAGGACAAAGGAACAGAGACGACCAGAGAAAGGATCAGAGACCCCTTGCCTCTCAGAACTTCGTTCCTACATGCTATGGCTGCCAAGGAAAGGGGCACAAGATCAAGGATTGTCCGAGCATCAAACAAAGGGAGTGCTATAACTGTCAAGGATTGGGCCACATAGCTAAGCACTGCCCAAACTAGTATGTGCCTCTGTTGCTGGGTCGAACCTGGGCACTTTTAACAAAGACCCTAAATTAGTTGGGACCACTAATGAAGTAATGATAAAGTTGGATTCAAAAGACACCAAAGCCTTAGTTGATACTGGTAGTTGCATCAGCACTGTTTCAGAGTCTTTCTACAGAGACAGCTTATCTGAGTTAGAACTCAAGCCTCTGGACACGTTTATCAGAGTAGAGTGTGCTGATGGTCAACAACTGCCGTATCATGGATACATAGAAGCAGACTTATCAGTTTTAAATGGGATCCCGAATGCATCAACTATCCCATGTTTACTTTTAGTCACTCCGGACACTCATTATTCTGCTTCAACGCCTGTTATATTAGGTACCAACGTACCAACGTACTTGGAGTTTTACTGAATGAGTGTCAGAGTAACTTTGGACCTCAATTTTTGCAATGTGCATCTCTTCATACTCCTTGGTATCTAGCTTTTAGATGCATGGTATTGAGAGATAGGGAGTTAAGGAAGAACCAGGAAAGATAGTATTAGGTCCAAATGAAACGAAAACCATTCGGGGTTATACGGACAAGGAAATAAATTGTCAAGACACTACTGCTCTCGTACATGAGACAAAAGGCTCAACCTTACCGTATTATGTGGACATTACCCCAGCTGTGATAAATTATCAGTATGGGAAGACAAAGGAAATTGATGTAACCATTTCCAATGTTACACTAAACAGTGTAGTAATTTCGCCTAAAGCACTGTTATGCGAACTACAACCCGTACAAATAGAGGACGTGAACCCCGAACAAGAGAATACCATTTATGAAGAGATCTTGGGTCAAATTAGAGTTGACACAAATGAAAAGCTCAGCCCAGATCAATTAAGTGACATAACCAAACTATTGAGAAAACACATAGATATTTTCTCAACAGGAGAGGCAGACATCGGTTTCTGTGACAAGATAAAACACAGAATCGACTTAACCGATGATATTCCATTCAAGCAGAGCCCCAGACGGATACCTCCAGCCATGATAGCAGAGGTTAGACAACACATCGAGCAACTGTTGTCAACGGGGATAATACGGAAATCCAAGTCACCTTGGTCATCCAATATTGTCCTCGTTAGAAAGAAAAATGGGAAGCTTCGTCTCTGCGTTGATTTCCGGATGTTGAACAAGAGTAGCGTAAAGGACGCATACGCGCTACCGAAATTTGAAGAGATTTTTGATGTATTACAAGGGAGTCGATTTTTCTCTACAATCGACATGAAGTCCGGTTACCATCAGGTCGAGGTAGAAGAGATACACAAGGAGAGGACGGCATTCAGTGTAGCTAATCTTGGCTTCTTTGAGTATGTAAAAATGCCGTTTGGGCTCACAAATGCTCCTGCAACCTACCAACGCCTGATGGAGGAATGTCTGGGAGATTATAATATGACCATATGCGTCATTTATCTCGATGACTTGATAATCTTTTCAGACACGTTTGAAGAGCACTTCAGAAGGTTAGATCTAGTAATGAAGAGACTTAAGGAATGTAACCTTAAGCTCTCACCTGAGAAGTGCTTCTTCATTCAGGACAAAGTTCCTTTCCTAGGACATATTGTCAGCGAGGCCGGAATAGAAACTGATCCAAGCAAGATCGACAGGATTAAGAATTGGCCTACGCCATCAGATGCTGATGAGTTGAGATCCTTTTTAGCCTTCTGCGGCTATTATCGCCGATTTATTAAGGATTTCTCAAAGATCTCAAGGCCTCTTGCAGACTTGCTACCACCGACCAGTACAAAGAAAGGTAGCAGAAACACCAAACAGTGGGCCTGGACGGAAAATGAACAACAAGTGTTCGAACAGCTAAAGGAGATCTTAGTGAACCCTCCGGTTTTAGCCTATCCAGACTTCACTAAACCGTTTGAACTTCATACAGATGCCTCTGGAAAAGGACTTGGAGCTGTGTTGTACCAGTCCGATGGGAAGCTCAAACGATTTATTGCTTACGCCAGGAGAGCACTGAACAGGGCCGAAAAGAATTATAGCGCCTATAAGCTAGAGTTCCTAGCATTGAAATGGGCCGTAACGGAAAAGTTTTCCGATTACTTGGCTATAAACCATTTTTTGGTTTTAACGGATAATAACCCGTTAACCTATGTATTGACGTCAGCCAAATTTGACGCTACAGGCCAGAGATGGGCATCAGCTCTTGGAGAGTACAATTTTGACATACAGTACAGATCAGGCTTGAACAATGTCGATGCAGATGCTATGTCACGATATCCGCATGAGAAACTCCAAGAGCAGACAAACGATGCAAGAGTAGAGGTGAAGAACGATATAGTTAAGGCCATTTGTAGTAATACGGACAGTGAGCCATTGATAGAGACAATATGCTCTAGTATAAATATTGTAGAGATAACCGAGGACAAAGGACAGCCAATGGCTCAAATAGAGATGCGAGAGATTCGCAGACAGCAAAGACAAGACAAAATGATTGACCGATGGAGAATTGCTGTCATTGATAAGAGAGTCCCCACAACGAACTTGACAAAAGAAGATTTTGCCTTGAAAAGACAGTTCAACCACTTTGTCATGAAAAGAGGAATTCTTTACCGAAAGGTAAATGATGATGGAGAACCAATAGAGCAATTGGTTCTACCAAAGTGCTATAGAGATGAAGTACTGAGAGGTCTTCATAATGAAGTCGGCCATCCTGGACGAGATAGGACATTAAACCTATTAAGAGAGAGGTTCTTTTGGCCTGGAATGGCCAAGGATGCGGAAGATTGGGTAGAGCACTGTGATAGATGCGTGAGGAGAAAGTGCGGTGCAGATATCAGAGCACCTTTAGTGAATGTGCACACCAGCTACCCACTTGAGTTAGTGTGTATGGACTTTTTGACTTTAGAGCCAGCAAAAGGAGGGATTGGCAACATTCTTGTCATCACTGACCATTTTACTAAATTCGCCATGGCCATCCCTACCAAGAATCAAACAGCGAAAACAACTGCTGACGCTTTCTACAATCATTTCATTTTGCATTATGGAATTCCAACGAGAATACATTCCGATCAAGGTGCAAATTTTGAATCAAGCATAATCAAGGAGCTTTGTCAACTTACCAATATGGAAAAGTATAGAACGTCCATATATCATCCTCAAGGCAACGCAGGACCAGAAAGGTTTAATCGGACGCTACTTGGGATGCTTGGCACATTGAATAATGACCAGAAATCAGACTGGAAGAGATACGTAAATCCCCTTGTGTATGCATATAACTGCACTCCACAGAGTTCGACAAAACACTCGCCGTTCGAGATCATGTTCGGTAGGAAGCCCAAACTACCCATCGACTCTATGTTCGAGCAAGTAACGAAGAATATGAACCGAACAACCAAGGAATACATAGAGGATTTGCAAGAAAGAATGGAGACAACAAGGAAGATAGTTTCAAAGCACTTGGATGCTTCAAAAGAGAGGCAGAAGGCAGATTATGACAGGAAGGCAAAAGCTGCAAAGTTCGAGAAAGGAGAAAGAGTCCTGGTAAAGATCCTGGCGTTCGAAGGAAAGCATAAAATTCAGGATAGGTTTGAAGATGATGTGTATGTTGTAGTCGAGCAGCCGAATGATAGGATCTCTGTGTATAGAGTTAAGTCGGAGAGTTCAGACACGGTGAAGACTCTACACAGGAACCACTTATTTCCGATAGGAGATCGGAAGATGGAGAAGCCTGTTCCGAAGAAAAGACAATCTTTGGTGAAGAAACAGGATGATGTGGCCACAGAAGGGGAAGATGAAAAGAAGCACGAGGAAAAGAAAGGTTTCGAAACCGTAGATGAAAATGATTCAAGTGATGAATCAGATGAGGAGCATAGACTTGGATTTGTAAGGGATACATATCCACATGGGGACGCCCATGAGTCTGAAGAGAAGAAGAAAGATATTAGAAGAGTTAGAATTAGAGTTAGTAAAGAAGAAGACAATGAAGGTGATAGCTCTCAGAGCAATCAAGAGATTGAGGATGAAGATGAAGAAAATGACGAATATGAGAAGATTGGAGAGGCTGCAGGTGATGCTCAACATGAAGGGCCAGAAGAAGACCCACCAGAACAAAGTCACGATGAACAAAGTCAAACAGAGAGAGGAGGTGCAAAAGAATCAAGAGAGAATAGAAGAATAGAAGAAAGAGTGAAACCTCCAACCCCAGTTCCGCGTAGATCGGAAAGAGAGAGGAAAACGCCAAAGTGGTTTGATTCATACCAGATGAATCAAATGGTTGCTAAACCACATGACTCGAGACTTAAAGCTCTCAGTGTTGTTGCGTCCTCTGGTATTTTAGACCAAATTGATAGAAGTGTTGCATACAGTATTTTAGATTGTATAATGAAATGATTTTTTTAACCTGTATTATTTCAGATTTTTTTATCTATTGTCTAATCTCTTATCTTGATTTTCAGTACTGAGAGAGCGAGGACGTCATGATTTCAAGGAGGGGAGGAACGGTTTGAAATTTAATTTTGATGTAAATACTGTTTGTAATTTCAAATTTTCAGAAAACTTGACCTTACAGTTGGAGATTGTGAACCTAAAAATGTTTTTGAATGTATATTTTTGTTGCAGTGTAACATTAATTTTTGCATTTCTTTGTATTGTAGGTATAATGACGAGACGTCATTTTACAAGCTCGGGAAGGATGTAGTAGGGGTCAATTTTGCTGTGACTTTTCAATTCAGCCAAAAGTAATTATCCACCCACGGTCACAGTTCATTGGTTTTCCCTCCACTGGTCAGTTTATCTATTGTAGCTTTCATTGTTCTAGAAGTCTTTGTATGAGTAGGACATGCATTATGTCTTATGTAAATTATTGGCAAAGGATGGATCTTTCTTATGATGTAAGTTTTCTGGATTTGTTCTTTTCTTATGATGTTTCTTGTCGTGATCTGGATTGAGATGATTTTGTAATTATCTATTTGATTCGCGTTTCGATGGATTGATGAGAAGAGCCCAATTCGGTTTTCCCTCCATTTTGTCCTTAGCGCGCTCGCCATCTTTAATTAACAATTTCTTACTTTATCCTTTCTTGCACTGTTAAACTTTTAATTTTTGCAGCACTAACAGTCACAGTATGAAGTGAAGTATGGACAGATGTAATGAGATGTGTTGAAAACACTTAGTTCCTCAAATTAGTAAGTTTACCTATGTTGTATTTACCCTTAGCAGTTAAGCGTTATCATGTAAAGCTTGAGAAGTAATTGTTTGTAAAGTTTATGTAAAGTAGAAATGCATCATTTCACTGTTAAGCGAGTTTATTGGAAAGTAAAGGTAATATTGATCTTTGTTAACCATTGTTAAAAAGTAAGTGAAGTATTTGCTTTATAGAGTATTGTGGGAAAAGAAGTATCATGTCAGCAAGTGACATGAAAGTCCTTTTTAGCAATACTCATGTTGATTTATGAGCAGCCTTGACCGAGTCTATACTGTGCATTTTAATTGATTAGATTGTACTGCAAATTGTTACTATTATATATTTCAGAGTGTGACACTTGACACTTGATGCATAGACATTTGATAGATACTGTGATACTATTTCTATGATACTTGATGCTGTAGTTACCAATGTTATACATAACTGTTGAAGATTATAGAGTTAAACCATGAACGGATTCCTTATTCCTTCATCGTCCATCTAGAACCTACATTTTAATAACAACTCTGCGTTAACCAATTATTGGGCAGAGCCCTGTTATATTCATCTGATTTAACTCTGAACAGTACACGTAACTTAGTTTATATGAAAATTTAAGAGTCATTCGTCGATTATTCCCCTTATAGCAGTGGCAGTTCTGTTAACACGGAACTATGACATGACAGAATTCACATTTTATGTCTCTAATTGCGGTTTCTGATTGAACAGAACACAAGCCGTTATAAAGTATGGAATGTATTGGAACTGTTTGGTTAGGTTGAGATTATCTAAAATCCTACACACTTTAAGCTCTCGGGATTGATGAAGTAGATTATTTTTTCCAATATATTTTCATCTGTGCCGCGTGCTGATAATTCACTTTTATAGCTTTAAACATAAATATGTATTCTCCGTAAACCCATTGACAAATTTGGTCTCTGATTTTTAGGAAATTTCATACACAATTAGGAATCAATGAAAACAGAAAAATTGACAGGGAAATCATTTGTAGACTATATGGTTATCATAGGAATAACTTCCTAAGTAGGAAAATTTGCAAGATATAGTTTTGTTTTTGTTTTGTTATTTTTTTCAGATCAAAATGTTGTCAAAAGTTATTTTCTTCTTTTTTGAGTATGAAAATGTAATTCATTTAAAAAAAATTAATGAATTTGATATGGACTCACTTTGTAAGTACAATTGCTTTGGCAACGGTAACTTTGCTCCATAATATGGCAAATTTTGCAACTGATTAGTTATATACATATTTAATGTTTTGTATGAAATAAATATCTAGCGAACTTAGGGTAATTGATAATTGTCGAGACACCTGCAGACAAGCGTTGCATCAATGCTATTGTCTTTAGACTCTCAAGTTAGAGGATTAAACTAACAGTACATTTATTGCTTAAAATCTGAAAACTGTTTCTTGCCTTAATACTTTCAGATGACCTTTCTAAAGAATAGCTGTCAAATTCTCCTTGGAATTGAGTGGTAAGGTTTAGAACATAGGTAGGTGGGTTTCCCATCATGATCCTAATTTCATAAAACAAATGTTCACTACTGTTAATGGCATGGCGTCTGTAAGAAATTTTCTCAAACCATCTTCTCTTCTCTAGATACAATGACGTATACAATAACAACTAGTGACGTAAAATATTAATATTATCAGGTCGAGATTGGGAGAATTTATCATGACGAGGCTTCGCCGAGCATTTATTGGAGCATTCTTTGAGTATTTTGTTTAGTATGTTGTCAGTTCTTGGTGCCTTATTGTGATTTACTTTGTTAAGTAGTTTTCGTAGGGGGGGGGGGGGGGGAATCGTAGAAGTTCGCACAAACATATAAATTTGGACATACTTTTTCCGATATTTTTTTAAAAAGCAATGGCATCAGCGTTCTTAACAAAAATTTCTATACATTCTGAGATATATCTCGCATGAGTGAGTTTAATTTGTGATGATATGATAGATATGTTGATCGAAATAAAACTATTTGAAGTCACAAACCCCTGGCTACCTTGCGAATTAAACCTTCATTCAAACATTGAATTCAAATATAGACTCGGTCATCGGTTAAGAAATATGTATGGATTGACGGGAATTGGCTGTTAAACGGATATTTTTCGATTAAAATATCATAGAGATAAACGATTTAGATAAAAATAATCAACTCTTATTTGCTCAAAACCGTAATATGTAGCCTTTTTTTGAGTGTCCGAATTTATACTTTCAATTTTCAGTAGAAGTAAAAATTCGGTCTATATAAATTCTATGCTTTGAAAACGAAGCAATATCAATATATCCCCTTATATCTATTTTTTTTCATAAAAAGCATCTGAATTTGATACACGTTTAGACATTTCATGTCGGCGTCTGTTTATGTAACATTTGTCTGTATTTTATTCGAAATATTTGCCAATATTCTACTTCAAAGTTGATGAATGAATATAGTATACATAGTCATAGCATGTCTGAATTGAAATTTTAAAGCTTCGTAGTATCATTCTTCGTTAAAACTAACAGAATACATGCGTTCATTCCCCTAATTATTGATATTCCTTAATTTCCGAATTTCACCCGTTGACAATACACATGTCCGATTTTTACCGCTTGCACGTCCGAATTTTTCCAACCCTGTCCGAATTTACCCGTTCCATTGTACTCTCAAAATTCTCGTTTTCACAACGTTTTGGCCATAGTTTCCTTTACATTCTTTGGAGAAAATGTAAGTTGAACGACTCTTCGAGTGATGAGTATACGTCTAGTGTCCGGGTTTCCTACTATAGCTTCAGAAGTAAGCCTGAAATTAGGTTGGTGATAAAACGTCCGAATTAACCCGGGTTTCCCCTACTCCCTCTTTTGACCCTTTAATATGACTGATATTCCTTTTGCACTTTTTTGTTTGTTTAGTTCTAGTATGTTTTCTGTTGTTTTTTAGTGAATACAGATTGCAACTTGCTTGATCATAGTTTCTGATTTGCCTTTGCTGTCGGTAACCATTTTGGTTCCTGACTTCAGGGGTGAGATACCAAATTATTATTTTTTTTACTTAATGTACTTCCAGAATGGTTTAGTGTTGTTTTCGTATAGACCTTCAAAATATTTTGGTTTATGAAGTTCATTTCTGTCTGTCTAAAATGCTTCTTTAATTCTTTTTGTAAGTGTTTGTAGTTATTCCCATGTTTGTCCGTTTTGCCTGTTTGTAGTGTCTGCTTTTTTATCAGTTTTCTTTCATTATACTTGATTTATGGGGTAGAGTATTTTGAACTATATTCTTTGATGGTATGTGTGTATCCATACTTTGGTGAATTTGTTCTTTAAAGCATTACCAAGTGTTGAGAATATTTTCACCTGAGTTGCACATGTTGGTTTGTTTGCTGATTTTTCGATTGATTGCTTAAAAGCTTTCCAGAATGCCTTGAGTATAAAAAACGTTTTTTTTTCGTTTGATGTTTGGGTAGAAAGGCTTTGTATCGAGGTCATTGTAACAATACTATGGTCAGAGGTACACTCACTGAGGATTTGACCAGTGATGCATTTGTCGTATATACTAAGTCTAGAATATTTTCTCCTCTAGTTGGTTCTCTGTGTATTAGCGTAAGACCTGCATTGCTAGTTATTTCAATAAGTTGGTTTTGGATTTCCCTGTCGTTTCCTGGCTTTGTTTTTGTCCTCCCAGTCTATGTCTGGACATTAGAAATCATCTGCTAGAATTATATTTTTGTTGATTTTGTCGAGTTTGCTCACGGATGATTCTAGTTCTTGTAGAACTACTGATTTTCTTTGTGGCATATAGAAGGATAATATGTATAGATTTTTGCTGTTTTTAGTTTTCATTTTTATCCATTCTATTTCGCAATTTGGTACGAGATTTGTTTGGTCTTCTGAGGTGATATTTTTGTTTACTAGTATAAATACCCCAAACCCTAGTGTACATTGGTCATTCCTGTATACATACTGTGTAGTTTTCACTGGTTTTAATGGCATCTCTTGTAGGATTTTTACCCGGGTTCACCCCTTTTAGCCAAGATACTGTTCCACAGATTACATCTGGTTTTAGATAGTCGATGGAGGCTGCAAGTTCCTGGTGCTTGTCTTTTATGCTCCTGCAGTTTATTGTAATGAGTCTAAGATTTTGTTTCGGCGTTGTTTTTATGGTTTTCTGAGATTGATTTTGTTTTAAATTTCTTTCTACTTGGCGTGCTTGATTTTTTGGTTGTTTGTGATTTTAGGTTACTTGTTTTCAATGGGCTAAATATGTTTGATTTTATTCATTCAAGTGTTTCGTTAATTGGTGTAAGGGCTTCGAAGTAGTTTGATGTACATGTGTATTTATTTAGTAGCTTCTGAATGTAAACGTTGTTACATTTATGCTTTCGCATTTGCAGCACAGCCACTGCACATTAGATCTTTCTAGTCTTGGATAGAAAGTTTAATGTAGGATTGATGGTACCAGAGGCCACAACCGTCATAACGAATTGCTTTGCACTCCCATAATACAGTATGGTCACATAGTCCATGGGGGAAAATGCATTCTTGTCTTGGTCCCGGGTTGATCTCTACAGAGCAGCAGGACAAGAATAGCAAACAGAGTTGTTTTATTGTTTATTATCGTCAGGCTTATCGGCCGACGACCTGAACTGTGCATTCTGGGACTGGGGTGGTGGGGGGGTATAATTGGGTTGAAGGCCAAAATTGTGAGATGGAATGAGTTTGACTTAGTTTTTTTTTCTGTGTAACAGATTAAAATGTATTTGTAACTGTTTGGTTCTTGATTTTGGTATTGTGTCAGTCTGATTGAGAGAAACAGTATGAATAGCGCTAGCACAAACATGCTCTGTGTAGCGCGCATAAACCCGTAATGTCCAAAGCTCAGTCAAGCCAAGAATGTCCTGTACTAAAACCGTTCTTTTAATAAATAATAGCAAAAAGACCCTATCTTTCTGATTGTCCGTTAATATCCCATTAAAATTGACCGAGAACTGCAGACTATCTCGTCTTTTTAAGTATGCGGTTTAAATAACCCTTAATTATCCAGACAGAGATAAGGAATGTCGGACACATGTTCATTGCCTGGTCTATCTCTTTATTATTGTTTACAAATTGCCAGTTAAATGTAGAAAAAGTTTTGTTATTGTGTGTTCTTTATTGTATTTGATTCTATTACTAAAACGTGTTTAAATTACAATTATACGTTACTTCAGGAATACACAGAAATAATGATAATAAAAAAAATCTTCCTTTCGTCACAAACTTTTCAATACATGGGTCTTGTATTGAACTCTAGTTGAAAAGTTTTATTCCAAACCCTAAAATTAAGACAATTTGAGAAAATTAAAAAATGTTCAGAAGATTGGATTTAATCTATCAAAGGTTCTTTAGAAAAGTAGTTAGGAAATACCCTCTTGTTGTTGTTTTTCATTACACTATTTCTGTGAAAGAGATTATGTAATAGCAGTAAGGCATTGTAATTTTGTAATACATGGTATTGGGTTAAGGTAATAGGGAAGATTAAACATTCATCTTTCCCATGGTGATTTCTGGCATAATTCCGCGATGATCATTCAGTTTGAAATTTGTCATCTTCTATCGTTGTGTACAAAATAATACAAAACTATATCCTGACTAATCTTCCCCTCTGTCTGTCTGAATCTGGGTATTTTTTTGTCTCTTTTTCTCTCTCAGTCTCTCTCTGTCTGTCTAACTCTCTGTCTGTCTGTCTGTCTGTCTCTATGTCTGCCTGGAAGCCCCCCCTCTCTCTCTCCCTCTGTCTCTCTTTAATGCCATATTCGAAAAGAAGAAATTTAAGAGTTTAAAAGAAGGTCAAACGCAACAAAACTATGGATTATGATTTTAAATGATGCAATTAATCCACATGGGAAGGGCGGTGTATGGAAATACCGAAAGAGACATAAATACCAAAATAGACCGAAATATGCCGAAATACGTCGAAATACATATAAAATATACCGAAATGGGAAAATACAAGTAAGAAAAAAGATAAATATATCTTCTATCTTTATGATGAAACATATATATGACGTCCATGCCGTGCGCGAAAGTAGAATAACCGTAATAAATTCTAAACAAGTATCCGGCTAAAAAGTGTATTTCAGTATTTGTTAAGATATGCAGAACGCACCTGGATAGAACATCAAAAAGTCGAAAATACTTCTAAACAGCTTAAACTAGTTATAAAAATGTGTAAATCCGTATAAGATGACATAAGAATATCTCACCTGTATGTTGAATGTAAAGGTCGAAAATACCGAAATACAGCCTAAACCAGTTGTAACAATGTGTATTTCGGTATATGATCAAATGTGAAAATCTCACCTGTGTAGTACATCAAGCAGTCCAAAATACAAAATTCAGCCTAAACGAGTGATAAAAATGTGTATTTAGTTTTTGGTGACAAACGTTTTTCAGTATATGTTGAACCGCCGTCATAGCGCAGTTGGTAGCGCGTCAGACTGTCAATCTAGAGGTCCCAGGTTCGATCCCCGACGGCGGCACTCATTCTTTCCTACTATTTGTCTCTCACCAATTGGTTGATTATCGTAGACCTATGTGAGATGGCGACTGGAGGCTAGGAAAGGGTGTGGTGGTTGTCCTGGTGAGAGAAATACCAGGAAACCATTGTTAGGTGCTCCAGCCGCGGCGATATAACTGAAAAAATGTTGAAAGCAGCGTTAAAAGCAATTCAATCAATCGGTATATGTTGAAATTAGGATATCTTACCTGTATGGTGCATATTAAGGTCGAAAATACCAAAATACAGAAAAAATGTATTTCGGTATTGATTGAAATGTGCAATATTTCACCTAGGTGAATACTCCAAGAAGTCGAAAATCTCCAAATAAAGCCTTAATCGGTTATAACAATGTGTATTTCGGTTTTTGTTCAAATAAGCATATCTCACCTGTCTGGTGCATTTAAATGTCGAAAATACCGAAATACAGTCTAAACCAGTTATAACAATGTGTATTTCAATATTTAGTGAAATATGCATCTCACCTGTGTCGTACATCAAGAAGTCGCAAATGCCGAAATTCAGTACTAATGATTGATAAAGTAGATCTATCTCGATATTTAGAGAATAATGCAATTATCACATGTATTGTTTTATCAAGACATGGAAAATACCGAAATACAACCCATGTAAGGGGAAAATATGTGTTTTTGGACTTTTGATTAAATATGCATCTTGTCTGTGTAGAGGTCGACCATTACTAAATACAGACTGAACTAGTGTGTATTTCGGTATTTGGTGAATAGTGCATAACTCACCTGTATAGTTCAAGTAATAGTAGAAAATACCGAAATACAGCCTAAACGAGTGATAAAAATGTGTATTTCGGTATTTGGTGAAACATGCATATCTCACCTGTATAGTGCATGTAAAGGTCGAAAATACCGAAATACAGCCTAAACGAGTGATAAAAATGTGTATTTCGGTATTTGATGAAATAAGCATATCTCAACTTTGCATTACCTCAAGCTGTCAAAAATACAAAAAATAGGCTAAACAAGCGCCAAAAATGGGTTTATCAGTTTTTGATGAAGCTTACATTTCTTACCTTTGAAGTATAGCATGGGGTCAAAAATACCGAAATACAGCCTTCACTTGTGATAAAAATGTGTATATCGGTATTTAATGAAATGTGCAGAACGCACTGAAACAGTACACCAAAAAGTCGAAAATAAGGAAATACAACTAAAACCAGTTATGAAAATGTTTATTTCGGTATTCGATGAGATTATCTACCTAATTAAAATAAATTACCTGTCTTATTATCTGTTCTCTCAGTAAAGATCATCAAGAGGTCGATATATATGCATATTTCATCAAATATCGAAATACACGTTGTTATAACTTGTTTAGACTGTAATTCGGTATTTTCGACTTCTTGGTGTACTATACAGGTGAGATACGCATACTTCATCAAATACCGAAATACACATTGTTATAACTGGTTTAGACTGTATTTCTGTATTTTCGACTTCTTGATGTACTACACAAGTGAGTTATGCATATTTTATCAAATACCGAATCACACATTTCAATTACTGTTTTTAAGTTGTATTTCGGTATTTTCGACCTTTCCATGCAACTTACAAGTCATATATGCTTATTTCAACATATGCCGAAATACATATTTTTATCACTCGTTTAGGCTGTAATTCGGCTTCTTGATATACTACACAGGTGAGATATGCATATCTCATCAAATACTGAAAAACAAATTGTTATAACTGGTTTAGACTGTATTTTGGTATTTTCGACCTCTTGATGTACTACACAGGTGAAAAATACATATATAATCAAATACTGAAATACACATTTTCATCACTCGTTTAGGCTGTATTTTGGTATTTTCGACTTCTTGATGTACTACGCAGATGAGATATGCATATTTCATCAAATATCGAAATACACATTTTTAAAACTGGTTTAAGTAGTAATATTTTCGAATTTTCGAATCTTTGATGTACTTTCCTGATGCATTCAGCATATTCTAACGAATACCTAAATACACTTTTTCGGAAACTTGTTAAGAAATTTTTACGGTTATTCCATTTTCGCGCACGGCATGACATCATATAAATGTTTCGTCACAAAGATAGAAGATGTTCATCTATTTTTTTCTTATATTTTTCGTATTTCGGTATTTCTAGGTGTATTTCGGTTTACTTCGGTATTCATGTCTATTTCGGTATTTCCACGCGTTTTTCGAAGCTTACCGAAAGTATGCGTGCGCATGAATCCATTCTACTGTAGCAGTCACAATAGTTTCAGTCGAAAACGCAATCAGTGGGGTCGGGTTCGATGATGTTGTTGTTGTAAAGTTCGAAGCGCGAAAGGACATTCTCTACTTTTGGCGAAAGGGTGTGTACCTTTTTTCTCATCTTTCCAGTAAGTTTGACTTGCATTCGATTGTATTTCCTTTTTTGAATCGTAGAAATGTTTTGAATTTATTCATTTTTTTCATGAGACACCAAGATCACTACAATGTTTACACTGATGACGCAATAATTTCAACACACGTGTTGTCAAGATGATGGACCTCGGTTTGCATTTGTCAGCTTGTTTTTAGAATCCTTTAAAGGCTTTTTATACAAATCTGTACTAATAGTGCATAGTCCTTTTTGATCGATCTTGTTTTACCTAAAATGAGCCTGTGCGTGGCATTTCCAACAATTTAGCTAAGAAAGAAATCGACTCACTAAAATTAAACCTATGTTGGGGTTCTCTTGCCAACATGGCAACAGAGATACAGCAGTCACATTGAGATGCAGGTTTAATGGATAAAAGACACTTCTCTTTACAACAACCACAAAGAGGGAGCCCCCATTTTAGCACAGTTGGTAGCGCATCAGACTGTCAATCTAGATGTCCCGGGTTCAATCACCGACAGTGGCACTCATTCTTTTTCCACTATTTGTCTGTCATCAATGGGCCAAAAATCTTAGACCTATGTAACAGTGAGATAGCAGCAAGAGGCTAGGAAAGGAAGTGATGGTTGTACTGGTGAGAGAAATATCTGGAAACCAGTGTTGGGTGCTCCAGCCACCCCAATATAACTGAAAATATTAAAGTGGCTTTAGTTAAATTCCATTCAATCAATAAATCAATCCAGGAAGAGGGGATATATTGCTTTGATCTTGTCAGTCCGTCTGTAAACCTTTTTTTGTCTGGAGCATATATCAAAAACCATTCAAGCTAGAATCATGAAACTCCACAGGTGGATAGATCTCATTGAGGAGAAGTGCAGCACACTAGAACCATAATATTACTCATCATATTTTGTGAGTTATTGCCCTTTGTTGATTCACACAGACAGTATTCCGACTGCTGTTTGAATTTTGGGATAAAAATGGGTATTTTATAGCATGCATGTACCCCCTCTATATAACACAAAGAAGGATGCTTGAAAAATAAGGGGGTTCAAGCTTCAATTTAGGGGTAAATCACCCCCATTTGAGGGCTTTGGGGAATACTGAAAGAATAGGCTATTGACCTGCTTTTATGGGGGGGGGGGCATAAATGTTTTACAAACATCTCTTGTTTCACTTTGATTTACACTACCTAGGAATAGGAGAACACTGAATTTTTTAATAATATTGATATTAGACAACTAAGAAATATTAGGTATTTCTAATGTTCAGCTTATTATTCTTTGACTATAACTTTTGTGAGTAATTGAACACCCTTACTTTAGAATCAAAGAGGCAACCCTTAAAGAGTTAATTTTATGATAAGAGAACATGGTGAAAAAAACAAACAATTTTTTTCTTAATTCCTATAAGTAATCTTCTAAGATGGTTATCCTTCAAAATTTTACAATAAATGCTGGCAAATTCTATCTTTTATAACTTATTTAGTGAAGATTTCTATAGTTTTGGCATAATCATGGATGGAAAGGAAACTGTCCTGATCATAAATTGTTTGTTAAAATATTCTTGTAAATCAATTCTTCTTTTCTTATATTTAGTAACATTCAAACACAGCTGACACAAAAAGTTGAAGATGGGTTGTTGTAAGAGGAGAGAAGGTTACAGTGTTAAGGAGGAGGACAATCCAGGGAGCACCGGAGAAGTTGTGATGAAGAAACAAATCAACTTATTACAAGGCGTTTCAATTATTGTCGGAATAATAATTGGTTCAGGGATTTTTGTTTCCCCAGTGGGTATTTTACAAAATGTGAACTCTGTAGGTGTATCTTTTATTCTATGGGTGGTTTGTGGAATATACAATCTTCTTGGTGCTGTATGTTATGCTGAACTGGGTTCATCGATTCCACAATCAGGCGGAGAATATGTGTATATCAGAAGAGCGTTTGGTGATCTTGCATCTTTCATTTGTTTGTGGATTGACTTCTTGTTGATCTGTCCAGTCGGTATTGCAGCTATGGGACTGATGTTTGCAGTTTACTTGTTAAAGCCTATCTATCCAGATTGCGATGTTCCAGATCTACCCAGCAGATTGCTCGCAGCTCTCATAACTAGTAAGTAACTCGTAAAATTGAAGAAATGCCACCCGTTGATGTTTGAAACTTTTTGACATATTTATAAGATTTCGCATGTAAATCTTTACCCACTAGAACTTTTTCTATTATTTCACATGTTTCCAATACAAGTATAATCAGCCACAATCATGGAGTAGTTGGTAGGGCGTCCTGGACCCCGAATTATGAGATTCCAGGTGTAATTCCAACAGGGGCACACATCCTCTCTTATACAATGTTCTTGTCTCCCACCACAGCTGATTGTTTAGCAAGGATGTTGTGCCATAGTCATAGCCCAGTTGGTAGCGCATCAGACTGTCAGTCTAGAGGTCCCAGGTTCAATTCTCGACGGCAACACTCATTCTTTCAACTTTGAGTCTCTTCAAAGGGGTGATAATCGTAGAAATATGAGAGATAGCAACTGGGGTCTAGGAAAGGATGTGATGGTTGTACTGGTGAGCGAAATACCAGGAAACCATTGTTAGGTGCTCCAGCTACCACAATATAACTGAAAAAATGTTGAAAGTGGCGTAAAACTATGTTCAATTGATCAGAAAGGATGTCATGGTTGCACTGTGAGAGAAATAATAAAAAACAATGATTAGGTGTTTACTTTGGCCTTGGTCATATCACCTTAATACTGTTCAAAGTGTCATTAGGCCCATTCAAACAAAGTAGAGGACCTGATTTTCCTTGGTTACAAAAATTGTACTTTTAACTAAACAAAATAAAAAAAAACAAAAAAACAGAGCCAATCTAAGTCATGTAAACTGTGATCTATATAATTTTGTCAACTACATTATGAATCAGACCTGGGGTAATCATAATCGGTAATCCTGAATACATGTAATCGATTACAATTTTCAGGTAGTCATATTGTAATCGGTAATCGGAGCATTGCTGATTACATGTAATTGTAATTTAATCGATTACATTGAAAAAAAGGCCTGTAATCATGATTACATCTCGATTACATTATGATTACAATTGTTGTATTTGCAAGTACAAGCTTTGAAAAAAAATATTTTCAATGATAGTCATATTTGGCAAATTATTTTTATTCATACTTAAATAATGGTTCTAGGTTTTAGTATTGAATACTAATATGTCTAATGAAAATACTTTCAAGAAGTTAAATGGATTTATAGGAAATTTCTATAACTGTCTTATACCCAAGTGGGGTTTTTGGTTGTTGTTGTTTTCCCTAGTTTAGAACTTTCTGGTTTCTAGCTTTAAGTACTGAAAATTCAGACAAGTCAAAATGTCTAATGAACATAAAGTGTTATAATGATAATGTAAAGGGTGTTAAGAAATTAAAAGAATTGTCAGTCTCATCTTAGATAATCTATAGCCTCTGGCACTTATTAAACAATTACCTGTTAATAACCCTTTACTAGTATTTGACAGCCCATGATGGTTATATATGTATTTTGATATTCATTTATATATTGGCAAAACAATTTAATCTTCTTTTCTTATAATAATTCTCATTTGTCTGATATATTTTCTCAAATCCAAATAACATGACAAAAGTCCTACGGAAGTGAATCTGTTCTATGATTGTCTCATTACAATACCATGCAGGAATCTTGGTGTTGGTTCATTAGGGTAAATGTTAAAGTCCCATCAGGTAAAATTCAATAAAGTACTGCAAAACATGGGATAGCTATAACATTATCTTTTGAAGTTTTTCAACAAAGTTTAATGATTTGTTTGTTTGAATGGGTTTAACGCCGCTTTCAACAATCTCGCAGTTATATCGTAGAGGCCGGAGCACCTAACAATGGATTCCTGGTATTTCTTTCACCTGTACTACAATTACGCCCTTTCCTAGCCTCCACCTGCTATTTCACATAGGCTTACTATTATCTACCCAAAACGTCGGAAAGGATATTTGCCGCCACCTGGGATCGAACCCACGACTTCCAGATTGGAAGTCTTATGCCTAACCAACTGCGCTATGGTACAAAATTTAATGAGCCTAAAAGACATCTGACATATCCATAATAGTGTTTTACAGTTTGACGTGCCGTTTCCATGAATTGAAAAAAAGAAGAATTGTTTACTCTGTCTAAGGCCTTTACTTTTGTTTTAATCTCAATGGTAATCATACTGAATTATTTTCATCAAAAACTCATTTTTTCTGAAATTTTGAACTCAAACAAATAGAAAGAAAGGTTAGAGGAAATGTAGAACATAATTTCAAATTGGTAAAATTCTTGCAAGAACAGTTTCTAAATTTTATCTTTTATTGTTGCATCAAATATTCAAAAGTACCAACAAGAGCATTTATAAATGGCAACCTAGGCTAAAGGTGCTTACTGCTCTTCATAGCAGTGGAGAGCAGTGGAGGCAAATGTAAGAGGATATTAAAGCTTTGTGTATATCTAAATTCATTAAGAGCACCACAATAGATATAACAATAATATATTGTTCATCCTTCAATGTTTGGTTAATTGTATACAAACCTAACTTGAATGAATAAACCCCCAAAAGACAAAAAAAAAATTATGAGCAAGATTGAAATAAAAAAGTAATCATGTGTAATCAGATGTAATCATGATTACATTATAAAAGTAATTGTAATGGTAATTGATTACAATGAAAACTTGTGTAATCATAATGTAATCAGTAATCTGCAAGTAATTATAATTGTAATCGATTACATTTGCATGTAATCGACCCCAAGTCTGTTATGAATGTCTGATAGATTTATAAGATAGAAAGAGGCATTTTTTCAGTTGATGATGCAAGTTTTGTTTCAAAAATTCAAGACAGGTGATATATGAAATAGAAAACAGTCAAACTAAAGCAGAAATCAAGAACTTAATTATCTTACGATGTGACAAAAGGAAAACCATTGTGAAAAAAAAATCTTCCAATGCAATCAATTAATTAATGTCATAGGTCCTAAAATCATTGGAGAGAGTCAATTGATACCTACCTTAGACTAGGCATTATAAGCAAGTCCCTTGTATGGTGAACCTGGAATATTCCTGCTTGTGTAGAAGGTATAGACAGGCAAAATGATTAGCACTTTGAACTTAGGGGCCCAGACTTCCAAAATTCAATATTAAACATTACGCGTAAAGGTCTTTTCCTAAAAAATCAAGGGGCCCAGCCCAAAATCTAAGGGCCACCAGGGATGATTCTGGCTCAGAATAGCATGTATGTGAAAGTTGCTTTGAGCTATTGTCATGGCTGAGTGTCAGCCGTGTATGCTATTAAATAAAGGGGTGGATTTTGACAAAACTTGGCCAGAATGTTCCTTGGTTGACCCACTTCTAAATTTGTTCAAGAATTTGGATTGACCCCCAAATATAGGCTTGAACGATGCTTATTTTGACCCCGAAATCTTTGAACGACATCTCCTCCTGAACCATTGGGCCAATTTCAATGAAACTTTGATAGAATGTTCCTTGGGTGGCTCTATTGAAAATTTGTTCAAAGAATTTGGATTGACCCCCAAATATGGGTGTGGCAGGACATGACTTATTTTGAGCCCAAAATCTTTGAACTCCTGAACCATTGGGCCGATTTTAATGAAACTTTGACAGAATGTTCCTTGGGTGCCTCTCTTCTAAAGTTGTTCAAAGAATTTGAATTGACTCCCAATTATGGGCATGGCAGGGTGGAGCTTATTTTGAGCACGAAATCTTTGAACATCTCCTCCCCAACCATTGGGCTGATTTCAATGAAACTTTGACAGAATGTCCCTTGGGTGAACCTCTTCTACAGTTGTTCAAGAAATTTGGATTGACCCCCAAAATATGGGTTTGGTAGGGCGGGACTTATTTTGAGCCCAAAATCTTTGAACAACTTCTCCTCCTGAACCATTTGGGTGATTTTAATGAAACTTTACAAGATTGTTTCTTGGGTGACCCTCTAAAAGTCAGAATTCCCTCTGAATTTTGGTGACTTTCATTACCTTCTATTGTCAATATCTCTCTTTCAATTCTTGAGATATGTAAGTCAGTGGAGTGATACAGGCCCTCTTGTTCTCTTATTAAACCAATTTTATTTAAATTTATGGCAAAAAAAAAATGAGAGAATCTCCCAATATCTCGCCAAAAAATGGTCCCTGGGCCATGGGTGAATGGGCCCCTACTTGTCTTTTTCCCTGGGTAAAGACAAAGATGAGCCTGAACATATTTACAGTCTGATCTTAGTCTATACCATCTGTCTTTTACCACATTTTTAAACTCTAGAGAAAAGTTTGTCTTCGAAAAATAAATACTGACTTTTCCATTTAAGTGCATTCACTGCTATCAACCCTAATTTCAATGCAATTTTGTCTAGATTTTATTTACGTTGTAGACTGGTATGACATGGGACAGGGTTAATGAGAGAGTTTTAAACTTAAAGGATGATGTAATATTACAGCACAACTACAACAATTTGTAATCAATAACACAGGGGTGGGGATTTCCATGTCCAGGCCCGACTTGTCCGACATGGGCTTTTCCACTTGCGAGCAAGAACATATTTCTAGGCTACTTGTCTGTGGACTAGTAAATACCAGAGAAAATCTTGGAACAGTACTTAAAAGATCTAGGAGAAAAGTCATCCTAATGGCTGTATCAAAGGACGGAAAATGTTGTTTCTAACGAAGAAAATGATGGGTTACAGCATTTTCTTCATTAGAAACAATATTTTTCTCAAAATTGATCAATCCAATTTTTATTCGGACAAATTCATTTTGACCCTAGCCAAGAAGGAAATTAACTTTTACTTGTCCATGGACAAGTGGAGAAAATTTGTATTTCCACACCACTGAATAACATGACTCATTTACTGAGGGTTTAAACAGGGATGTGGAAATACTGAATTTCTTCATTTGTCCCTAGACAAGTAAATTGTGATTTTCTACTTGTCCAGGATTAAAATAAACTTGTCCACAAAGAGTAGACAAATTTTGGGAAAACATTGGTCAGGGGTGTGGAATTCCTATGCCCGACTTGTCCGACATGGGCTTTTCTACTTGAGGGCAAGTACATTTTCTAGACCACTTGTCCATGGACAAGTAGATACCAGGGCAAATCTTGATTCAGTACTAAAAAGATATAGGAGAAAACTCATCCTTTTGTTTGTATCAAATGGGAGAAAACTTTGTATTTAATGAAGAAAAAGCTGGGTTACAGCATTTTCTTCATCAAAAATAATATTTTCTCAATATTCATCTTCCTACTTTTTTGTGGACAAGTTCATTTTGATCCTAGACAAGTAATAAATCAGCTTTTACTTGTCCAGGGACAAGTGGAGAATCTCTGTATTTCCACATCCAGGGCTTTTTCTTCTATCTCTCAGGGGCCGAAAAAAGGCCCCATTCCCCATTGAAAAGGCCCCCAAATTTTTCCCAATTCGGGGAAAAATTCCCAATTTAATGAAATGGATTTAACCAAACAAATTATTTCTGACATATTTGTAACTTGGGAATATGAATATGTGTTTTGTTGACTTTAAGAATTTTAAGAACAAGCTTTTTAAAAGAAAATTTATACATTACAAGCAAGAAATAGCCCAAAGAGTTATACATGAAAAATTCCCAAATTGCAATGTGTCGATATTTTTTCCTAAATGATTGCTAGGGGCCTATTCCCAAAGAACTTGGGAAAAGCCTTGACATCCCTGCATTGGTTTTAAAAAAGAAAATGCTGGACAATGATATTTCACTCTTTGATACATACAGGTTTTTAATCTCTGATCTTTTTAGTGCCATTCCAAAATTTGCCCTAGTATTTACTTGTCCATGGACAAATGGCCTGGTAAAATTACTTGTCTGCAGGTAAACAAAGCCGGACAAATTGGGCATGGTAGTACCATAACCCTGATTTAAAAACTTTGATCATCAGAGGTAAAAAAACTCCTAAGACTTAAGTTATTTTTAAAATTAACACCACTGTTAGAAAAGCCAGCAGACTAATGTTATGGTGATGTGTCTCCATTTTGTGTGGGTATGAATCTTATATAAAGATAGAAAGGAGATAATTACAGAAGTATTTTTTGGAAAATACAAAATTTCTACTTGTTATATTTTTAACTTTGTTGTGTAGACCCCTAAAAATTAACAATCAATTTGAAAAACAAGCAAAAAACACTGTCAAAGTATGATTTATTTTGTCTTTTGATCTGCTTGTCTGTACTACCGGTGTCCCAGGGTAACAATATTATTTATGTCAGGTTTGTTTGTGTCATTTAATTCTAATATGATGAGGTATTGGGTAAAGAATGATGCAAGAACATCAAACAAAATCATGATTTAGATCACAGGGGAGTTCCACACCCCTGGATCATGACCAAAATTCCAGGAGTTCTGATCTGACAGTACCTTTGAACAAATGGAATTATTTGAGCTGAGCCATTGGTGTTGTTATCAATATGGTTATCTAATCCTGCAAATCTGGCTGTCTTTCCAAAACACAAGTTCTTTAAATTCTGATCTGTAAAGAATCCAAAAATTGTGAAAAGGACACAAGCTATTTGTGTCATCATTAATAAGCCCTCTTATGGTGGTTCAGAGCAAGACTGTCCTTAGTGTCTAAATATGTCAAAAGACACTAAGTACAGTCTTGAGCTGATTCCTGGAATGATTTAAGTAAGGTCTTGGCACTACAGAAATGATAGCTTTTAGCTGTAACTCATTGTGAATTACTTTATCACAACTGCTAAATCCGTTACCTGTAGGCGTCGTTATAGTGTCCCTATGTGAGATAGCAGCTTGTGTTAAACTCCCATTCAAATCAACTTATTAAATTTTTGTTTTTTGAGAATGTTGCCAGAGTTAGTCTGTTAGAAAGTAAATAGATACGGGGGCATATTGTTTTACTCATGTCCGTCTGTCTGTCTGTCTGTCCATCTGTCTGTCCGTCCATCTGTCCGTCCGTCTGTCAAAAAACTTAACCTTTGCCTTTTCTCCAAAAGTATTTGACATACAAAGCTCAAATTTGGCATGATGATAGATCTCAATGATCTGCATCCGCTGGTACCAAAGTCAAGGTCATGTGACAAGGTCAAGGTCATCTGTCAAGGTCAAACTTTAAAAAAAAAAAAAATGCTTTTCCGGGGGCATTAGTGTTTCACAAACACATCTTGTTTTCAAATCATTTGGAAAAAGGGTGCTTTTTAATAAACAAATAAATTTATTCCAACAATAGTATTAACTTAAATTTTATGTCAAATATTGCATTTGAAACAGGTTTAACATAAAGAAAATGTAATATTGTTTTGGTAACTATCCAGAGAGTCATGATACAATTAATCAGCTTTCCCTAAATAATAAAGTTGTTTACAAGGTCAATTTAGGGTAAAGACTTCCAAACCATAACAAAAATAGAAGATTTAAATTGGTCAGTGAATTACTTGTAAGACATAACCTTAGTTTGAGGGTGTTGTAGGAATATATCAATGTATTGTTTTTTTGAGGTCTTTAGAGTCTGTTAAATTTTATTTTTTTTTTCTTCTTTTGCTGACAAGTTCATTTTGATCATGGACAAGTAGAAAATCATCATTTACTTTTTCAGGGACAAGTAGAGAAAATGCTTGTTTCCACACCCCTGCGTTTGGTTTGGATATGGGTTAAAACAAGTTACTGTCTGATAGGTGGACATGTAACTCTCAAGGAAGTTGAATGTCTTAAGTAAGGCTTATCAGTTAGTAATTTGATCCAGGTGTAAAGTATTAACACCTCCAAATTTGATTAATTAAACATATGGAATATCCTCTGACCAATAATTAACAAGGAATACTGGAACCCTTCTTCGTGCTTTTCCAGTCAAACTTCAAAATTATTTATTTTGTATCATTAACATTGACCCTTATCCTGATGTATTAAAATTTTGTTTCAAGCGAAATGGCAAATTCAAGGGACATTTTGACCAATTAACCTCAAATTGTCTCTCATAAATTCTTAAGAGCATAGTAGACATTGTAGGCTAAGATCAGGTTGCACAATTCTGTGCAGACTAATCTTAGCCTTTGCTGACTGCCAAAGCTTTTTGTACACCAGGAGCCTCATTAAGTCCAAATCATATATGGTACCTGAAGTTTTCGTTTATTTTTAGACTCTGCCTTGCAATATCTCATTGGAAGATGCTTTCAATAAGATGATTTAAGGCAGAATTTCAGAATTTAGTCAGGGTTTTAGCCTGATTTTATCAAAACGGGGTCCAAAGGACTCGATAATTGGGATCTTAGGAGTCCTTTCATAAAGTTTGGGAGTCCCTGTTTAAGGTAAAGGCTATTTCTTTTAAGCATTAAATCTGTTTTGTATGAATTTAGAGCTATTCCCTGGTTAAAGGTAAAAGTATTGGCTAAATATTGACTATTTTGGGCTCATCTTCAGGAAAGAATTGAAGACTGCATAAAACAGTCTTCAATTCTTTTCTGAAGCTGATCCCGAGAGGGTCCTTGGGACTCACATTTTGTTGTTTAGAGGGTCCTGGCTAAATAATTGAGAGTCTTAGACTCGTAAAACCTGCGTCCCTTAAAACCCTGTTTAGTTACTACTGGAAAAGCAACTTGAATTTTCTAACTTATGGAAAATATGAACGTAACATGTTTAGTTAAACAGGCCCCAGGAATATGGTCTGAACTGAACAAAAAGGGTCAATCTAGCCCTGTCACCTGTCCATCAAAAGGGATAATAGTATGTGCAAAAGATTCTCATTTAGCTAAATCTAATGAGAAATTAAGAATTTTTAGTGAGAAATTTTAACAATTTGATGGCTCAGGGCAAAACAGTTGTATCTACCTTTATAATATATATAATTATATAGGCAGTTACAACTGATTTACACTGATCCAACAAAAATACTTCACTAAATTCAATTTTGCTTTGAGATTTTTCTCTCATTAAGCAAGTTTCAGTGAGATTCCTGGCAGGAAAAAGAGAGAAAGAAAGAATGTCTCAATAATATCTCACCCAAAAATGATCCCTGCATCAAGATCTATAGACATGTCTGTCCAAAACTAAATCAGGGAATATTTTCCTGTAAATTCAAATGTCAAATATGTTATAAACAAGTGAAGGGTTGGATTAAACTCCTTTTCAACTTCCACTGAAAAAGATTTAGATTTTTTGACTCCAGCAGTATTCCAAAAGTCAAGATGACATTAAACATAGCATAATGAATTTGAAATGTCAAGAGGTCAAACCTTGCCAAAATTGATTTTCACTGTTGGATAGTCTTTTGACATTTAAATTGATTAAAATTCTTGAGCCATTTGAATAGTTTAAGCTGTCTGTTTGATGTAAATTTATGCCTGGTATTCATGCCCATTACCCTCTGCCAAAAAGGAAACTGTCAGAGCAAACAGAGGCCTTATGAATGTCAATCTAAAACACATTGATCCCAAAATCAACTGGCCATAATTGGATGCCCCCCCAATCATTATAGTTTTGATATATTATTAGTTTATATATAGACTCTTACCAAACCTTTATAACAAGAACATGGTTTAAACCTATTAAATCAATTCAGAAAGATTTATCCCTCTTGATTCTGCTTTCTGGAAAATGCACCAGTACTCGCGCCAAAAGTGTGGAAAATTGAAAGAACAAATCTTAGATTGATAGCCATGCCTGGATTGAACTAAGTCGAGAAGCAGACACTCTACCTCTCGATTTTGGGCACTGGAAACCATTATCAAGGAAAAGCATAGGTTAATGATATATTCTAATATTATTTCAAGCCAAGGATTTCACTTCACTTTTTCCTTACTAATACATTTATACAATAAAACATAACCTTCAAAGGAAAATGGTACTTCTGTAGAACATAACTATCATACCAGTATCTGTACTTCATAAAGATATAGTTTGCAATTGCTTTGTGCTCTTAAAGGACCCAAAAGAACTAATAAGTTGTAATAAAACACTGTAATCAAAGAACTAATAAGTTGTAATAAAACACTGTAATCAAAGAACACACTTGAATTCAGACATTTTTACCTCGGCTGTTTTCGGAGAAAACCCGAGATATTGCTGTAGTCTTGGTGTCATCATCGTTGTTGTCGTCGTCATCGTGAGAAAACTTTGACATTTTGTGATAACTTTTGAAGGGTAAGTGATAGGGCTTTCATATTTCACATGATGATTGCCTGTGACAAGGCCTTTCTGTTGGTGCCAAGTTCAAGGTCATCAGTCAGGATCAAGAACATTTTTCAAGGTCAAACTGGTGAAAAAAATGCAAAATCTTTGACATTTTGCGATTATTTTTGAATGGTAAGTGATAGGGCCTTCATATATTTCACATGATGATTGCCTGCCACAAGCAGTTTATGATGGTACCAAGTTCAAGGTCATCAGTCAAGGTCAAGGTCATTTTTCAAAGTCAATTTTTTTAGAGAAAAAATGCAAAAACTTTGACCTATTTGCGATTACTTTTGAATGGTAAGTGAAAGGGCCTTCATATTTCACATGATGTTTGCCTTGGACAAGCACATTCTAGTGGTACCAAGTTCAAGGTCATCAGTCAAGGTCAAGGTCATTTTTCAAGGTCAAATTTGTGAGAAAAAATGCAAAATTGTTGACATTTTGTGATAACTTTTGAATGGTAAGTGATAGGGCCTTCATATTTCTCATGATGATTGCCTTGGACAAGCAGTTTCTTGTGGTACCAAGTTCAAGGTCATCAGTCAAGGTCATTTCTCAAGGTCAAATTGTGAAAAAAAGTGCAAAAACTTCAACATTTTTTGTGATATCTGTGGTTCTACTGAAGGCATTCACTTGAAACTTGGCACACATATTCACCATCAAAAGAGCATTTTTTTCTTTCAAGGGGGATAACTTTAGAATCATTTTCTGAATATTGTGCCCCCTTTTCTACTTAGCTGTTTGCACGTCCATTAATTTTGTTACCATCCAGCACCTACAGTCAAGTATTGGTACCCGTAGGCAGTGCTCTTGTTATGTCCTTGTGCCCATAGGGGGCATATTGTTTTTGACCACTCTGTTTGGTACAAAAGTTTGACCTTTCTGTTGGCATCAAAGTCAAGGTCATCAAGGTCATTTTTTTTTCACGCCAAATATGTGGAACTTTTAGACTGCACATTGAATTACTGTAAAATACAACCCTCTGGTTTTATAAGAATCATCACATTTCTAGAAGGGGATGGGGCTTTATTAGAGGTTACAGATGTACCTTACATTACATTGACGGCGGCACTCATTCTTTCCGACTATCTGTCTCTCACCAATGGGTTGATAATCGTAGACCTATGTGAGATAGCAGCTGGAGGCTAGGAAAGGATGTAGTGGTTGTATGGTTGAGAGAAATACCAGGAAACCATTTATAGGTCCTCCAGCCGCCTCGATATAACTGAAAAAATGTTGAAAGCGGCGTTAAACTCCATTCAATCAATCAATCAATCAATACATTACATTGAATTATGGCTAACAATACCAAATAGGTACCAGACTGCAAAGTCCAAATCAAATTAGTGATTCATAAATGCAATTTACCATATAAAGAGTAAGAGTGTAGTTTACAGACCTTTGTCAAAATGTAGGGGAACAGAATACTCAGAAAACAAAAAAAAAACATTATCTCAAATCATTCATTTAAGCATTAAATTATCACAAAAGCTCAACATTTGGTCCGAAAAACTTAAACGTATCCTGATTTGGTTGGGGTGGGGTTTTATTAGAGGCTTCAAGTTTTCTGAAAATCAGTTACAGAAGTAATGGTCATTTTTGACATTCAGGAAGGGCGATCGGGGGTTATATAAAGGGCATGGGGATCTATTAGAATTTTTAGGGGAAGTATTGTGGTGGATTACAGAAATGAATTAAAGTATGCTGTAGATCACTGTATTGTATAAAGTTATTGTATGGCAGTGGCAAACACATCTTGTTTTCTGTGAGAATTTAGTTGCTCAATTACATGGTCCTTGGTCTAGAATCAAAAGGGGTAAGGTTTTCCTAAAATCTTAATTCCTGAATTATCCTTATGACTTATTGATTTATGTAGACCTACATAAATCCATAAGTCATAAGGATAATTTAGATTCCCACTAAACTTTTCTAATACATTATTGGCTGATAAAGTCCATTTTATGCCCTCTACCTGTAGCTTATGGTTATGTTTCTCTGACGCCAGCACAAGTTTTTAGGTTGCAATTCACAATGTGGAAAATGTGACAAGATCAAACAAGAAATGTATTGTGAACTAATAAATGCAGACAAATATGTGATTGTTATTTACATTAATTAGTGAGATATGAATCTGAAAAACTTTTTATATTCAGCTATCAAAGGAAAATCCTATTAGTTCTCTTTATTTTCATGATCTAAGTAAACATAAAACCAGTACTGACAGTCTGTCTTTGTAAGTGAGTGCAACAAGTGTATTTCCGAATGTAGCTGGTAGCAGGCAATATATACCATATATACTATACCATATATCTCCAAATAAATGCTCCTCAGCTTTGAGTTTTTACAAAGGACGTGGACAGGAAGCTTTTATTAAGTGAGTTATATCAATCAAATTGATGTTTGTAAATATTTCCCTTTAATTGAAATACCAGCCAGCAAAATTTTTCCAATTAAGTCTTTTAAGATCACCTCAGATTGGGTTTTCTGAGTAAAAAGTGTAGGGGGGGTTCTATAAGGGAAAGCACTCTTATTAGAAAAAATACGTTAGATCTAAAACCCATGATCTTTCTAAGGAAATAAGTGCATATTGATGGCTCAGCGTGAATCAGTTGTAACTGCCTATATGTTTATAGGCAGTTACAACTATTTCACATTGAGCCATTGATATGACAGAATGTTCGTTTAGCCGGGATCTGTTCAGATATGTTACTTAAAACCTAAGCATATATAAAACATCTGCAGGTACAACTGTTTATTTATTAATCATAAATGAAATATTACCTTCCATTTTTCAGCCTTGCTTATTGCTGTGAACTGTATCAACGTAAAATGGGCGACAAAGGCCCAGGTTGTTATCACTGCCAGCAAGCTGGTGGCCCTTGCTATGATCATTGTGATTGGGTTCTACTATATTATTAAAGGTGAGTGTTATACATTTGTAGTTTCAAAACAAAACCAAAAATGATTATTTGCATAAATTATGTAATCTTCAAGTTCAGATTTATTGGTATTCTGTTTATCAATCTGTATGAAGATTTAGAATAACGGTATTCTTTGCATATAGAAATTTTCAAAATCAAACCTAAAGTCTAAAAGGAATGAAAAATTAAAATACAGATGGCACAGTGTAAAATTTCTGTTATTACCTATTATCAAACATAAAAGGAAATTAGCCAGATACTTCTGTTCATTCAGAGCTATTGCATTAAAAGATTGATTGCCCTTGGCTCATTTATTTGCTGATTTGAAGAAAAGCCCTGAAAAGGGATTGGAGCAACATTATTGTAAGTGGCTGCTTAGAATTTGACTCACATAAGTGACTCTCCTTGCCTTAAAAAGTCTTTGCCACAAAATTTCTATTATGCCATGGTTAGATTATGATTCATTTTGCTTGAATCTGGGAGAAGGATGTTCAGAAAAGCACTTACAGAAATAGATTGCTTGATTGCCCTGCCTCTCAGCATTTTAACAATTTTTGTCAAAATTTTATTTTCTTTTTGCATTTCCAGGTCAATCCCCAACGGTAGCACTGATCTTTTCCAACTACTTGTCTCCCACCAATAGGTTCATAATTGTAGACCTTTGTGGGATAGTAGCTGGAGGCTAAGCGTAAGGGTGCAATGGTAGTACATGTACTGCTGTGAGAAATACTGGTTAGGAATCTATTGTTAGGTACTCAAGCCATGACGTTTTAAGCTGAAAGATTACAAGTTAAAAGAGGCATTAAACCTTATACCAAACAAACAAAAAATTTGCATTGCCAACTTTCTTATTTTAAGTCATTTACATATATATTCATTAGTTTCTTTTTTCCACAGAAAAATCATACAGTAGGTATATTTGTTCATATTTGTTTAGTTAAAACAAAAAAGCTTGAACAATAACTTGATGATCTTTTTGTTCAATTTAAAGATAGTAAGACAATAAACTTTGGAAAAAATGGAAAAGTCATAGTATTTCATGATCAGGGATGTGGAATTCCCACTGCAAACTTATTAGACGGACAAGTACTTTTTTCTAAACCACTTATCTGTGGACAAGTAAATACCAGTTCAAATAATGGAATAGTACATGTGCTGAACAGATCTAAGAGATTATCATAATGATAAAATCAAAGGGTAGAAAACAATGTTTTTAAAGAAAAAAATGCAGGAGTCCAGCATTTTCTTCTTTAAAAACAGTTCTTCTCGAAATTGATTTATTTTCTTTTTTGATGACATGTTATTTTTGATCCTGGACAAGAAAATTACACTAACTTGTCCAGGGACAAGTGGCAAAATTCTGTTTTTCCACATCCCTGTCATGATCATGGACAACCATATATTTTGTTTTCCATACTGTAATGCAAACTCCTTTGGGCTTTTAGTCATGTTATGAGAAAGGGCTTTCCAGAGTTGGAGAGGATTAAAGTCAATATACATTCTTCAATCATTTTTAATTTTGAATTTTCTTGTTATTTTAGTTCTAGTTCTTTAATCTTTATTGCTTATATTTATTTTTCATATTGTAAAAAGATTTCCATGTACAGAAAATGTTGACTAACATTTCTGCTTAACATGTTTTTTGAACATTCTATTATTAATTTATTTGTCTCGTGGATAATAAAATCGGAATGGAAAGTAGGGCACAATAATATATCTGGGGATCTCTACAAAAGTTAAATCATTTGAATTTTGTCCTCAGTGGTTATGAAATCTTCTTTGAATCCTTTGAGGTAGCTTTCTTTTACAATTTCGGTTGTTGTTATTTGCATTTGTAAAGTCTATACTGATATAGATAAGGAATTGCAGTATAGTAGAGGCTGAAGTCATTAAAAAATAAGCCTGTCACTGTTGTGTGACATTTACAAGAATTTCAAAAGTGGGCCAAGCAAAGTTTCTGACCAGCCTGTGCATCTGCACAGTCGGATCAGTCATCACTTTGTGTTTAGTAGATAGACAAGGTCTTAAAGTATCTGTAGACCATCAGGTAACTTCATATTTACAGTATGTGGCTGTCTACACTACTCAATGTTTGCCCCTCACGAAAATTTTCAATTGTTTGAAATGTCATGCACAGACTCAAATCATATTTCTACTGCTTGCACATGACTTCAATCAAAAAAAATGATAAATGTCCCCATTTATTTGAGACCAATTGGACAATGTCCTCTTGAATATAGCCTTCATAGCTAGAGTATAAGTGTGACCCATTAAGTTTTGTTAAATATCCTCACTTTTTTCAGATCAGAGAACATTGTCCACTTACATACATGTACTTCCACAATCTTGGCAGATCGCTGTATTATAATGAAACAATCTTGAGCATGAATGATTGAAATTGTCCCAATAATTGGCAATTTCTTTGAGGCAAAATTAAAATTCATCAGGATAAGTGATAACGATTTTGTTATGATTGTGTATTTCAGGGGAGACAGAGAGTTTTGAGAACAGTTTTGAAGACAGTGATATCAGCGCAGGTGCTATAGCATTGTCCTTTTACTCAGGGTTCTGGGCGTATAGTGGATGGTAAGACAATGATTTATACATTCTTGATATATTTGACCCTGAATGAAGTACAGATAATTATACCCCCCACAACGAAGTTATGGGGGGGGGGGGGTATACTGGAATCAGGTTGTCCGTCCGTCTGTCCGTCCGTCTGTCCGTCTGTCCATCCGTAGACATGATTTTGTGTCCTCTTCTCCTCCCACAGTTTTGGACCAATTTTGCTGAAATTTTATCAGGTTGTTTCCTATCATATGAAGTTGTGCACCTGCAATTTTCATCCAGATCCGGTCATTAGTTTGAGCGCTATGCCACTCTGAACTTTTTAAGGAGGGGTACATTTTTTCTAATTTTGTGTCCTCTTCTCCTCCCATAGTTTTGGATCAATTTTGCTGAAATTTTATCAGGATGTTTCCCATCATATGAAGTTGTGCACCTGCAATTTTCATCCTGATCCAGTCATTAGTTTTAGAGTTATGCCATTTTGAACTTTTTATGGAAGAGGGGGGGGGGAGTAGTCAAAATTTAAAATTGCAAAACTCAGTAACCATAAGGGGAGTAACCAAATTGGGTAATTAATCCTATCATATGAAGTTGTGCACCTGCAATTTTCATTGTTTTGGGGTGACAAAGGTCAAAGGTCAAGGTCACAGTAAATTTTTGTTTAATTTTCATTTCCGAACTCTAAATCGAGAACCAAGCGAGCTAGAACCATGAAACTCTATGTAAATGTTACTTATGACTCAAGGAAGTACCCTATTGTTTTTAGCTCACCTGAGCACAAAGTGCTCAAGGTGAGCTTTTGTGGTCGAGTGATGTCCGTCGTCCGTCGTGCGTCGTGTGTTGTGTGTAGACACTCTAGAAGCCATATTTTTTGCTCAATCAACCTGAAATTTGGTCAGAATGATTGTCTTGATAAAATCTCGGACAAGTTCGAAATTGGGTCAAGTGGGGTCAAAAATGAGGTCAAGGGGTCAAATCTAAGAAAAACCTTGTAGACACTCTAGAGGCCACATTTTTTGCTCAATCAACCTGAAATTTGGTCAGAATGATTGTCTTGATAAAATCTCGGACAAGTTCAAAATTGGGTCAAGTAGGGTCAAAAAAAAGGTCAAGGGGTCAAATCTTAGAAAAACCTTGTAGACACTCTAGAGGCCACATTTTTTGCTCAATCAACCCGAAATTTGGTCAGAATGATTGTCTTGATAAAATCTCGGACAAGTTCAAAATTGGGTCAAGTAGGGTCAAAAATAAGGTCAAGGGGTCAAATCTTAGAAAAACCTTGTAGACACTCTAGAGGCCACATTTTTTGCTCAATCAACCTGAAATTTGGTCAGAATGATTGTCTTGATAAAATCTCGGACAAGTTTAAAATTGGGTCAAGTAGGGTCAAAAATAAGGTCAAAGGGTCAAATCTTAGAAAAACCTTGTAGACACTCTAGAGGCCACATTTTTTGCTCAATCAACCTAAAATTTGGTCAGAATGATTGTCTTGATAAAATCTCAGACAAGTTCGAATTTTGGTCAAGTAGGGTCAAAACTAAGGTCACGGGGTCAAATCTTAGAAAAACCTTGTAGACACTCTAGAAGCCAAAATTTTTGTCCGAACAACTTGAAATTTGGTCAGAATGATTGTCTTGATAAAATCTTGGACAAGTTCAAAATTGGGTCAAGTAGGGTCAAAAATAAGGTCACCGGGTCAAATCTAAGAAAAACCTTGTAGACACTCTAGAAGCCAAATTTTTCGTCCGATCAACCAGAAATTTGGTCAAGTTGTCTTTATAAATCTCGAACAAGATGGAATTAGGGTCAAGAAGGGTCAAAAATAAGGTCAAAGGGTCAAATCTTCGAAAAACCTTGTGGACACTCTAGAAGCCATATTTTGTGCTCAATCAACCTGAAATTATGTCAGAACTATGGCCTTGATAAAATCCCGGATAAGTTTAAAATTGGGTCAAGTAAAGTCAAAAATTCGGTCACAGGGTCAAATCTTAGAAAAACCTTGTAGACAGTCTAGTAGCCATATTTTTTGCCCGATCAACTTGAAATTTGGTCAGTATGATTGTCTTGATGAAATCTCGGACAAGTTCAAAATTGGGTCAAGTAGGGTCAAAACTAAGGTCACAGGGTCAAATCTTAGAAAAACCTTGTAGACAGGCTAGAAGCCAAATTTTTTGCCTGATCAACCTGAAATTTGGTCAGAATGATTGTCTTGATAAAATCTTGGACAAGTTCAAAATTGGGTCAAGTGGGGTCAAAAATGAGGTCACGGGTCAAATATTTGAAAAACCTTGTAGACACTCTCAAATCCGTATTTTTTGCTCAATCAACCTGAAAACTGGTCAGTATGATATGCTAAATGAAATTTAGGTCAAGTTTGAAATTGGGTCCAGTGGGGTCAAAAACAAGGTCACTAGGTCACAATCATAGAAAAACCTTGTAGACACTCTGGAAGCCATATTTTTAGCTCAATTAATCTGAAAATTGGTCAGAATGATAATCTTGATGAAATCTAGGTCAAGTTTAAAATTGGGTCAAGTGGGGTCAAAAACTAGGTCATGGGATCAAATCTTAGAAAAACCTTGTAAGAGGTGTAGAGGCATCATTTTTTGCCCAATCAACCTGAATTTTTTTCAGAATTCCTCATCCTTTCTAAGTCTACTTTAAACAGATTTTTGACAGTTCACTCAGGTGAGCGATTTAGGGCCACTATGGCCCTCTTGTTAGATCACAAAGGTTAAAGGTCAAGGTCACATTAAATTTTTGTTCAGTTTTCGTTTTTGGACTCTAATTCAAGAACCAAGGGATCTAGAATCATGAAACTTCACACAATTGCTGTATATGACCTCAATATTTGTTACAAACACATCTTGCACTTAAAGCACTTACATTTCGACAAAGTGCTGGTGGGGGGTATAAGTCTGCTTTGCGACAGTTCTAGTTTTTTCTGATTGGGCATCTACCAATACAATGAATGTTTTACTCATGCAGTCCTGAATTGTTGTCTAATTTAATGCTTGATTATGAAAGTTCCCTGGAAATCTTGATTTATAGTGTTTTTAAGGTATTGCTCTTTCATTGGCCCACACATTTTGCGCGATTGAATTTTCCGGGGAACAGAATTACAAAGGATTAATCTAAGTTGTAAGAACTTGTTTCCCAATCGATGTGAAATAAAAAGGTTTAAACCAAAATTTTGCTCAAAGTGATTTTTCATCAACAATCCTGATTTCTAATTGTACATGTACTGTTTCAGGAGCTACCTCAACTTCTTGGTGGATGAGTTAGTCAATCCTGTCAGGTAGGCCTAAACTGTTAAATAATTCATACTCAAATCTGCTTCTTAGCACTTCAAGAGAAAACATGTTCAAAAACATTTAAGACAAAAAACAAATTGGTTACTACAAGTAATTTCTTTATTGTCCTTTTTTTCTAGTCTGCAAGCAGTGAGAGGGACATAGTTGAACAATAATTGGCTTTGTGTGGAAGCATTAGGCGACACCAAATAAGTTTTTAGATTCTCATCCCCGCCCGCCCCTAAAAATAAAGTGTAGGACAAAAATCCACTAGGTCAAAAGCCCACTGGGACAAAACCCCAGCGGACAAAGGCCCACTGGGACATAACCCCACGGGTTGTTCCCACTTCGTCTAATCCCATTTGGTCTAAAAGTCAATTTCCCATTTCGTCTAAAACAAATATTTTGATAAATTCCCATTTGGTCTAAAAGATCATTAACTCATTTGTATAAAAAATTATGCCTTATAATGTGTCTATAATACATTTTCTTATGATATATTGAAAAAAGGAGTTAATCTGATGTTTTAATGCCTAAATAACATAAAATATTTGGATAATGCTTTTAGCTATTTTCTGATATGAAATTATCTTAACCATTTAATTTTGTTTATCCAAAAACAAAACATTTTTTTTAACATTTAGAAGAAAAATAAGTCAACAATTATATAATTAAAAATATTCAATTATTGAAAAATAATTTTGCAAGTGAGTGTTGGGGGGTGTGTATATAACAACTTTATGACATTAACACCTCTATGACACTCATAGCATGTCAAAAACCATTTTGTAGACGAAATGGGAAATTGATTAACTAAGGTGTCAAAAAGTTTTAGACCAAATGGGAATTTTTGGTCTAAACCAGTTTTTTTATAGTGTAGACGAAATGGGATTAGACGAAGTGGGAATAAACCAACCCCACCCCCTAAAGGACAAAAGCCCACTCATTATATATTTTAGTGTTGTAGAATGTTTTTAATCATAATTTTGTTGTGTTTTTTTGTTTTTTTTTTTAACTTTTTGTGTACAATTATAAATTTTCATTTAGTTACTCTTGCCAATGTAACTATTTTTTTCCTTTTGTATCTAAGTGTGATTGACACCTTATTGTATCATGTTTCCATGCTGTCTACAAATTGAATTTGACAAGTTATAGATATACAAGGTATGGTGTCATATAGTGTTGAAGAAGAGTAGATGTCATAAAGGTGTTGAATACTTTTATCTCCCCTTATAAACTTTCACAGAGTTTGCAAAAGTTTTCATTAATGATAACTTGTTTAAACATTATGCCACACACTCAATAAATCATAGAAAGAGTCTAAACAAAATATTTTACTCTTTGCAAAGGCAATGGACAATATTTCAAGTAATAAACAAACAAAACCCCACTACCAAAATTTTACAGGCCTATAATGGATAAAACACCACAATATCTATACAATGCTGAGACACTATTCTAAATGAAGTTAAATGATTTATTTATTGGATGACTTAAAAAAATGAATTATTAATTAATGAATTAATCCATACATTATCATTTTTTTTTAACAAATATTCAATTTAATTATACTTTGATGGGCTTTTTGTTCATGTTAATTTCAGAATTTGGTGAATAAAAGTGATTGAGGAAATCATGAGTAGACAATAGGGCTGTAACGATACACCGAGTGACAAATACGAATACACATCACGATACAGGGTCATGAATATGAATATTTATTCATGAATATGATTGTTTTTTAAATAAAAACAAAATTACTTATTTTACATTCTTTTATCAACCAAGGACAGAGTTTTAGTAAGCCATCAACAAAATGTGGTCCAAAGGAGTCCCTGTGCTTCAGGTACGAGGGTTGTCCCAGAAATTCGTGAACTTTTTCGATTATTCAAAAATCCAGCGTCCGATTTAAATAAAACTCTTAAGTTAACAACACACGTAAACTTGCAACAGATTGGTAAAGGTTTAACGATTTTGATATGGTCATGTTGAGAAATACAGCTTTAAAAGACACGCTCGGTAGGGGTGGTCGGCGCACGTCAAATTCATATCTTACGAATCTTACATGGTAGAATTTTGAAGTCATTTTTTTCAATATTCATGATGAGTTTGAAATAAAACAACCATTGCTGAAAGCAGATAATTCTAGAGTTCACGCATGAGTATTCTCATACAAATGACATTAAGCAGTGCGCAGTTATGACGTTTTGTTTTGTCCGAGTGCAAGTCAAACGGCGTGAAAATGGCGACGTCAACGAAACGCTCGGCGCAAATAAATTCGTTCATAATTAGGTCTGAATCGCGAAATAAGCCTTATACAGACCATAAAAGAATTCGAAGTAAGGAATGACCGCAACTATTTGTGGCGCATACGCTTTTCTTACTGATAAACGAGGTAAAAAAGTGAAATTGACTTAAAGAATGTCGGGAAAAAAAAGATCACGTTAGGAAGAACTCATGCGAGAAGCGTCGAAAATGAATAAAAGACGTTTTAGGCGATGTCAATCAGAACTCCTGGTGGGGTACAGAAACTGCGAATATATTTTAGTAAATCAGCATTGTATACATGTAGTTTGATATGACTTGATCATGGGTCGTGCCAATAAACGATAGATATCGAGATTTTAAAGAAATATGCATGCACTCTCGGCAGCAAAAAAGATTTGGAAGCGGTTTCAACGACATCCCAGATTTCTTTGGTGGGTCTATCTCGATGAATTAAGGTAGTGGTAGTGTAATACTAATGTATTCAAACCATACCCAAATGTTTATTCCTGTGCGTACAAAGCAATAAAAAGTTCCTATTTTGAAATGTGTAAAGATATAGCGATTTGTAACAAAAAACAACAACATTTACTTTACTCACCCATTGTCGGGTTAAAAAAATACGATAGTGCGTATCCACATAAAAGATTGGGGAAAATGGTTTTAAAATCAAATATCTAAATGAATGCATAACAGACGTCTATATCAACAATGCTTTGAGAAATGTTGTGACATAGGTTCTTTCTTTGTTACAAGTATATAGGGCCTGTAAGAATGCTACTTTGATAAGAAGTGATTCAGTTTTGAAACGACGTTTCACGTATTTGAAATCGACGTTAATAGCATGCGCCGACACCCATTTACTAGTGTTACGTTTTAATTAATATCTTCGCGAGTATTAAGAATAGACCTCTGTAGTCACACCAGAATAAAGGAAAATGATTAATCCACATTACTGGTAATTTTCAGTTTCATCGGACGTTTCAAGTAAGAGTTATCGCAAAAGTTCATGAATTCTTGGGACAACCCTCGTATCTTAATGTTTTGTTTAAAATATTAAATAATTCTTTAAGTTACCAGAAAGCTTCACAGTGTGTAAGAAAAATGTATATCTTTGGGATTAGCTTCTGAAAAGAATTGAAGACTGTTAAAAACAGACACCAATTCTGAAGTTGGTCCCCAGAGTGTCCTAGTTCCAAGGGTCTCCTATCAGATAGTTTTGAGTTCTAGTTATTATTTAGGGATCTCAGACTCACAAAACCCTGCAATGAGACAATTTGATTATCACAAAAAAGTCTCTATTTTGCATCATTAGTATTAAAATACAGAACAAAAGTAAAACAAACTGTCTAATTAGAATTGTAAAAAAAAAAACAAAAAACAAAAACAAAAAAAAAGATCCCCTTGGAAACCTTCCTTTTACACACTTGAAATAGGTACATTTTGTAATTGAAACATTACTGGTAGAGATAAAATCCTATCTAAAACTATGGTCAACCTATATTCAATGGTGTTTGTTTATAACAAATGTATTGTTTTTAATTGGCTAATTTTCTTTCAATTAGATTAAAGAAGTTATATTTGTAGACTGTATCTATATCTAGCTTTATTTCTTCTCAAAGGATAACCAAAGAAACACCTATCAGCCTGTCCTTGGCTAGAAAGTGCTTAGAGTTGTGACTAACTTGATTTCACAAATTTAACTTAAAGTGTTTTCATTTACAATGCCACTACCACTCAGAGGTGGTGAATGCACTCAGATGAATGCACTCAGAGGTTTGATGCCCTTAATATATAATCCATAGATAATTTTAATTTAGGGTTTACTATTAAAATTTTTACTTTTCATGTTAAATAATTGATTATTAGTACATTGCATACTAAAAATCTTTCATAGATATTATTTTTCTCACATAATTTTCATGTCAGAAGTGAATTAGAACTTTAGTATAGACAAGAGGACCCTGAGGGCCCTAAATCGCTCACCTGACATTTCAAGTAAATTATCATTAAGACTCCATTTCCTATGATATGGCATGAACCTTCCCATTTTCAACAGAGTTCATTCTTGTGACCTGGCAAACATTTTGATCAAGTTTCATGAAGATTGGACTATATTTGTGGCGTTTGGAGCTCTTACGAGAAAATTGTCATTAAGGCCACTTTTCCTGTGATATGGCACGTATACTTCCCATTTTCAAATGAGTTCATCCTCATGACATAACAAACATTCTGACAAAGTTTCATGATGATTGGACTATATTTGTGGCTTCTAGAGAGTAAACAAAAAAATTGTCATTAAGATGCCTTTTCCTGTGATATGGCACCAATCCTTCCCATTTTCAATAGACTTCATCCTCATGACCTAACAAACATTCTGACCAAGTTTCATGAAAATTGGACCATATTTGTGGCTTCTAGAGTCTAAACAAGAAATTTGTCATTAAAGCCCCTTTTCCCATGGTATGGCACGGATCCTTTCCATTTGAGCAATTTTCATAAGGGACAACCCAAGGAATATTTCTGCCAAGTTTGGTTGATTTTGACCCATAAGTTTAGGAGGAGATGTCGTTTAAAGATATTGTTGACAAAATTGTCATTAAGGCGCCTTTTTCCGTGATATGGCATGGATCCTTCCCATTTTCAATAGACTTCATCCTCATGACCTAACAAATATTCTGTCCAAGTTTCATGAAGATTGGACCATATTTGTGGCTTCTAGAGTGTAAACAAGAAATTTGTCATTAAGGCCCATATTCCGTGATATGGCACGGATCTTTTCCATTTGAGCAATTTTCATAGGGGACCACCCAAGGAATATTTCTGCCAAGTTTGGTTGATTTTAACCCATAAGTTTAGGAGGAGATGTCGTTTAAAGATATTGTTGACAAAATTGTCATTAAGGCGGCTTTTTCTGTGAAATGGCACGGATCCTTCCCATTTTCAATAGACTTCATCCTCATGACCTAACAAACATTCTGACCAAGTTTCATGAAGATTGGACCGTATTTGTGGCTTCTAGAGTGAAAACAAGAAATTTGTCATTAAGGCCCCTTTTCCTGTGATATGGCACGGATCCTTTCCATTTGAGCAATTTTCATAAGGGGACCACCCAAGGAGATTCTAGGACAAAATCCCCTCTGGACAAAATCCCCTCAACGTTTTTTTGACATGGCGGACAGAATCCCCTCGGTCATTCTAACAACGCGGACATAATCCCCTTATTCCGTTTTTTGGGACGGACAGAATCCCATAAGTTGACGCCGTGACGGACAGACGGACGCCGGACAACAATCGATCACAATAGCTCCCTTGAGCACTTCGTGCGCAGGTGAGCTAAAAAAGTAAATTAAATTTTTTTAAAGGGAGGTAACTGAATGCATTATCATGTCTGACAAATACTACCGGAACGTGACAGTAATTTTTTTCCTACCATCTTTCTTCCGGATAAGAATTAATGTTTTTTTATTGGAAATCCTTATAATCATTGGTATTTTTTTTTTGCAAGAGAACTTATTTTCATCTTCAAGAAATCGGGTGCCTGTAAAGTCACTCACTGTCAATCTCTGAATAGTGTTGATGAAAGAAAGATCTAGCCTACTTTTCTGCTCGGAGCTAGTTTTTGCTAAGTCTTTGGTTAACCGTTTCTAAACGGATTTTGGAAAAGATACAGCTAGTTTTAATTAATTGATGAAGATTCTTATTATTTTTTTTACAAAACGCAATGCTTTTTTCAGAATAATTTAATAACCCGCCTGTACCACTGTAAACCAGTGCATGGCGGCGGATCAACTATGACCACGACAATATCTACTCACTAATTGGAGTAGGGTTGAATATTTAACTATCGTTTATTAGATTTTCAAATAAAATTTATAATTGATAGGGTTATACAGGTAAAAAACTTGCAAAATAGATCTCTGATTGATATTTTTGCATTGAATGGGCACAATAAAATATCTTCCGTGCATGTCGCATTTTGTATTCGCCAATATTCGGTTCTGAGACAGACGAATACAATACATATCCGCCAGGTATAAGATATTGGGTTCACCGAATATTCGAGTGTATTGTTACAGCCCTAGTAGACAAAACATAAATGAAATGCTGTTAAATACAACATAAATAAATTAAAAAACAATAGAAAATGTATTCTTGAAAGTATTAAGATAAGACTTATTCATAGGAATAATTTATATATTGAGTGGGCTTTTGTCCTATATTGAGTGGGCTTTTGTCCAGTGGGCTTTTGTCCGCTGGGGTTTTGTCCCAGTGGGCTTTTGACCTAGTGGGCATTTGTCCGTACTAAAAAAGAAAAAAAAAAAAAAAAAATCGAAAAACCCGACGTTCGTTAAACGTATTGTGGTGTTGATTCAAGGAAAATGGCCGACTGCATCCCTTGTATTGCAACAAGTTTTATCACTTGAAATTAGAAAAAATAAGCCGTCATAGCCGGGAAAATATCTTGAAGTCAAAGCATCAAATCTTTTTCTCTATTTTTCAGGTGTTTTCGCTTGATAAGAAGTATGCTTATATTACAGATTGATGCGTGATTTTTAACCCCTAAAATTACTTACTTTTTATTTGAAAATTAAATCCGGTTCCAAATATTCGAGAAATAAAGACTCGAGAAAATTATTTAAAAAAATCTCGACTAAAACAATTTCAATATGACGTCAATCTGTAATTTTCTCTCACGTTTTAAACCTTTGATCCAGAATAGTTTATTTTTGGGGAGGGTGAACGGGTAATCAAAGACGCCGACACCAGATGTTCGACTATTTTGGGGACAGTTTCTTGACTCGGCACGCGACGCACGCTTGAAAAACCTGAGTGATGTTAAACCCTTTCCATCGTCAGGGTGAATAGATGGGATTTAGATGACTCTCTTCACAGATTAAATTTCATTAAACAGGAATACTTTACCATTTTTTTTACAGCAGGTAGGACATTATTTCAAAATAAAGAGACGATTATAAATTTACGCATTTTGTTATTGAGCGGGACCGAGGTAGGTTTGCCGATACGGTGATTATAATTTCTGACAGAAAGCTTGGGTAGCTTTATTTATTTCACGTCAGATTGCCTCTTTATTACCCGGTTATCTACCAATAAACAATGGAAATGCAAAGTTTATTCTTAAAATAATAAGCGAAGTTCACTTTGATATAAAATCATGAAAAAGAAAGTAGTTGGCCAAATAATTTACGATTCGGTGCCTTCGCGTCGTTACAATAGCTTGGATCATCTGTGATTACGAATTTTGGGTGTCTGCATAGCGCCCATATCTGAATCATTTTGATCAGTGACAATATAGAAAACACACACTATTCTGAGATTAAATTTTGTTTATTAAACACTTTGAACAAATAATTATCAAGTAAATTCAGTCTTCACCGGAATCTGTTCAGCAGTCTGAAAAAGAAGAAGTACCAGTAAAACAATACAAGCGCCTCAAATAATTTTCTTTTCTCTACGGCATAGAACTCAAACTCTTTGTAAACTCAAACTCTTTATAAACCAGTAAGCTTCTCGGCTTTGTATCTTGCCAAAACGATAGCCCCTCCTCCCCCCTCCCCCCCCCCTCCCCCCTCCCCCCCGAAATAGAAAATAAAAAATAAAAGCCGTCCACCCGCCCCTTTTTTTCTGAAAACTCGGATGAGAATCTAATAATTTATTTGGTGTGGCCTAAATGCCTCAGTTTGTTTGTCATGTTGTCTAACAGTCTGTTCAATTTTGTCCAGAGAATTATTGTTCTCCATCATGATAAGATGCTCTATTTGAAAGAAGTTTTCATAGAGCTATGGTCAAATTTTTGCGGGCTTGACATGAGATTTCCTGCTTTCATCTAGATCTTTTACAAAGGACAACAAAAGTTTAAAATTTTCTTTAAACAGAAATTGTAATCATAAATTCATTTGGTATTAGACCTATGCAAAATTTTGTAGTAAGGCCAAAGCCTCAATTATTGCCTCAATATCTAAAGGATGTCACTGAATCATATCATGTATTATTTTAAGAATTTCCTTCAAGTTATAATTCTATATTTTTATATGTAACAAGTTTTGATAGAAATTATTTTCTGCATGAATGATTATAGTAGTGTTATGAAAATTCTGTTTGACTTGATGTAAACCCTAGTATTATTCAACATTGTTTCTTGTTACAGAAACTTGCCATTGGCTATTGGTATATCCATGACAATCGTAATCGTTGTATATTTATTGGCCAATGTGGCGTACCTCGGTGTCCTGTCACCACAGATGATGTTATCCTCACCAGCTGTTGCAGTGGTTAGTTTGTTTATATAAATATCAGGCACTTAGGGGTCTGCACAAAACTATTTTTAAGGCCTATGAATATATAGGCACTTTCAATAGTTTCGCACTTACCCCTCAATCTGTCCTACAAATTAACGGTTTGCAAATAAAGAATTTCTCTACTTGTCCCTGTACAATAAAAGTGGGATTTTCTTCTTACCCAGTTTTAAAGCTGCTCTTTCACAGTTTTTCATACAAAAAAATACAAAACTTGTTTTTAGATTTGGAAATGTGTGTTTTTTTAGACGATTTAGAATGGTCTAAGGGCATTGGAACTAAAACCAACATATTTCAATAATTTTATAACTTATTTCTTCGAAGCGACAAGATAAGTAAAGAATCCAGTCTATAAATTTCCAGTCTATAAATTATAAAATCGTTCTTTATGTGAATAATCTTTCATTTTTGCTTGTTATGATATGAAGTTTCAAGCTGGTAAATACTTTGACCTTTTCCTTGATTGAATAAGACAAGATGTGGAATTCCCATGCGTAAATAGTTTGCTCAAAATTGAAAAAAATATTTTTTAAGGCGTTCGGAGTTGCTTTATTTTTTCGGAATGAATTTCACTAAATTAAAAAATATCAGTCTTTCTTTCCATGCATTACCAGATTGAATCTTATTATTTCAAAGCCTTCAACATGATGAGGTCGTTACTTCCAATTAATTTTTAAAAACATTTTCAAATAGAACATTTTCTTGATCTGTGAAAGAGCAGCTTAAAAATGAGCTTGTCAACAAATGAATTTTGTGAAAACATTGTTAGCTCTAATGGCCAAAGGCCAGGTAGCTATTGTCATGGCTGTGTGTCAGTTGTGTGTCCATCCATCAATGGGTTTCTACATCCCTGAATAAACTTTTTCTTGAAAAATCTTTTCCTCCTAAACCACTGGGTGGATTTTAATCACACTTGGTAGAAATGTTCCTTGGGTGACCCTCTTCTTAAATTGTTAAAGAAATTTTGATTGACCCCGAAATACAGGCCTGGCAGGATGAGGCTTATTTTCACTTAAAAATCTTTTAAAATCTTCTCTCAAACCAATGGGCCAATTTCAATGAAACCAAGCATGGATGTTCCTTAGATAACCCTTTACCAGAATTGTTAAGGATATTTTGATTAACCAAAAGAATGGGAGTGGGGGGGTGGGGAGGGAAGGCTTATTTTCAGTTTATTCTCAATTCAAATCTTTGAAAATCTTCTCCACCCAAACCATTTGGCAAATTTCAATAAAGCTTGGCATGGATGTTCCTTGAGTGACCCTATACCTAAATTGTTAGCTCCACTAGCCAAAGGCTACTGGGGCTATTGGCATGGTGTTGTGTCTGTCGTGCGTCCGTCTGTCCGTCCGTATGTGTTTCTGTGCGTCAGGTTGTAAACTTTTTCTTTAAAAATCTTCCCCTCAGAAACTACTAGATGAATTTCAACCAAACCTCTCAGGAATGATCCTAGGGCGACCCACTTTCAAAGTTGTTCAAGAAATTTTGCTCCAATGAAAAACAAGGATTTAATGGGCGTGGCTTAAGTTTCCAGATATGGTAAAAAGTGAGTTTTATCAGATTCTAATGGATGGATACCTATTAAATCTTACATGATTGATCCTTGAGTAACCCTTTATCAGTCTACCTAAAATGCTTGCGATCGGATGAAAAATATGTCTTAAATGGGCGGAGGTCATTTCTCTATATGTTATATAGTTGAAATTTTGAAAATTATTTTCTCAGAGTGTAACCGATGGATATCAACCAAATTTCACTGGAATGATCCTTGAGTGACCCTTTATCAGTCAACCAAAAATTATTATGAAAGGATGAAAAATATGTTTTTTATATGCGGAGGTCATTTCTCCAAATGTTATGCAGTGGAAACTTTGAAAATCATTTTCTCAGAATGTAACAGATGGATATCAACCAAATTTCACTGGAATGATCCTTGAGTGACCCATTATCATGCAGCCTAAAATTATTGTGATCGGATGAAAAATATGTCTTTTATGGGCGAAGGTCATTTCTTTATATGTTATACAGAGGAAATTTTGAAAAACATTTTAAACATCGGAAGAACGGAAAATATCTAAAAATCTGGTCAAAATTTTGATTTGTTATTACAAGAATTTCAAGCCTGTAGAGTGACTCAAGCCATTCATGGCTTTCTAGTTTAGAAATTTTGATTGACCCCCAAATATAGGTGTCAAAGGGCGGGGCTTATTTTCACAATATTTTCACTATAATTTATTTTCACAATATTTTCACTATAAATCTTCTTCTCCAAAACCATCAGGCAGATTTAAATGTAATTTAACATTGATATTCATTGGGTGACCCTTTACTTAAATTGTCGAAGAAGTTTTGATTGGCAGGGCTTAGTTTCACTTTTAATTCTATAAGAATCTTCCCCTTCCAAACCATTTTGTCAAATTCAATGAAACTTGGTATGGATGTTCCTGGGGTAACCCTTTACTTTAACTTGAAGATTTATATGTTTACTCGCAAATATGGGCATGGCAGGGGCAGGGCTCATTTTGACTAAATTTTTAGCTCGCCGGGACGAAAGTCTCGGAAGAGCTATTGTCATACCCTCGGATTGACGTCCGCGTCGATGTCCACATTAGGTTAAAGTTTTTTATTAGCTCACCTGAGCACAACATGCTCAAGTGAGCTATTGTGATCACCTTTTGTCCGGCGTCCGTGCGTCGTCTGTCGTGCGTCGTCCGTCAACAATTTCTTTAAATGACATCTCCTAAACTACTCAGCCAATTTTAACCAAACTTGGCAGAAATGTTCCTTAGGTGATCCCTTTTAAGAATTGCTAAAAGAATTGAAATCGGTGAAAAACTCTGGTTGCTATGGCAACCAAAGTTAAAAATTTAAGAAAATCTTTAAAATTCTTCTTCTTCTGAACAAGCAGCCCTACAGCCTTGAAATTTGGCATGGATGATCAGCTCATAGACCTTAATAAAAATAGCTCAAATCATATCTGTTGGGCCACCAGGTGAGGAGCACCAGGGGGGAGGGTAGTACTTTTGTGAAAATTTTGTAATCTTTAACCTTCTTCTTCTTCTGAACCACAAGCCCTACAGACTTGAAAATTGGCATGGAGGATCAGCTCATAGACCTTAAGAAAAATAGTTAAAATAAAAAAAAAACTTTAACATTGCTTATATTTTCTGTAAGCTTTAAACTAGAGACATCATTACTTCATATGCACACTCATTAGGTGATAGGCTTTCACCATAGACAAAGGTCCTTGACAATTTGACCTTGACCTTGACCCTTTGTGGACTTAGAAAAACTTTAACCAAAAAACTTTAACCAAAAACTTTAACCTTGCATATATCTTTTTAATGCTCTTACCTAGGGACATCATTACTTCATATATATACTCACCAGGTGATAGGCTTTCACCAGAGACCAAGGTCCTTCACAATTTGACCTTGACCTTTACCATTTGTGGACTTGGAAAAACTTTAACTGAAAACTTTAACCAAAAACTTTAACCTTGCTTATTATTTTCTGAATGCTTTAACCTAGGGACATCATTACTTCATATACATTATCATTAGGTGATAGGCTTTTGTGAGTGATCAACGTCCTTGATAATTTGACCTTGACCTTTTATGAACTTAGAAATACTTTAACCGAAATTCTTTTACCAAAAACTTTAACCTTGCTTATATTTTCTGAATGCTCTAACCTAGGGACATCATTACTTCATATACATAGTCACCAGATGAAAGGCTTTCACCAGAAACTAAGGGCTTTGACAATTTGACCTTGACCTTGACCTTTTATGGACTTGGAAAAACTTAAACTGAAAAACTTTAACCAAAAATTTAACCTTGCTTATATTTTCTAAATGCTTTACTCAGGGACATTATTACTTCATACACATACTCACTAGGTGATAGGCTTCTACAGAGACCAAGGTCCTTCACAATTTGACCTTGATCTTGACCTTTTGTGGACTTAATTTAAAAAAAACAACTTCATGTTTGATACTAAGAAATTTCATTGGTAACCTCGTCTACTTGTAGGCTTTCACATTACCCTAACCTTATACATGCAATTAAAACAAAAAAAGTTTTTATATTTCTTAATTACTACTCAAACAGATATATATTAGATCATGGACTTTAACATTGAAAGAAACCACTTTGAACTTCGAACTTCGGTCAAGCGCTGTTTGTGACAAGCAGCTGTTTGGGCGAGCTACGTTGTCCGCGGACAACTCTTGTTAAACATCTTCTCCTCCCCACTAATTTTGACCAATTTCATTGAAACTTGGCCTGAATATTCCTTAGGAGCACATTCAGTTAAGTTGGTCCCAACTTCTAGATGGGCCCATTAATGTGGATGTGACCAGGCAGGGCTTATTTTCACTTTGAAATCTCATAGATTTACTCCTCCCATTCAACCAGACTAATCTCATTGAATTTTGGTATGAATAACACTTTTCTCAAATCATTCCTAAAAATGTGTATAGAATGGTCTATTTACTGCAAATTCCTTTTATGTTGGTTATAAGATGGGTAAAGGGAAGGTTAATGGTGATTGAGTGTTTTTGTGCTGCTAGGGCCAGACCCAGTGAATGAAAAAAAAAATAGTTCTAATAGACTAAAGAGACTTAAAAGTGCTGGTTTCAGTCAAAGCGAGCTTCGTTTAATGACAATCTGGAGATGTTAAAGCCAGTGGAGCAATACAGACCCTCTTGGGCCTCTTGTTTTATTATCTGGAGCATTTTACCTACAATATTGCATATCATGGTTGCCAAATTATCTCCCTTGAACTTGTAAATCTTATTTAATTTTTGTTATGATGCAAATTGATCATGTACTTAAAGCAACTTTACTGGGAAATACCCCTGGCAGGACAATGCCCTGTTGGAGGGGGGGGGGTGGGGGGGGGTGGGGGTGTATCAGTCTGCTTTGCGACTGTTCTAGTTATGGCAGTCTTTATATCATATCCAGGGTAGATATTGTTCAAGGTAAGAAGATACTCCTTTTGTGATTTGACATGCCATATTTCTATTTCAGACATTTGCAGACAGTACTTTGGGCCCTGTAAAGTGGTTAATGCCCATCCTTATAGCTATATCTGTGAGCGGTACCATGAATGGAACAGCCTTATCCATGTCAAGGTCAGTTTATAGTACAATCTGACTTGTAGTAATACACCATGAATCAATGTAACAAGCTTGTGCAGGATAATTATGGTTTTAAGGTAGTGGACCAGTAAAAAGTTCCGCAACATTTCGGAAATCATGATCTTTCACAATGTTGACCGAGGTTCCCTAATGAAATCATTAGGAAACCTCGGTTAACACTGTTAAAGTTCTTTACATCTGAATCATGGTACTATTACAGGTCCACTACCTTAAATGCAATTGCAATCCAGCCCTTTGATTTAATCTTTTACTAGTTCAGCTGTTTGTTGGAGAAAACTCAATTATTAGGGTATTGTTCAGTAGCTTTGACATTGTGGTCGTCTTAAAACCAACATTTTGTGATATCTCTGATACTCAATGCATCTTTTTGAAACTTGGCACATATGTTGGATATTTAAGGAGGAACCTATATTATCATGGATAATGACATGATGCATTTCTGGTCCCTTTTTGAACTTTGAACACAACAACAGAGTGTAGGCAATGCTCCTGTTTTATTTAGTCTGCAAGCTCAATACTCACTCAGTATTTTGTAGAATCAACTAAAGAGTTTTCGCATAGTTTAATTTTCCATCTTCTGTTGATTTGTAACTTGAATTAGATTTAAGCTTGGCTATTTTCCAAAGAAAACTATCTAGCGTATTTGTTGGTGTCTTAATTGTAAAATTTTGTGAACAAAGATATCGAATAACACAGGTTTTACCTAATTTGTTGCATTGTCCTTTCAGGTTATTTTTTATCGGGGCTGGTAATGGTCATTTACCTCAATTTGTATCCATGATAAATGTGAAGAGATATACACCCATGCCTTCATTACTCATTATTGTAAGTAACCCTTCACACTTTGATATAGAGTATAATCATTTGTTTCAGTGTAAGATTGATTTATATTTCATTGAGTGAACAACAAAAGCTATATTCTATTGTGTGAAGATAAAGCTTTTGTTATTCATGAAAAGAAATATTAACCCTTGTCATGCTGAATAAGAGTCTTTGCAAAATAAATGTAAAATCAAAGTGCTTAAAGCCCTGGAAGTAAATGTGAGTGAGTATTGATTTTGGAAATGCATTACTTTAAACCTTTCTGGTTTAAAAATGAAATCCAGGTGGTATGAACTAAGATCAGACTGCACAAATGTGCAGGCTGATCTTTGTCTATACCGCCTGTCAAAGCAGGAATATTCCGGGTTGAGCATGACAAGGGTTAATCAATGTTACTCGAAAAACAAACGATTATTCTATTTCTTTATTGCAAAAATGAGACAAAACATGATATTTCTAGGACATATTTTTGTAAAGCGCATCATTTTGCGCATGATTCCTATGCAACATTTATTGTGACATCACTTAATTTGCCCCGCATAGATATCAGATAAAATGAAATGCACGAAAGCAGCGTATAAGTTTTTGATAATTTCACTGCTTTTGCAGTGAGATTATCAAGTGATAATCTACAGTTATTTCTCGATAAACCACAAAAAAAACATTAAAGAAATAAAGATAAACACCTATGGCTTCATTACCACAGTAATTCATTCCCATTTTCTAAATTTTAGGCTTGTTTATTTTGATAGAGGATGAAGGTTATATTTAAAAGTGGATGCAATTTGATACACTGTCCTTTGAAGCAGAAAATACTGTTAAAAAAGGAAAAATTGCTCATTACAGGCAATTTCATCTTCACTTTGATACTGTCTACAAGCAAATTTTGTAATTTTTATTATAAAGGAAAATTAAATTTCAGACTGGTAGAATTTGAAACATTTTAAAACAGAAGTTTGAGCTTAGTTTGAATAGAAAGTCTGCTATCTGACATACTTGAAACATTGTTGAAAATTGTGGAAAAGAAGAATTTTCCATTGATTTATTTATGATGCATTTATTATTAAGAGTGGGTGGGAAATATTGAACATTTTTGATGATATATTATACATTGATTTCACTTTCAGCTAACATTGACATTGATATTCCAAAACAGTGGTGACATATTTTATCTAATAGAGATGGAAGGGTTTGGATTTGCATCCATCCTTGTAATGACATTTGCCAGTCAAGTCTATCTTAGATATAAAGAACCGAATCTCGAGAGACCTATTAAGGTGAGTTAAATGCATGTTTAAGGTAGTGGACCCAATATAGTTTTGCAATGTTTCGGAAGTAATCAACTCTAACATTGTTAACCTAGGTTTCCTTATTGATTTATTAGGAAATCTCTGTCAACTTTGTGAAAGATCATGAGATCTGAAATAAAGCTGTTAGAGGCTAATATACAATATGCTTAATCATACCCCCACAATGAAGTTAAGTGGGGGTATACTGGAATCAGGTTGTTCATCAGTCCATCTGTAGACATAATTTTGTGTCCTCTTCTCCTCCCACAGATTTGGACTAATTTTGCTGAAATTTTATCAGGTTGTTTCCCATCATTTGAAGTTGTGCACCTGCAATTTTCATCTAGATCCAATCATTAGTTTGAGAGTTATGCTACTTTGAACTTTTTAATGAGGGGGGGGGGGGGGAGTAGTCAAAATTTGTAATTGCAAAACTCAGTAACCAAAAGGGGAGTTACCACATCCAGTATGTAATCCTATCATTTGAAGTTGTGCACCTGCAATTTTCATCTAGATCCAATCATTAGTTTGAGAGTTATGCTACTTTGAACTTTTTAATGAGGGGGGGGGGGGGGGGGGGAGTAGTCAAAATTTGTAATTGCAAAACTCAGTAACCAAAAGGGGAGTTACCACATCCAGTATGTAATCCTATCATATGAAGTTGTGCACCTGCAATTTACATCCTGATCCAGTCATTAGTTTCAGAGTTATGCCACTTTGAACTTTTTAAGGCGGGGGGAGGGGGGGAGTAGTCAAAATTTAAAATTGCAAAACTCAGTAACCATAAGGGGAGTTACTAGATTTGGTAAGTTACATCATCTTGTTGTTTCTGGACTCTAACTCAAGAACCAAGGGACCTAGAATCATGAAACTTCATTCAAATGCTGCATATGACCTCAATATTTGTTACAAACATATCTTGCACTAATAGCACTTGCATTCTGACAGTGCTTGTGGGGGGTATAAGTCCGCTCTGCGACAGTTCTAATTTTGTCAGATGTACAGTTGCTGTGTAGATGTATGTGAATTAGTCTGTCCCTTTGTCTGAATTTGGTCAGAGCATATATCCTACAGTTGAGGATTGGATTTCAAATGATTTCACATTATTGTTCCACACAATGATTAGATATTCCAGAATCATTAGGGATTAATCTAAGTTGTTAGAACTTGTTTCTCATTGATGTAAAATCAGGCTTAATTTTGGCTCGGAATATCATGTCGATAGCTTAGCGCGAAACAGTTGTAACTGCCTCTATGTTTATAGACAGTTACACCTGTTTTGCTCTGAGCCATCAATGAGTCAAAATATTTCATTCAGCAAAATCTAATGAGAAATTTTGGTGAAAATTTTTTACTATATTTTTTAGTAAATTACATTTTGCTTTGGGATTTTTCTCTCCTTCAGTTTCAATGAGATTTCTGGAAGAAAAATAAAAGAATGATATATCATCCCAAAATGATCCCTGAAAATAAATAGGTTAAACCAAAAGATATACTATTTAATGGAATTTATTGCCCCGCATCAAAAGATCTGGGGCATATGTTTTTTATTTATCACCAAATGTGGTCCTATATTGGTATTATGTTCTCAGTCTGCACATTTTGTGATAATATACAAGTCAAATAAATGTTGACTTCTTACATAAATTTAGAATTTATAATGTTCCGTACAAGATTGATCTAATCCATGACATATTTATTATTATTTCAGTTACCTATATTGTTACCAGCATCTCTGTGTTTAGTGAGTGCAGCCATTGTTTGTCTGACATTTTACCAGAAACCTCATGAGAGTTTTGTAGCGTTAGGGCTTGTTGTGGGAGGGATAATTCTCTACTTTATTGGTGGAAAATGGAAGAACAAGCCAAAGGAAATCCAGGGAAAGATAGGTAAGGGAATTCCTTTCTAGATAGGAGGGTTCTGCCTTGATATGGGTACTTTTCCCATTTATTCTAATGATAAATATATAATATTTACTAACTGTTTTGTATGAAAAAATCTAACGAAGTTGGGGGAATTGATATTTGTCAAGGCTCTGCTGAGACAATTATCAATACCCACAGCCAAGTCAGATATTTTTTCATTCAAAACACTAAATATGTATTATATTTATCTTTTTATTAAGCCCAGTGGTTCTGAAACAAGCTGACCCAGTTGGACCCAGTTGTCTGAGTTGTCCATTTAGCTGCATGACCAAGCAGATTTTCATGGCTAGGGTGTCCATAGACAAGTGAAAAATTCTATAGAGAAAAATATTTTCTTAAAAGGATTTTCTGATATTCCATGTAATTCCAATTCAACAGTAGGTCTATTTCTAGAATACTTTAATTTTTTTCAGCAACATCATTTTTCTTTCCAATATTTTGCAGACAATTCAAAATTCGATGGACAAGTAGGTTTTAGATACGGAAAAGCCATTTTGTGATTATTACTTGTCTGTGGACAAAAAGACTTTCAAATATTTCACCACTGAAACACTTTTAAATTATGAAAAAATGGTAAAAGGGTTAAATAGTCTTGGTAACCGCATGCTTAACCCTTTCCTGTTTTACAAAATTTTGGACCTGTCCAAATTCAAAGGTTTTGCAGACGAAAATTTTAAGTGGATTTAATTTGAAAAATAGCCATTCAGTTGGGTAGAAAATAGTGTGGATGAAGAAGAAATTGCTTGTCATAAGCAATTTCTTCTTTTTTCACAATGTTTTCTCAATCATGAAATGACAGGCACGTAAAAAGCAGGGATTAAACTGCAAAGGGTTAAATTATGAAAAAAATGGTATAAGGGTTAAATGGTCTTGATAACTACATGCTAAAAGTGGAAATTGTTTGTTCTTTCACCCAATGGGTAGATAATTGTAAACCTATGTGGAATAGCAACTGGAGGCTAGGAAAGGGATGTGTTGGTAGTACTGGTGTGAGAAATACCAGGAATCCATCGTTAGGTGCTCCAGTTGTCGCGATATAACTGAAAGATTGTTGAAAGCGACGTAAAACCCCAATTCAAATCAAATTGTTCTTTCAGATGCAGTAACTAGGTGTGTTCAGAAAATATTACTGGTGGTACCTCCCTCCAAGCCTGAAGATCTGCAGTTTGAATGAATCTCAATTGTCTCCCTTTCTCTTCAGTGTGAAGATGACATTTCACTGCTTCAGTATTGAATCTGATTATCTCCCTTTTACATCAGTTGACACACAAAAAACCCAATGAAGAACAAACCAAACAAAAAAGGATCATCAAAACATTTCCCTTATCAACTTTACTTTACACTTTCTATGTTAACCAAAAACATGTTAACATAGATTTCTACATTTGAAACTAAAGAATACATTCAAAGAGAGCATTTGTAAAATGTAAAATAACTTGCAATAAGTGATTTCAATGGGTTTAAAATGTTTCTACCAAGTATGGTATATAATTCACAGTCTAGACACACTTTTAAATATCATTTGGGAACTTTTTGAAATAAGACAACTAGAAATTTTAAATTCTGATAATTGCAATCCAGTAATAAAAAAAGATTTCTGATTCAACTTCAATAGTGAGATGACAAGAAATAAAAGATCTAAAAACAGATTGTGTAATCTATATGCGCAGAAAGGTTACTTGAAGCTTTAACGTTTGCGTGAGTATTTTAATAGTTTCTTTGATCGAGAGGATTATAATTACAAGGGCTGAGTGTCCTTTTCACTGCATTTGTTGGGCTATAAAAGTGCAGTTGCCCTAGCAAATGGCTTAACCATGTGCTATGGCAATTGCACTTATGTGCTATGGCAATTGCACTTTATACCCCAATGATTGCAGTAGAAAGGACAATCAGCCAATATTTGAAGTAGTTTTAATCAAAATGAATTTTAAACTGTTTGTAAATACAGACTGTGACAGAAAAAGTTACAATATTGCCTTAATAAGCAATTTTCCTTTCTAAAAAATGTGTTTAATATAAAAATTTCTACTGTTTAAAAAAGTCAGAAAATGTGGTACAAAGGTAATTATTACAAAGAATACAACATGTTGAAGCGTGTTTCTTCATGGTGCTTAAACTCTTTTGCACTTGTGTGATATTTATCATTAATTTTTTCTATTTCATGCATATATTTTTGGAAGGGTGTAAATTATATAGTGTGAAAGAAAAGAGCAATATCCTTTATTTGCTGGAGAAAAGATGGTGAGAAAAAAATAGAAAACAAATGTTGGATGCTTCTAATGATGAAATTATTGTGAAATTGTGAATACTGTAAGCCATTTGATCAATAAATTTCTTGTATCACATTTGCCAAAATTTGTATAAAATTATTGTGTTTGTGTAATTTTTTTATTGCATATCAATGGCTCGGTGCATAACAGTTGTAATTGCCTATAAATGTTTTGGCAGTTACAACTTTGGCACTGAACCATGTGGTACAATTTGCATATTTGCTGATCAACAAAGAAAAAACTTGAAAACTTAAATGCAGAATGCATTGTAAAATTTCAGATCACCTGTGCAGATGTGCAGGCTGGTCTTAGTGGTTACTGAAATCATTGTTGGAAATGTCTTGCTCTTACTCATATTTTAATTTTTGTTCCCATACTAACATTGTTACTTCTCATCACTGTTAATAACATGTAGATGAACTTAATTCATGACCATTTACTCTATGTTTGATGTCATTTTGAAAAAAAGATCTGATATTTTATACTGAATATACTAAATATAGAATCTGAGAGAAAAATGAGATTTATTATAGGCTCATCTTCCACGATAGATGAAACCTCAGATATATTTGTTTTATAAGTTAACATTTTTGGCATCATTTTGCCTATTTTCATCCACTATACAGCACCGACAGTTAATCACTTGCTTACTTTGCTGTTAGTAACATGTGTATTATTTTGTTTCTGATTGTATAAATGAAATTACATGTATTGACATAAATTGCTATTGCTTTGAACTAAATGCTAGAAAAACAAACCAGAATCTTTTGAATTATTTGCAAAATGATAAAATGTAATAAATTGTCACTGCCTCAAATCTTAACTGCCTTGTAAATAAGATAGTGGAGCAGCAGTGAATAAGTAATTAAGTTGTTTTTTTATCTTTAACTTTAGACCTCATCTGTTATGTATGTGAATGATTGTGTTTCCATGTGGATAGATATAGTCCTTAATGTAGTTCTACTAGATTCGGCTCATTTGATAATGCAGTATGCTGTCAATATTGGGATCTGTAGCCAGAACCCTGCCCTGCGTCAAGGATAATGAAATTCTTGCAAAATATTGGAAATCATGACCGCTTTGCATGCACATACACATGTGAATTGGGGCATCACTTCATACAGTTTGCAAGGGTTTTGTTATCTTAGACACAGAGCTCAGATTTGATATTTATTTCTGCCTGGCATTAATCTAATCAGCTTGTTATATTATAAATTGTGGACCAAAACTTATTAACTACAGCTTAAATAACTGTAATTACGCAGTTTTGGTCACCGTCGGGCGATTTTGCTTGACATGTTAAGAGTTGCAGTGACATGCATGGGGTGTTGGTGATTTAGATGGTAAACTGTGATCGTGCTGGTGTGAGAAACAAAAAGATTCCATGGTTAGATTCATCAACAGCAACAATATTTATCCAACAAAAAAGCATATTTGTGACCCCTCATGCAAAAAGGGACCATCTTGGAATTTTGTTTAAAAATATTTGGTTAATAGTTTGGTTCTACTATAGGCCAATGAGAGAACACATTTGAAAATTTCTTTCAAATGATTGTAAATTGATCATTCTAGATTCAGAAAATTAGAAAAAAAACCCAAAAAGTTTTGGCCCTAGTCAGCACATGCAGTCTGACTAGGGTTGACACTTTATGCACTAACCAGATGGTCCCTTTTTTATGTGACAGAAAACATTTAGTTTTCCAGGATGCCCCCTATTTTGCTGTCATAGTTCCTTTGTTACTACATTGAATCTTTATCTTTGAGTACAAGATTTCATCCTCAGTTAGGGCAAATGTCCTTTCCAGTGGTTTTCTCCATTAAATAGACAGATGTTATAAACCTAAGTGGGATGAGCTTGTTGAGGATCAGAAAGGATGAAAATTGTACTATTGGTTTGAAAAATACAGTAAACCATAGTTTGGTGCCACAGCCACCATAACATGACTGAAAAACTACTAAAAATGGTGTAAAACCCCATTCAAACAATCAAACTGAAAAATTGTGTTGAAGAAAATAATAATTGGTCCTAACCGGACAGTATAGAATGGTCATAAGACCAAGGTTGGGTGTGTTTTTGTGTGTGTTTTTGTCCATTTTAGCAGAGTTTGTCACAAATGCTGAACTTTTTATGATCTCATTACCAAAAGAATCTATTGAGGTTCTGATTATTATGCCCCCTTTGAAGAAGATGGGGTATATTTCTTTGCACTTGTCAGTCAGTCCATCCATCCGTCTGTCCATAGACTGTTATTGGTCTGGAGCATATCTCAAAAGGTATGCAAGCTAGAATCATGAAACCTCGGGTCAATAGATCTCAATGAGGAGAAGTGTGGTGCACAAGAATCATTACTCTACTCATCATATTTTGTGAGTTATTGCCCTTTGTTGATTGACAAAGAAATGGCCATTAACCTGCTTTTATGGGGGGGCATAAATATTTTACAAACATCTCTTTTTAATTATATTATGTCGATGGGCAACCACCACCTCATTTGAGATTCTGGACAATACTACATATAAGAGGTTTTTGTAGCCCATTGGCGATTTGATATTTGTTATAAAATGAAAAGGGCTTTAAATGACTGAAGATAAGATCTGAAGGGTAATACCTTAACCCTTTCCTGTTTTACAGAATTTTGGACCAGTCCAAATTCAAAGGTGTTGCAGACGAAAATTTAAAGTGGATTTAATTTGAAAAATAAACATTCTGTAGGGTAGAAAAAAGTGTGGAAAAAGAAGAAATTGCTTGTCAGAAGCAATTTCTTCTTTTTATGCCCCCGTATCGAGAGATCAGGGGCATATTGTTTTACTCGTGTCCGTCTGTCTGTCTGTCCGTCCGTCCGTCCGTCCGTCTGTCCGAAAACTTAACCCAAAAACTTAACCTTGCCAATATCTTCAAGCCTATTCAAGATACAAAGCTAATATTTGGCATGATGATAGATCTCAATGATCCGCATCCGCTGGTACCAAAGTCAAGGTCATGTGACAAGGTCAAGGTCATCTGTCAAGGTCAAACTTTGAAAAAAAATGCCGTTCTGGGGGCATTCGTGTTTCACAAACACATCTTGTTTCACAATGTTTTCTCAATCATAAAATCACAGGCACGTAAAAAGCCAGGATTAAACAACAAAGGGTTAAATTAATTTACTTCACAATCTGCCCTGTGTTCAAGATGAAACACTCATGAAACGATTTAGAAATGGTTTACTGCTTTGCATAGGATTACATGTGCAAAGCCAGAGACCATTTCTAAACATTAGCAAAAGTTTGTTTTTTCTGAATCCAGGGTTGTTCTATTTTGCATTGAAGGCAGCTTTCGTTTATGTATTTTTACTTATGCCCCATATCCAAAGATTGGTGGCACTATGTTAAACTGTTGTCCAATGGTTTGTCAATGTTTCTGTCAGTCTGAAAAAACACACATCTTGACTTTGCGAATAACTCTGAAATTTAAGATACAATGCTAATAATTGGCATGAGGATAGATCTCGTTGATACACATCAATTGATGTGAAAAGGTTAGGGTCATCTATCATGGTCAAACTTCCTTAAAGTAGTGGACCCATATAGTTCTGCAACATTTTGGAACATACAATCTTTCACAATGTTAACGGAGATTTCCTAATGAAAATCATTAGGAAACCTCTGTTAACACTGTTGAAGTGATTACTTCTGAAAAATTGCTTCTGAACGATTACGTGTCCACTACCGTAAAACTTAGCAAAAGACTTTCACATTTCTATTTCCTTCAATCCTATTATAGGTAGAATACCTTAAAATGCTTGTTAATATCTTCACTTTCCACAATATTTTCAATGCTTCTCTGTTGAGAGCCTTAAAAATAGATTATGTAGGAAAAGGTGAATTTATCTCCGAAAGGCTTGGTTGTATAAAAGATAATCATTGGTTAAAAGTTAATTGTAACATATTTTCAACCAATAAGGTTAGTTGTTTCAATTGTCACAATTGAAACAACAAACATGATTTGTTGAAATTAGCTTCTGGTCTATATCTAACCAATGATTATCTTTTATACTGAGGACTGCTAGTTAAATTTAGATTTTTGTGTTAATGTTATTGAATGTATATATTGTTACTGTTGACCTTTCCTTTTATTTTCAAGGACCTTTTTCGTCCATGACTTACACTTGTTTTATACATTATGTTGAAGCTTTATTATTCCCCGACTAAACCTAGTTAACTGTTTTAGCTGGTCTAGTTTGTTTTGGTGTTTTGGGTGAAGCCTAGACATTGTCTTTTGTATTGCAACTTATATAATGCCTATATAAAGGCCTATTGTCTTGAAACTTTTCAGTTGTATTGAAAACATTAAAATATTGTGAAATTCACAAAATACAATTTACCCTGCTTAAGAGGTCAAACTATATTTTTTACCTACCAAAGGTTTGATAGTAAACTAAAATTGTTCATATCTTTGAATGTGTTATTCAATAATAATATGTATTCTTCTATGATTGATATATTGAAGCCAGTGAAGCGTTACAGTCACTTTTGACCCCCTTGCTTTAAAAAGTTATAATGTTTGGTTCTTGGATTTTTAGCTCGCCTGAGCACAAAATGCTCAATGTGAGCTGTTGTGATCAAACACCATCCAAATGGAAAGTGAAGTTGAAATTTTGCAGGAATGTTACTTTGAAGAAGCTTCACTAAAGTTCTTTAAGATTTTAATTTCATCAAAAATTCTGCTCCTATCAATGCATGAAGCTTTGAGGTTTGCTATTCTGCATGTAGCATTGAAGGATAGTCTTCAAAAGTCATTGTGACAAGCATTTTCCACAAATGGGTGAAGGAAAAGTGGTCATTTAAATAGGATGGGCTGCTAGAGGCTCAGATGAAATGTTGTTATTGTACTGGTGTGAGAAACAACAGGAAGCCATGGGTTGGTACACCAGCTCTGCAAGAATATTGAAAGCAGCGTTTAACCCCAAACAACCAATGAATATTACAACTTATCCCTCTGAATTCTGTTTTTATCCCCCACTGTTTTCGGCGAGGGGATATAGTAATGCTCTCCGTCCATCAATCCGTCCTTCCGAGGTTCCATCACTAAACTTGTCCGGAGCATATCTCCTAAAGTATAATAGCTATCAACTTGAAACTTTATGGGTGGATAGATCTCATTGAGGAGAAGTGCAGTGCACAAGAACTACAACTCTTGCTTGCATAATTTTGGAGTTATTGCCCTTTGTTATTTTTAAGACTTAGATTTTGTCCGGAGCATATCTCCTAAAGTATAATGGCTATCAACTTGAAACTTTATGGGTGGATAGATCTCATTGAGGAGAAGTGCAGTGCACAAGAACTACAACTCTTGCTTGCATAATTTGGGAGTTATTGCCCTTTGTTATTTTTAAGACATAGATTTTGTCCGGAGCATATCTCCTAAAGTATTAAAGCTATCAACTTGAAACTTTATGGGAGGATAGATCTCATGGAGGAGAAGTGAGGTGCACAAGAACTATAACCCTGGCTTGTATAATTTTGGAGTTATTGCCTTTTGTTATTTTCAAGACTTAGATTTTGTCCGGAGCATATCTCCTAAAGTATTTTAGCTATCAACTTGAAACTTTATGGGTGGATAGATCTCATTGAAGAGGAGTGCAGTGCACAAGAACTACAACTCTGGCTTGCATAATTTTGGAGTTATTGCCCTTTGTTATATTAAAGACTTAGATTTTGTAGGGGCTTAATTTCTTAAAGTAGAACCCTTAATCTATTAGTCATCAGTTTACTATCAAGCTTTCTTGGTGGGGGATGGCCTTGTCCGACATGGCTCTTGTTTAACCCTTGTCATGCTGAATAAAAATCCTCTTTCGGAATTGCACTCATATCAAAGTACTGAAAACCCTAGAATCCAAGGGTAGAGATAATCTTTCTTTTTGAAGATTAAACTAATTTACAACTCTGCCTTGAAAGGGGACAGACAGGTTGTGTTGACTTAGATCAGGCTGCATATAGGTGCAGGCTGATCTTTGTCTATACTTTCTGTCAAAACAGGAATATTCTGGGTTCAGCATGACAAGGGTTAATAACACAACGGTACAGCTTACCCTTATTTAATGACTGCTGTATGCTATTTCCCAACTAACTGCAGGCATCGTCATTCTATACTGGTCCAAATTGGTGCAGGCAATAATAAAGAATCCATCCAATATCATAGAAAAATGTTGTAAAAGGAGAAATTTATTTCTTCTACACTATTTTCCATAGTATAAAATCACAGGGAGGCATCATACACAGGGATGGCAAGATAATCATTCTCTCTGAACGATTTGTTTGTTATTTAATGCATTTGCTTTTTCAAGAAAAGTTTTACCATAATATGATTTGAATGTCATTAATAAGTAGACTTTCATTTTGATGTAGTAATTGTTATCACTTTTGATTAATTATATGATATGAAAAGTCAGTGCAAATTTATTGCAGATGTAATTCATTAGAATCCAAAACATTTTATTTGCATTCAATTGTGCTATCAGCACACATAGCAAAACAAAATTTATAAGCAATTCATTTGTGAACATGATTCAAGACAAAGTAAGTGGATAAGGATTTGTTTGGAGTGGTATTATTTGCTTCAAAAAATGCACTTGAGTATTTTTATGCCCCCGATAGGGAGGCATCATAAATTTGACTTGTCCGTCCGTCCGTCCGTCCGTCCGTCTGTCCGTCCGTCCGTCATTCCGTCCAAAAACTTTAACATTGGCCATAACTTCTAAATCAAAGCGGTGTCGGGGGCATTGTCATCTTACAGTGACAGCTCTTGTTGAAATTATCTCTCATATCCGAAAACCTGATGCCAAGCGATAGAATATATTAGTTGTTTGATTTGTTAATGTTTGATTTGTATTATAATACATATACATATATGTGTGTTCATAAGAGTGATTGTCTATTGTATCTGTTGTTTGAATTTGTACATACATTTATGAGTTGCTAACGTTATGCAACCTGGACATCTTACTCATTTGCTCAAACTGTGCTTATTTTGTTTTACATATCACAATAATTATGTTATCCCATTTGAGGCCAAATGAATTAGATCTGAAATGTATCTGAACAATATTTTAACTCTATCAAGTTGAACCTGGAATATTCCTTCAAGGGCAAGAGGCACATAAAAAGTTCAAATCTACTCATACACCTATTCATGCAGTCTGATCTCAGTCTACAACATGATTTCCATTTAGATGGCTCAGTGCCAAAAGTTGTAACTGCCTTTAAACATATAGGCAGTTACAACTGTTACATGCTTAGCCATCAATTTCATGCAAGAAAAAATTGGAAGAAAAAAAGTCCAAACAAATGATACTGATTTCAAGTAAGTGCATTCAGTTCTTCGATGATTTTAAAATGATATTTTCTTAGGTTTTGATTTGGCAGGACAAGTATAGATTTTATCAAACTGAGGCTCTGTAAAATACTATTCTTAATATGTCAAATTTAAAGACTAAATTTAAAAAAAAACTGTAATCTTAGTCTATTGTGTCTCCTAGCCGCCGTCATAGCACAAGTGGTAGTGCGTGGGACTGTCAATCTAGAGGTCCCGGGTTCGATCCCCGACGGCGGCACTCATTCTTTCCGACTATTTGTCTCACACCAATGTGTTGATAATGGTAGACCTATGTGAGATAGCAGCTGGAGGCTAGGAAAGGATGTGATGGTTGTACTGGTGAGAGAAATCCCAGGAATCCATTGTTAGGTGCTCCAGCGGCCGCGATATAACAAAAAATGTTGAAAGAGGCGTAAAACTCAATTCAATCTATTCTGTCTCCTTAAATATTGCACAGCTGTCAACTGATGTAAATAGGAGAAAAATTGGTTAGAAAAAATAATAATTGAAAATTAGTTTAAACCTTATTTTTTATCTTCATTCAGGAAATACTTTGAAATGAGAAATTTGATTATGCAAGTAATTTCTATTTACTTTCTTGTTTTTCCCTCATTTAAGAGAACTTTTCGTTCCGTAATTGCAATTGCTATTTGTTAGACCAGTCTAATTTTCTGTTTATTTTAAATAATTTCAAGTTGAAAGCAGGTAATGTAGTTTAAGATCAAACTGCATATCAATACAGGCTGTTCTTAGTCTATACTGTCAGAGAAAGCCTTGTATACAATTGGTTGGAACAGAAGATTAAGGGTTAATATATGAAGGGGATCATTGCAAGGCTTCTGTAAGTGCCTATATATTTATAAACACTTACAATTGTCCAACATTGACCCATTTTGATAATTATTATGCCCACTTTCGAATAAGAGGGGGTTATTTTGTGTTGCACTTGTGTGGCGGTTCGTCGGTCAGTCCATAGACCATTTTTTTACCAGATCATATCTCAAAAAGTATGCAAGCTAGAATCATGAAACTTCACAGATGGATAGATCTCATTGAGGAGAAGTACAGTACTCAAGAATCATAACTGTACTCATAATATTTTTTGAGTTATTGCCCTTTGTTGATTGACAAAGAATAGGCTATTGATATGCTCTTATGGGAGGCTCAAATGTTTCATAAACATCTCTTGTTCAATTAAGTATCTACGCCTCTGTCCCATTAACATTTACAGCTGTTTTGTAATTCACAATCAATATAAGTTCAATTGTTTTGATGTTTGTCAAATTTGAAATGAAATAAATTGAAATTAAGACAAACCTTGATTATTTTATATCACTTAGACTAACTTTTATTAAACTGGGTTCTGTTGTAAAAAAATATTTTCTCTTTTAAGGCACTTAACAAAAAAGAAACACTTCAGTCATATGCAAACGTCTTAGCTCAGTTGGTAGCGAGTTCCAGGTTTGACCCTTTGCAGTGGAACATATCTTTGTCTCTCACCAATATGTGTATAATAATGAACATAAGTTGCAAAGCAGCAGGAGACTTTGATAGCAGCTATAAAAATGTTAAAAGTAGTGCTAAGCTCCATTGACCATAGCAAGTTTTAACATTGCCAAATACTCAAAGCCTTTTCAAGATAAAAGTCTACTATATTTGGCATAGTGTTAAATAGGAAAGATAGGCATCTGCTGGTAGCAAGGTATATAAAGCAAGGTCAAAACTTGTCCAAAAATAAGATATGCAATAGATCTAAGCCTTTTAAAAATCCAATGTTCATATTTGGCATGAGGCTGAATTTTCAAGGTCAAACATTTGTATAACTGAACTAAAAACTAATGTTACTACCAATTACTTCAAGTATATTCAACATACAACTGTCTTATTTGCCATATATACACTATATATGGATGTCATCTATACTTAGATACAAATGTCAAGGTCATATAAAAAATGTCAAGGTCATTTATAAAGGTCATATTTAAAAACTTGCGTTCCTGCACAAAAAGCACTTATATACTGAGTGCAAAAAGTTTAGTCGTTTTCTCTTCGATGGGATATATTTCAGGATGTGATTCATCTTTCACAAAATTAATGACATTAATTATAATTCTGTCCAATTTATGCCCATAATCCAATAATTTTGTTATGTTAGACGAAAATTGCCAACCGCAATGACATGAATTTGAACAGACCGGTAGAATGGAAAAGTCACACAGTTTAATTAAGGGACGTTACTTCCAATTTGTATCACAAAAAAATGTTTCTTGCGACCAACATCATCTTCGGGTATCTTGTTTCAATAAAAAAAGGGGTTGGTTAGAGTATGGGATCTTTCTGGTGACTCTTCATCATCATCTTTACACCTAACTCACAAAAATGCAACAATTGTTTTATCAGAGATAATTTGGCAGAATATTGTTAATCAGGAAGGAAAATAGTTTCTTCTGTTTCTTTTTAACCTAAGAGATTGAGTAATTGCGCTTTTCTGGTTAAGCGATCACCAACGTTCAAGTTGACGGCACGGTGGCGTTAATTTAACTTGTTTACAGGTAGGTTCTTTTCAATAGGTTTCCATTGATAAAAATAAGACTTGAATGATCCTGAGTGATGTTTTTACCAATTGCAATCAGTTGGGATAATGAAAGCATTCCATTTTTAACGTAACGGCATGACGTTCGCCTGCCCTCCTATTGTCGTTTAACAAGATCTGAAAAACGAAATTAGGTCATATTATGTCAATATGTATTCGCAATGAACCGTATGATAATAAAAACGATAGCCGCAGAAGCTAAATGCAATTTCATCACCTCCCAGATATGCACACCGTATTCGATATGTCCATGCGCTATCCATATGATTTACGTCATGTCACAACTTCGCTCTTTTTCGAAGGATGCAATGCATAATAGTGTTTAATGTTTACGCGGAATAAGAGTAATCCAATAAAACAAAAAAGAACATTAATTGATTTTGTTACACGCAGCTTTCAACTTAGTACGTAAAATCCACATTTACGTCATGTCAGACGTATGTCTGAGAGTGAACTTAAAAAAGTTATGACAAAAGGTAAGCCAATAGGATGGCAAATCTACTTCAAATAGAAACTTTTGCTTCGTTACATTGTTTGACTTCTCTGTGACGTTATAAAAAGTGCGACTAAACTTTTTGCGTTCAGTATATTTTGACAAAGCGCTGATGGGGCGTATTAGTCCGCCTTGCGACAGCTCTAGTTAAATTAAGCGATGTGCTATTACCCGCTTTGTCAAAATTTACTTTCTGTGCTACAATTAGATGTGTTTGTCTTCAAGGATGAATCATCTGCTTCAAAAATATGTTGGGCAATAAAACTACGGAAGGAAGGTAGCTGTCGGATGTTGTGAATAATTTTGGAGCGTTTTTATCTTGAACACTTTCGATGCGTTTTGGACGCAACGATTAGCTTCTGAATGCCTTGAATGGAGTGCTGAATGGGTGACTAAGATTGCTTTTGGTCGGTGTGTGTCAAATTAACGATGATCAAACCTATATGAGAAATATATTCCCGACAAAAAGAAAAAAAAAAAACAACATCATCGTCCTTTGACGAATCAATGCGTTAAGGATGAAAAAACTTGAACAACGTTTGGCTATTTTTCCAATCTTTAGACGTCTACTCACGTGCATAGATCGACACATTTTTGCTAAACCTTGAAAACAAAGAGAACCTCTTTAACGCATATGAGGACGAAGTGCCCAAAGCAAGCTATTGTGGTCGTCTTATGTTCGTCGTCCGTCATGCATCGGTCATGATTTCTTTTAACATCCTTTCTATTTAACTGGTTGGGCAATCTTCGGAAAATGGCAGGAATATTCCTTTAATGAAGTTTCACCAACTTTGTTCATAAGATTAAAATCTATTCTTGCCTCTGATTGTCACGACATCTAAAAGGGGAAATACGCAAATTCCAAAAAAAAAGTTTTTCTCCGGACCAAAAGGCAGACAGCCTTAATATTTTGTATGAAGCAACGTCTAGTGGACCTTTACCAAGTTTGTTCAAATTATGCTTCTGTGGGTCACAATTTTTCTCCTACCTGGCGCATCCCATTTCACACAGAAATAAAGAAAATTTATAAACATCTTCTCTTAAACAAAGAGGCAGACAGCCTTCATGTCTGGCATGTAGCATCATCTAGTGGACCTATACAAAGTTTGTTTAAGTCATGCTACTGATACTCATTTTCATACGCCGCCGAAGGTAGACGTATATTGCTATCTTTTTCTCCGTCTATCCGTCCGTCCTGATGTCAGAATGTACGCCCATAAGTTACTATTTTGTGAACGCATGGATGCTCCGATTTGGATGAAACTTTCTCAAATTGTTCATAGTCACCTGACACTGCGCATATTGTCACGCTTTATTGAATTTCTGCCGCGTCATGGAAAAGGGGCATTTATGTTAGAAAATACTGTGAACGAAACTCCACCCACTTTGGACCAATTGGCATAAAACTTTCACAAGAAGTTCCTAATCACCCGACATTGGAAAAGCGGGCCTTATTGTCAAATTTTTAGCTCCACTGGCTGAAAGCCACTGGGGCTATTGTCATGGAGTTGTGTCCGTCGTGCGTCCGTCCGTCCGTGCGTCCGGTCGTAAACTTTTTCTTTAAAAATCTTCTCAGAAACTACTGGATGAATTTCAACCAAATTTCACAGGAATGATCCTTGGGTTATCCTCTTTCAAAGTTGTTCAAGAAATTTGAATCCAATGAAAAACATGGATTGAATGGGCGTGGCTTGTTTCCAAATATGGAAAAAAGTGAGATTTTTCAGACTCATGGATATCAAGCAAATTTTTCATGAATTATCATTGGGTGACCCCCTTATCAGTCTACCAAAAATTATTGTATATGGATGAAAATTATGTCTTATGGGCGGAGGTAATTTCTCTATATGTTATATAGTTGAATCTTTGAAAATCATTTTCTAAGAATGTAATAGATGGATATCAATCAAATATCAATGGAATGATTCCTGAGTGACATGTATCAGTCTACCAAAAATTATTGTGGCCGGATGAAAAATATGTCTTTTATGGGCGGAGGTCATTTCTATATATGATATATAATGGAAACTTTGAAAATCATTTTTCTCAGAATGTAATGGATGGATATCAACCAATTTCCTCTGGAATGATCCTTGGGTGACCCTTTATCGGTTTACTAAAAATAATTGTAATCGGATGAAAAATATGTCTTTTATCGGCGGAGGTCATTTCTCTATATGTTGTATTGTGAAAACTTTGAAAATCATTTGCTCAGAATGTAACTGATGGATATCAATCAAACTTCATTGGTATGATCCTTGGGTGACCCATTATCATGCAGCAAAAAATTATAGGCATTTGATGAAAAATATGTCTTGTATAGGCGGAAGTCATTTCTCTTTATGTTATATAGTGGAAACTTTGAAAATTATTTCAACATCAGAAGAACGCAAAATATTTAAAAAAAAAATAGTCAAAACTTAGATTGCTACTACACGAATTTCAAGACTGTGGAGCCACACAAGCCAGACACAAGACTTAGATTTTGTAGGGGCTTAATTTCTTAAAGTAGAACCCTTAATCTATTAGTCATCAGTTTACTATCAAGCTTTCTTGGTGGGGGATGGCCTTGTCCGACATGGCTCTTGTTTAACCCTTGTCATGCTGAATAAAAATCCTCTTTCGGAATTGCACTCATATCAAAGTACTGAAAACCCTAGAATCCAAGGGTAGAGATAATCTTTCTTTTTGAAGATTAAACTAATTTACAACTCTGCCTTGAAAGGGGACAGACAGGTTGTGTTGACTTAGATCAGGCTGCATATAGGTGCAGGCTGATCTTTGTCTATACTTTCTGTCAAAACAGGAATATTCTGGGTTCAGCATGACAAGGGTTAATAACACAACGGTACAGCTTACCCTTATTTAATGACTGCTGTATGCTATTTCCCAACTAACTGCAGGCATCGTCATTCTATACTGGTCCAAATTGGTGCAGGCAATAATAAAGAATCCATCCAATATCATAGAAAAATGTTGTAAAAGGAGAAATTTATTTCTTCTACACTATTTTCCATAGTATAAAATCACAGGGAGGCATCATACACAGGGATGGCAAGATAATCATTCTCTCTGAACGATTTGTTTGTTATTTAATGCATTTGCTTTTTCAAGAAAAGTTTTACCATAATATGATTTGAATGTCATTAATAAGTAGACTTTCATTTTGATGTAGTAATTGTTATCACTTTTGATTAATTATATGATATGAAAAGTCAGTGCAAATTTATTGCAGATGTAATTCATTAGAATCCAAAACATTTTATTTGCATTCAATTGTGCTATCAGCACACATAGCAAAACAAAATTTATAAGCAATTCATTTGTGAACATGATTCAAGACAAAGTAAGTGGATAAGGATTTGTTTGGAGTGGTATTATTTGCTTCAAAAAATGCACTTGAGTATTTTTATGCCCCCGATAGGGAGGCATCATAAATTTGACTTGTCCGTCCGTCCGTCCGTCCGTCCGTCCGTCTGTCCGTCCGTCCGTCATTCCGTCCAAAAACTTTAACATTGGCCATAACTTCTAAATCAAAGCGGTGTCGGGGGCATTGTCATCTTACAGTGACAGCTCTTGTTGAAATTATCTCTCATATCCGAAAACCTGATGCCAAGCGATAGAATATATTAGTTGTTTGATTTGTTAATGTTTGATTTGTATTATAATACATATACATATATGTGTGTTCATAAGAGTGATTGTCTATTGTATCTGTTGTTTGAATTTGTACATACATTTATGAGTTGCTAACGTTATGCAACCTGGACATCTTACTCATTTGCTCAAACTGTGCTTATTTTGTTTTACATATCACAATAATTATGTTATCCCATTTGAGGCCAAATGAATTAGATCTGAAATGTATCTGAACAATATTTTAACTCTATCAAGTTGAACCTGGAATATTCCTTCAAGGGCAAGAGGCACATAAAAAGTTCAAATCTACTCATACACCTATTCATGCAGTCTGATCTCAGTCTACAACATGATTTCCATTTAGATGGCTCAGTGCCAAAAGTTGTAACTGCCTTTAAACATATAGGCAGTTACAACTGTTACATGCTTAGCCATCAATTTCATGCAAGAAAAAATTGGAAGAAAAAAAGTCCAAACAAATGATACTGATTTCAAGTAAGTGCATTCAGTTCTTCGATGATTTTAAAATGATATTTTCTTAGGTTTTGATTTGGCAGGACAAGTATAGATTTTATCAAACTGAGGCTCTGTAAAATACTATTCTTAATATGTCAAATTTAAAGACTAAATTTAAAAAAAAACTGTAATCTTAGTCTATTGTGTCTCCTAGCCGCCGTCATAGCACAAGTGGTAGTGCGTGGGACTGTCAATCTAGAGGTCCCGGGTTCGATCCCCGACGGCGGCACTCATTCTTTCCGACTATTTGTCTCACACCAATGTGTTGATAATGGTAGACCTATGTGAGATAGCAGCTGGAGGCTAGGAAAGGATGTGATGGTTGTACTGGTGAGAGAAATCCCAGGAATCCATTGTTAGGTGCTCCAGCGGCCGCGATATAACAAAAAATGTTGAAAGAGGCGTAAAACTCAATTCAATCTATTCTGTCTCCTTAAATATTGCACAGCTGTCAACTGATGTAAATAGGAGAAAAATTGGTTAGAAAAAATAATAATTGAAAATTAGTTTAAACCTTATTTTTTATCTTCATTCAGGAAATACTTTGAAATGAGAAATTTGATTATGCAAGTAATTTCTATTTACTTTCTTGTTTTTCCCTCATTTAAGAGAACTTTTCGTTCCGTAATTGCAATTGCTATTTGTTAGACCAGTCTAATTTTCTGTTTATTTTAAATAATTTCAAGTTGAAAGCAGGTAATGTAGTTTAAGATCAAACTGCATATCAATACAGGCTGTTCTTAGTCTATACTGTCAGAGAAAGCCTTGTATACAATTGGTTGGAACAGAAGATTAAGGGTTAATATATGAAGGGGATCATTGCAAGGCTTCTGTAAGTGCCTATATATTTATAAACACTTACAATTGTCCAACATTGACCCATTTTGATAATTATTATGCCCACTTTCGAATAAGAGGGGGTTATTTTGTGTTGCACTTGTGTGGCGGTTCGTCGGTCAGTCCATAGACCATTTTTTTACCAGATCATATCTCAAAAAGTATGCAAGCTAGAATCATGAAACTTCACAGATGGATAGATCTCATTGAGGAGAAGTACAGTACTCAAGAATCATAACTGTACTCATAATATTTTTTGAGTTATTGCCCTTTGTTGATTGACAAAGAATAGGCTATTGATATGCTCTTATGGGAGGCTCAAATGTTTCATAAACATCTCTTGTTCAATTAAGTATCTACGCCTCTGTCCCATTAACATTTACAGCTGTTTTGTAATTCACAATCAATATAAGTTCAATTGTTTTGATGTTTGTCAAATTTGAAATGAAATAAATTGAAATTAAGACAAACCTTGATTATTTTATATCACTTAGACTAACTTTTATTAAACTGGGTTCTGTTGTAAAAAAATATTTTCTCTTTTAAGGCACTTAACAAAAAAGAAACACTTCAGTCATATGCAAACGTCTTAGCTCAGTTGGTAGCGAGTTCCAGGTTTGACCCTTTGCAGTGGAACATATCTTTGTCTCTCACCAATATGTGTATAATAATGAACATAAGTTGCAAAGCAGCAGGAGACTTTGATAGCAGCTATAAAAATGTTAAAAGTAGTGCTAAGCTCCATTGACCATAGCAAGTTTTAACATTGCCAAATACTCAAAGCCTTTTCAAGATAAAAGTCTACTATATTTGGCATAGTGTTAAATAGGAAAGATAGGCATCTGCTGGTAGCAAGGTATATAAAGCAAGGTCAAAACTTGTCCAAAAATAAGATATGCAATAGATCTAAGCCTTTTAAAAATCCAATGTTCATATTTGGCATGAGGCTGAATTTTCAAGGTCAAACATTTGTATAACTGAACTAAAAACTAATGTTACTACCAATTACTTCAAGTATATTCAACATACAACTGTCTTATTTGCCATATATACACTATATATGGATGTCATCTATACTTAGATACAAATGTCAAGGTCATATAAAAAATGTCAAGGTCATTTATAAAGGTCATATTTAAAAACTTGCGTTCCTGCACAAAAAGCACTTATATACTGAGTGCAAAAAGTTTAGTCGTTTTCTCTTCGATGGGATATATTTCAGGATGTGATTCATCTTTCACAAAATTAATGACATTAATTATAATTCTGTCCAATTTATGCCCATAATCCAATAATTTTGTTATGTTAGACGAAAATTGCCAACCGCAATGACATGAATTTGAACAGACCGGTAGAATGGAAAAGTCACACAGTTTAATTAAGGGACGTTACTTCCAATTTGTATCACAAAAAAATGTTTCTTGCGACCAACATCATCTTCGGGTATCTTGTTTCAATAAAAAAAGGGGTTGGTTAGAGTATGGGATCTTTCTGGTGACTCTTCATCATCATCTTTACACCTAACTCACAAAAATGCAACAATTGTTTTATCAGAGATAATTTGGCAGAATATTGTTAATCAGGAAGGAAAATAGTTTCTTCTGTTTCTTTTTAACCTAAGAGATTGAGTAATTGCGCTTTTCTGGTTAAGCGATCACCAACGTTCAAGTTGACGGCACGGTGGCGTTAATTTAACTTGTTTACAGGTAGGTTCTTTTCAATAGGTTTCCATTGATAAAAATAAGACTTGAATGATCCTGAGTGATGTTTTTACCAATTGCAATCAGTTGGGATAATGAAAGCATTCCATTTTTAACGTAACGGCATGACGTTCGCCTGCCCTCCTATTGTCGTTTAACAAGATCTGAAAAACGAAATTAGGTCATATTATGTCAATATGTATTCGCAATGAACCGTATGATAATAAAAACGATAGCCGCAGAAGCTAAATGCAATTTCATCACCTCCCAGATATGCACACCGTATTCGATATGTCCATGCGCTATCCATATGATTTACGTCATGTCACAACTTCGCTCTTTTTCGAAGGATGCAATGCATAATAGTGTTTAATGTTTACGCGGAATAAGAGTAATCCAATAAAACAAAAAAGAACATTAATTGATTTTGTTACACGCAGCTTTCAACTTAGTACGTAAAATCCACATTTACGTCATGTCAGACGTATGTCTGAGAGTGAACTTAAAAAAGTTATGACAAAAGGTAAGCCAATAGGATGGCAAATCTACTTCAAATAGAAACTTTTGCTTCGTTACATTGTTTGACTTCTCTGTGACGTTATAAAAAGTGCGACTAAACTTTTTGCGTTCAGTATATTTTGACAAAGCGCTGATGGGGCGTATTAGTCCGCCTTGCGACAGCTCTAGTTAAATTAAGCGATGTGCTATTACCCGCTTTGTCAAAATTTACTTTCTGTGCTACAATTAGATGTGTTTGTCTTCAAGGATGAATCATCTGCTTCAAAAATATGTTGGGCAATAAAACTACGGAAGGAAGGTAGCTGTCGGATGTTGTGAATAATTTTGGAGCGTTTTTATCTTGAACACTTTCGATGCGTTTTGGACGCAACGATTAGCTTCTGAATGCCTTGAATGGAGTGCTGAATGGGTGACTAAGATTGCTTTTGGTCGGTGTGTGTCAAATTAACGATGATCAAACCTATATGAGAAATATATTCCCGACAAAAAGAAAAAAAAAAACAACATCATCGTCCTTTGACGAATCAATGCGTTAAGGATGAAAAAACTTGAACAACGTTTGGCTATTTTTCCAATCTTTAGACGTCTACTCACGTGCATAGATCGACACATTTTTGCTAAACCTTGAAAACAAAGAGAACCTCTTTAACGCATATGAGGACGAAGTGCCCAAAGCAAGCTATTGTGGTCGTCTTATGTTCGTCGTCCGTCATGCATCGGTCATGATTTCTTTTAACATCCTTTCTATTTAACTGGTTGGGCAATCTTCGGAAAATGGCAGGAATATTCCTTTAATGAAGTTTCACCAACTTTGTTCATAAGATTAAAATCTATTCTTGCCTCTGATTGTCACGACATCTAAAAGGGGAAATACGCAAATTCCAAAAAAAAAAGTTTTTCTCCGGACCAAAAGGCAGACAGCCTTAATATTTTGTATGAAGCAACGTCTAGTGGACCTTTACCAAGTTTGTTCAAATTATGCTTCTGTGGGTCACAATTTTTCTCCTACCTGGCGCATCCCATTTCACACAGAAATAAAGAAAATTTATAAACATCTTCTCTTAAACAAAGAGGCAGACAGCCTTCATGTCTGGCATGTAGCATCATCTAGTGGACCTATACAAAGTTTGTTTAAGTCATGCTACTGATACTCATTTTCATACGCCGCCGAAGGTAGACGTATATTGCTATCTTTTTCTCCGTCTATCCGTCCGTCCTGATGTCAGAATGTACGCCCATAAGTTACTATTTTGTGAACGCATGGATGCTCCGATTTGGATGAAACTTTCTCAAATTGTTCATAGTCACCTGACACTGCGCATATTGTCACGCTTTATTGAATTTCTGCCGCGTCATGGAAAAGGGGCATTTATGTTAGAAAATACTGTGAACGAAACTCCACCCACTTTGGACCAATTGGCATAAAACTTTCACAAGAAGTTCCTAATCACCCGACATTGGAAAAGCGGGCCTTATTGTCAAATTTTTAGCTCCACTGGCTGAAAGCCACTGGGGCTATTGTCATGGAGTTGTGTCCGTCGTGCGTCCGTCCGTCCGTGCGTCCGGTCGTAAACTTTTTCTTTAAAAATCTTCTCAGAAACTACTGGATGAATTTCAACCAAATTTCACAGGAATGATCCTTGGGTTATCCTCTTTCAAAGTTGTTCAAGAAATTTGAATCCAATGAAAAACATGGATTGAATGGGCGTGGCTTGTTTCCAAATATGGAAAAAAGTGAGATTTTTCAGACTCATGGATATCAAGCAAATTTTTCATGAATTATCATTGGGTGACCCCCTTATCAGTCTACCAAAAATTATTGTATATGGATGAAAATTATGTCTTATGGGCGGAGGTAATTTCTCTATATGTTATATAGTTGAATCTTTGAAAATCATTTTCTAAGAATGTAATAGATGGATATCAATCAAATATCAATGGAATGATTCCTGAGTGACATGTATCAGTCTACCAAAAATTATTGTGGCCGGATGAAAAATATGTCTTTTATGGGCGGAGGTCATTTCTATATATGATATATAATGGAAACTTTGAAAATCATTTTTCTCAGAATGTAATGGATGGATATCAACCAATTTCCTCTGGAATGATCCTTGGGTGACCCTTTATCGGTTTACTAAAAATAATTGTAATCGGATGAAAAATATGTCTTTTATCGGCGGAGGTCATTTCTCTATATGTTGTATTGTGAAAACTTTGAAAATCATTTGCTCAGAATGTAACTGATGGATATCAATCAAACTTCATTGGTATGATCCTTGGGTGACCCATTATCATGCAGCAAAAAATTATAGGCATTTGATGAAAAATATGTCTTGTATAGGCGGAAGTCATTTCTCTTTATGTTATATAGTGGAAACTTTGAAAATTATTTCAACATCAGAAGAACGCAAAATATTTAAAAAAAAAATAGTCAAAACTTAGATTGCTACTACACGAATTTCAAGACTGTGGAGCCACACAAGCCATTTATGGCTTTCTAGTTTGAGAACACAACTCCTTAACTTATGGGACGTGTTGACGAGACACAAAAGGTTCCTAGTCACCTGACCTTGCGCATATAGCAATTTGTTGAAATGCAGCTGCGTCATATAAAAAAGGACCTTCGTGTCAAATTTCTTGTGGGCACAACTTCTCCTTCATTTTTGACTGATTTTGATGACTTTTTTCACATTATGTTCCTTGTCACCTGACCTTGCGCATGTTGTCAGGGTTTTTTGAAAGTCTCCCCAGAAAAAAGATGCTCCTTGTGTCAAAGTTTTTGTCATCCATATCTTCAGAATGTTCTGACATTGCACATATAGTCAGGCTTTGTTAATATTGTCTTGTATCACAGAAAAATGGTGATATGTAAAATTCTTGAAAAAAGCAATTCCTTATATAACTGGGTCATGGATTTCCATGAAACTTACATATTGTTCATTATCATATGACCACGGGTATATTGCTTTCATATAGCAATGTGCATATTGTCCTGATTTAGTGAACTATGCTATATGTCATGGAAAAAGTGCCCTTATTGAAAATTTTCTTATAATACAAATGAAAGAAAACAACTCTCCATTTAAGGATTGATTTGGTTGATATGCACCATCCAGATAAAGGGCGTTTTAATCCATTTTGCGGTGTAAATTGTGTCAACGGTACTCTTGTTTTGCTCCGATTGGCCGGATTCTCATTTCAGATACAAACAAAAATAAAATAATCTTTTTTCTCTGAAACCAGAAGGCAAACAATTTTAATATATGGTATGTAGCAACACCAGTCGACCTTTACAACGTTTATTATACCCCCCCACCTACGAAGTAGAGGGGGGGGGGGTATTTGTTTCGCCATACATGTCTGTCCATCCGTCCATCCGTCCGTAGACTTTTTCGTTTCTGGACTCTAACTCAAAAACCAAGCGACCTAGAATCATGAAACTTCATGCAAATGCTGCATATGACCTCAATATTTGTTACAAACACATCCTTTCACTAATAGCACTTGCATTCTGACAAAGTGCTTGTGGGGGGTATTTGTCCGCTCTGCGACAGTTCTAGTTCATATCATACCCCTATGGTTTAATTTGGGTTCATTCCATGTGTACCCCTACATTGAGATTTTTCAACAATCATCCTCTTTGAAAACAGTCTACGGCAATAGTATTAGGTTCAAATTATTCTTATTATTCATGTATGGCCCTGTGGTCAAAAAGACGCAAATGAGCGGTATGAGATTATTATGGCCATCTCGTTATTCATCTATATGTTTTTTTTTTTTTTATTTTATTATTTATGTTTTGTTTTGTTTTGTTTTTTTTGCGACTAGCGGCCTTTTTTACCAAACAATTTACGATCATTTTTGCGTAGGTAAAAAAAATTAAGTTGAATCTACGGCAGTTACTAAATAAGGAATTCTTTCATGTCCCATCTCATTGGAATCGTGAGATATTGTTAGGCAGAATCTAACAATGAATGAAAATACCAGGTACGATTTATTTTTTTGACTAACGATTATTTTTTCGTAAGAGGTGTAGTAAAACCGAGCCCTGATTTATGTAGATGTTTCTCATTGTGGAGATGTAACCCTACTCAGTTTACAAATACATTGTATGATTACTTAAGGTAGCAATGGACAGCGGCCTCCCGACTCTAGAAACCGGAAGTGGGTTTTCGTTTATTTTACGGCTCTTTTTGCACGTTGTTTAAAAAGACCGGTTTTCGTAAGATTCTTTTCGTGGAAAAATCGTAGAATAATGATGATAAAACTTCATAATTTAGCTTCTTTTCAATATTTGATATTAATTGAATGACTGGATCATTAATTTAAACAATAAAAATGCGTTAAAACCGTCATTCGTTTAGGGGGTAACACTGAAAAATAACGAAAAACTTTCTTATTTGCATGGAAAGGTATGCTGAATTTTTTACCAAATAAAGGAAAAATATGGATTATAAACATATCGGAAAATAAGAAAAATTCATTGGGTAATTTCTTTAAAAAAAATAGGTTTTTGTGGCATTTTCACCTAGTAAAATTACAAAAATTAGTGCATTTTTAACTTTCGAAAGCAAATTGTGCAAATGCAAGTGATCAAAGAGAAATTTTCTTGTAAATAGCCATTGTGTACATGTATAAGGTCTAACAAAATGTATGTGTTTTATAGCTATAATCTAGTACAGAGTTTATACTAGACCTTAAACCAATGTAACTGTTTTACTGAAAAATGGCCTATTTCACTCAAGGGCAGATAACTCTAGCAAGAAAACGAGCGTGGAAAGGTACCTTCAAATTTTGATATAATGTCTACAAATTGTTAATCTACAACATATGTGACCAAGAAAAAAATTCATTGGGCGGAAAAAAATGACGCCATGTGTCCATTGCTACCTTAAGGCTGATCTTTGAAATGTAACAGGCTATTTCATTTTTTTTTTCTAAAAAAATGTTCTTCCAAATAGGTAAATTTTATAAATGAAATGCGCTCAAAGGTATTTATCTTTGTCAAACTCTTTAAAATTTGATAAAGAACGGTAATGGTATTTGTGTTCTCATTCCTAAAGGTGAAATGGACATTGCCTTCACTCGAAAACCCCTATTGAAATTTGATCGAATTTCTGAAATGGCTTGAATGCAAGTTGAAATTGATGTTCATTTATAATTGGACTGGCATCAGTCTTCGTTGGTATACATATTTTTGTACCATGTAAATACCATTTTTCAACAAAAATATCAAGTTATATAAAAACGATATACATATGTCATATGGACATAAATATATCAAATATATTAGCCATTGAGTGGCACATTTGATAAAAACTACATATTCTTGTCATACTCAGATGTTTCATCTGCCGACGTGCAATTAAAATCAATTTCAACATAAAAGTTGACACCTAAATTTGCTAAAAACGCAGCATGTTTACGGATTAAAGCGATATATTTGCGACTTGTCAGGCGAAAAGGGACAACGGTTGTTTTCAGAATGCGAAGGCTGACTAAGATCATCACGAAATAAGAGATGAATAGAGAATTTGCTAATTTCTTTGAGGTATGAAACTGTATAAGCCGAATCACAATGTATGAATGCGCATACTATTTGTGTGATTAGGATTTTAGTTTAAAACCTCAACTATCCCAACCAAAAGTCTCTCTAAACCTTATAATTTAATATCATTAAGCAAAACTGAAAAGATTTATCAATAACGAAACATCTTTGATTACGGGCTACTTTATGCGGAAGCTTACACAAAAGCTTTGTACTCAAAGCTGCTTTGATTGAGTAATAAAACCAACTTTTCTACCAATCAAATATACGAATCTTGACGGACAAAGGTAAAGTCAAATTATTTGCACTTGAATGATTATCTGATTCTAGAAAGATCATTCTACCATACTGTATTTTAAGTTTTTTGTTGTTTTCACACCAAAAGCGACCTGTTGACCCATTTAAGAGGCGGAGAGATCATTTGTTTATTTCATTGAGGTATGAAACTAAAAACCTAACCACAATGTAGGAATATTCGAAACGGATTTATACATGTAGGTGATAAGGTTTTTAGTTTCATACCTCTATGATATCAACAAATATTATCTTCATATCTTAAAATTTGATATGACGAAGCAAAATTTAAAGATTTGTCAATATTGAAACAGATTTCCCATGGGACTATTTTCTGTGGAAGCATACAAAATAGTCCTGTAATCAAAATGGTTTTCATTGAGGAATAAAACTATTTTTTCGGCCAATGAGAATGCATAAAAACCTGATGGAATCAACTAGAATTAAATAATACTGCAATAAAACTCGGTTCCTATATTGTCTTCGTTTGTGTGACGGGTCTATATGTAAATTGAAAAAAAGAGCCAAAAGAATAATTTACACAATTGAAACAAAAATAAAGTAACATTATAGTATTACTTCAGGGCAAACGATTCTTTTCGTTAAAAATTTGAACGAAATTACTGTGATACCGTAATTATCTGTGCTTTCTCATGCACTGACGTGTGATACAGCAGGCTACATAATAGATAGAATATAATTTAGCCTGCGCCTGACGTTTCCAACAATTTCAAAATTGACTGTTGTAGAGACACATTCTGCATCCTAATCAACCACATTATGCAATACGATAATTTTCCTGAGCACTGGGAGAGGTGTTTGAGACCTTATCTATCTACGGAACATATGGCATAGACTCTGGTCAGACCGCGCGGATACACAGACCGGCTAAATGCTTTTCTCTGTGTGCATGTTAAATTGGCGGAGGAAATGTCACGCACATACTCTTTTATTATCTTACAAACAAATTATGGCTATCTACCTCTACTTAAGAATGAAGCTGAAATTGGAATGACTAGCGTTTTCTCGAATGATGTCATTTCATTTAAAAATTCTAGCGAAAACTATGATGTAGCTATTTCGTGATAAATAAGACCAATGCAGTATTTAGATGTCGTATTTGAAGCACTGCTTCGACGATGACGTAAAGAGTTGAACACTTGTCCTTCTGAAGGGGGCTACCTAAATCACACCGTTTTTTTCTGACAAATAAGCTCACGTTTTATTCTTTAGGTGATTTATTATGCATTAGAAAACGGATAATATGCGATATGTCAAAGGTGTCAACCATGGTCAGACAGCGAAACACCACCTCTGGTTGACATCTGCTAGCTTTAATTTCTTTTAAATATGTTTTGTGCAGGGATACAAATGGATTTTAAAACACCATGAGTTGTCATCACCTTGGCGCTGTTCGCATTGGCGGAACAAACTTTAACCTTCGTGTAATCGAGGGTTCAATATAAGACCGTACACAGTGTCTATACATAGATACTTAGTACAGTCTTAAACCAAACCCTCCACATATCTGTTGTCGTTATTTAAAGTATCTTCAAGAAACTCGGCATGTATGTTCAACATTACAAGAGCATTCTCGATTATCAATGCGGGTTACTCTGAAATAATTCTTGTGAGAGTTATGTTCCTTGTTTTCAACTTAGGTTTTTTGCATTAAACAGTATCTATAGCCGAGCATTAGTACCCGTGCGCATATTTACAGATTTATTTCTGGATGTCACGATCAAGATGTAGACAGTTTCAATTATTGTACAAAACCAAGTTTTTGTACAAATTAATTTATAGTTAATGCAGTAAAAAGTGAATGAACTTGTTTTTTTTTTTGTGTCTGTTGAACCTTTTTTTTTAAATTCGTTTTTTTCAAGATTGGTAAAAGAATCTTGGAAAAGTCATATAAATGCATTTGTACTTGAAATGGGACATCCTCCTTCTGTTATTTGTGTTAATTGTGTACACTAACGAGAGAATTTTAAAAGAAAACACTTAGTTGAGGGTAGAAATAGTGTTCATGCTTTTCAATGACTGAAATACATAGAATGTGAACCTGTGCGTGACATTTCCAACAATTTTACGTGAGCGTGTTGGGCAGAAATTTTGCAGCTTCGACGATTATACAATTTATTTAAAGTATTCTGTAATTTTGAGCAGAATCTACATGTCTATACCTATTGATTGATCGCGAAGTGAAGACTTTGACCAGACTGTGCAAATAAGATAAGAATCTTCACGTTGTGCAAATGCGAAATTGTTGGAAATGTCACACACATAATTGAATTAATACTTAATGAAATAACAAATGTATTTAAGTTCTTCATCTTGGAGTTGTTACCGGTGAAAGCTATGTATTGTCATTTAAACGCCTCAAGAACGATTTGAGACAATTACAATTTTCAGAATTTCAATCATAAATTCAATAAGCGTTGAAATTGCAAAGAGAATATTGTACAAAACATTGAGAAAAAGATAGAAATTGTTTTAAACAAGCAAACTATCTTTTTACCTCAATTTTTCCTTTCTATCGCATTCAGTTAAGAAAGAAACAACGCAAAAAACCGGTTTCTGTGACAAAAATTGTATGAACAGTATATAGCACCCACTTCTTTTTGGACATAATGACCCTTTTTATTAGAAGAATGATAAATTTTGCATGTTTTAAGAATAGGTGTTTAAGTCAACTGACGATTCAATTGTCATTTAGGCAGGTTTTCTTGGATAACGTGTCATATTTATTTCGTTTCAGCTTTACTTAACTTGATAAAAATGTTTGGGAGAATGTTCTTGCTTATGTTCGGGATTATTTGTAACTATAGACTCAATTACTTGGTGTCTGATGAGATAGAATATCCCCCTGAACTCAAGTTTTGGTGTCCACATTCAAGTTTCTGTGAACAGAAAAGTATCATGGATTCGACATTTGGTGGAAATGAACGTTTGAACCGAGACCCGTGTTGCTCTTCGTGTTCGTGTAAGAAAGATTGTGGCCTTAAAAGGAACTGCTGCAGATATGAATATGATTTATACAAAATTGACGAGATCTTAGGCACTATCTGTAAACAATTGTGTCTAACATCTGAACAGGAAATACCTGGTTTACCATATTATCACATCATTGACAAATGTCCTAACCGTTCCGAAGTGTGTTCAAGAAAAGACAGCTACTTTCCAGTTTATTCAAAGGACAGTGGCATGCTCTTTTTTAACGAACATTGTGCCCAATGCCATAAACAAGGGGACATTGTTGAATTCAATCAAGTATTGATGTGTGAACACCAGATCATTTCATATTTTGGGATTTTTCGAAATGGCTTCGGGGTTATTACAACTCCTGGTTGTTTCTTCAATTTTATACCCCCAGACGACCTAGATTTGTCAACAGAACTTTGTTATCCTTACAAAATCAACACTTGTAAATATCCTGGTGTGGAAAGTGTCTTATGCGAAGCTTTTAACGCAACATTTCGAACGGCAACTTCACCAAAGTTCATGTATAACAATGTATTTTGCTACCTTTGTATGACCGATCGGCGCGTTTCACGTGTGAATATTGGCTAGAGTCTTTCGAGTTTTGTCCTATAAACAACAGACATAAGTTGTTTGGGGAGATGTCCTTTGCAGTTATATTAGACTCGACCACTAACTCTATCATTGAGGGCCCGAATGGTACAGGAAATACATCTAGTAATCCAGAATGGTGCAAAACTTCTTATGGTCAGGTAGGTTCAAAACAATTTGAAATGTTCGTGCGATGCAAACATTGAGTAGAGTAGACAGTCACATATTGTAAATGTAGAGTTTTCCGATGGTTTGTAGATACCTAGAGACCTTATCTATCTACTTAATGCATGGTGAAGAATCTGGTCAGACTGTGTGGTACAAGCTGGTCAGAGTCTTTGCTTTGCATATATTTAATAATTTTGGAAATCTCACACACCGACTCATTTCACATATTAGTATTTACTATTCTCACATCTATAGCTGCCCTTGTCTTCTATGACGAAGAGCCATCACAAATATCCTTGTCTTACACAAATTCTAAATGAGCATGTACATGACATTTCCAACAATTGAAATGTTCGTGAGGTGCAAACACTCAGCAGCGAAGACGGTCCCATACTGTAAATATAAAGTTACCTGATGGTCTTCAGATATTTTGAGACCTTTTCTATCTAATAAACGCAGAGTGAAGACTCTGGTCTGACTTTGCGGATTCAAAGATAAAGAGTCTTTGCTTTGCGCTCATTTGAAATTGTTGAAAATCTCACGCACAGACTCAAATGATAGCATCGAGAGGCCATCTTACGTGTACCATCGCAGTAATTTAAGCACCTTGGCGTTCATTTTTGTGTTAGAAATAGAATCTGTCACTCGATTTTGTTTGATCTTAATATCGTTTAAAATAGAAATGTTATTTATCGAGCCTTGGTGTGCTTAATATTTTTCTATCCTAGAAACGGTTAAGATCAGCTTGTCCCAACTAAATAAACACAATAGATCTTAGATGTATGTGTAATTAAAGGTGAAGACAAAATAACGATATATATACAAAGATCTAGTAGAAATGTTTCCTAAAATTGAACCTTTGCAGCGTCACATTTCCAAGAATTAGAAGCCTGTGTGAGGTGAAATCATTTAGCAGCCCAGGCAGTTACATAGTATAATGAGAAGATGATCTAACTGTCTACAGATTCTTTGAGACCTTTAACACTGTATGGAAACACTGTACGGTAGTTTGCAACGGTATATTCAAAATGGCGGATAGGCGTTCATGAAAAAGTAAGTGTTCTTTATTTTTGTTCGATGTTGATTTAATCAATCATCCTTTAAAATAATGACAACATTTACGTAATCAGCTTTGAATACATTATCCATCGTATCTAATGATTAAACGTCCTATAGCACCGTCTGTGTGTAATACAGCTTCAAACATTGTGTTTTGATGACATTTAAAGTTGAAGCGCAAAACGAAAGTAGAAATGGCCACATTTTCCCTAAAATGACCGCACCAGCAAAATCAAATGTGGCGGTGGATCGGGACAAGATACCTCCCTAAATATGACCCAAAATGTATTGGATCTAGCACCTTGTCTAGAAAATATAGATACTTGAAAAATTCGACAGTGTACGCTACAGTTAAAACCGAAACTAAATCACTGAACAGTGCGGTATATGGATATATTTGTACTCACCGGTTTAAATTTCGAATGAAAAATCTGTACGCAACGGTTGATATAAATTATTATGTGAAAATCTTTCAACTGATTGAATAACACGAAATGGTGAAAAGTGAATTTGATACTATTTAATCTTGCTTAATACTGCAGAAAGACGAATATATTCTTTTTCTTATTTTTATTTGTTTTGCCTTGAAAAGAAGAAAACCGTCGAAAGAGTATCATTAAACAGTTTTAAATCTAATTTAATGTTTCTTCTTAATTTTTGTTTTTTTTTGTTTTGCATTGAAATGAAGTAAAATAATCGAGAGAGTATCATTAAACACCATTTTAAGTCTAATGTTATGTATCTACTTAATTCTATGTCTTAGAAAAGTTTCAGTTGGATGTAATCAAAACAGTTTTATAAGTTTGAACATAGATTGTTGTTTCTGATATAATACGAAACGCTTTCTTTTTTTTTAACTTTCAGCTTTAGAAGCTTACAATTAGAAAAAATCTTATCAAAATAGATGATTCAATACTCAATAGTTCTGATACACATAAGAAAATAGTTTATTTCTTTTAGTTATCTATTTAAGACAAATATCTTGTTATTTCCTTCCACAACATTTTTTAATTAAAAAGAAGTTTAAATGTTTAGAGAAAATTCATAGAAGCATATAGTTGCCAAGCTGCGTGTCATACCGTTCTTCCAATCTTCAAAAGGTATTGCTAGATAGTCCTTGCCCTTGCCTTAAATTCCTTGGTAAACTCCTTCAAAGGAATCTAGTATACATTTTCACCGTTCCAAAAACAAAGTTATTGAAAAGATGTTTTAGGTTTGAAAATAAGTTTTTCTCGAATTCCTTATACCGTTATTGTTAAAACAACGGACTTTTTTTTTAAAAAAAATGTTGTATTAGAAAAAGGAATTGGTTTATGTAATTTGGACAATTGATTTATCGCACACATAGGGGAGACTAGTATTTCGTCAAATTGTTGTGCATCGGCTTTTTTTTCGAATTGAATTAATACAGTTAAAAGCGCAACTATTTCTTTCATAAAGTAGTTCGAAAGCACAATTACCATTGATCGATTTCACATGCCTTACCCGCGCTTCACCCTAACCATTGAGCTAAAGAAAACATTATATAGCCCAAGCGATTTTGCTTCATATTTCATTTTCTTTTTATTTAAAAAATATTTAACGACCCTTTAACATTTTTCAGTCATATTACATTATCGAGAAGAATGTCTGAAATATTGATAAGTTTTATGCCTTTGTTAAGCGCTTTAATCTTAACGATGTGTATAGGGTCTTACAAAATTTTTGAGGTAGGACAAAAGATTAAATAGAAACATTAAATTAGATTTAAAACTGTGTTTAATGATACTCTTATTCCCTTTTCTGAAGTATTAAGAAAGATTAAATAGTAGCAAAGTTACCTTTCACCTTTTCGTGCTATTCCATCCGTTGAAAGAGTTTCACATAATAATTCATATAAACCGTTGCGTACAGATTTTCATTCGAAATTTAAACCGGTGAGTACAAATATATCCATATACCGCACTGTACAGCGATTTAGTTTCTGTTTTAACTGTAGCGTACACTGTCGGATTTATCAAGTGTCTATATTTCCTAGACAAGGGGCTAGATCCAATACATTTTGGGTCATATTTAGGGAGGTATCTTGTCCCGATCCACCGCCACATTTGATTTTGCTGGTGCGGTCATTTTAGGGAAATATGGTCATTTCTACTTTCGTTTTGCGCTTCAATTTTAAATGTCATCAAAACACAATGTTTGAAGCTGTATTACACACAGACGGTGCTATAGGGCGTTTAATTATTAGGTACGATGGATAATGTATTCAAAGCTGATTACGTAAGTGTTGTCAGGATGATAGATTAAATCAACATCGAGCAAAAATAAAGAACACTTACTTTTTCATGAACGCCTATCCGCCATTTTGAATATACCGTTGCAAACTACCGTACAGTGTTTTCATACAGTGTTTAATATCTACAAATCGCATGTTAGAGACCCTGGTCAGACTGGGCCGATGCAGAGATACAGACACATGTATTTATCATATGTGACCCGTCGCGCGAAAATGGACCATCTGGGTAGTGCGTAAATTGTCGACCCTAGTCAGACTGACTGGAGTCGAAACTTTTTGCAATGTGCGTAATTTCTGAATCTAGAATGCTTAATCTACCTTCCAGTGAAAGAATTTTTGAAATGCGACATGGTTGACATATGGTGGATCAAATCTCCTTGTCAATAATTTATTTTACAGAATTCCCGGATGGTCCCTTTTCGTGTGACGGGTCACATATATGAACAGAACAGAAAAGAACATATTTCATTTCCATTATGAGCCCACATATGTCTATTCAGCTGACCTATCCACCTGTCTCTAAGCTAATTGTAGAGCAGATTCCGTTTCGCAGAAACTTGCTTTTTAGCTATACATTTGTGGAAATTTGAAATATTAACTCGGCGAAATGGGTCATATTTTGATAGATAATACTGAACATTTTTGCCCTTGTGATCCTTCACTTCCTATCGTCAAATGGACATTACAAGCAGTATCAGTTTCAAAATGGATTTTAATAAGATAATCATGAGATGGTTCAAATGATTTGTATATTATTCCTATAAATTATTGGTCTTGTAGCATTCTCGGGTCAAGCATATTCATGCTGTGCATCTCCCTTTTTTGCCGAGTTCATATCTTACGTTCGAAAAACAAACAAACTGACATCTATAAAACCAAATAATTCAGCTCATAAAAGTTATGAGAAGAAAAAACAAATCAAACAAATAAGTCATAAAAAGATATATTTGATAGAAACATTCATGTCAAACGCAGCTGTTTTCTACGGTGACAAGCGATTAAAACCAATTTCATCATTAAAGTAGTCGTCTCTGTGTTCAAAAATCTGCAAAATGTTTATGTTTGAGTGGTATACTTTAGCACAGCATAAAAATATCATTTTTCAAATAACAAATGAAAGACATTACTTATGTCGCTACCTCGGCTTTACTTTTTACAATAAATGTCATACGTCAAGACACAATTGTGATGGGAAAATCCCGTAAATAAAAGGGATTTGTCAGGGGAAGAGTCATCATTTTTAGTGCCGTAAAATAAATATTGAAAACGAGATTAGGTCCAGGGTATTCTTACCCAGACATTGCATATAAAGGTTTTGTAAGAAGGTAGAATAGACAATTAAGTTTAAGAAAATATGCTTGCATGTATAGAGAAATATTTTGATACCGACCAGTCTGCACAGTTCTTTACACTCTTTCCAAACTTTGATAAGAAACACGTTTTAGATTAGGATTATTTCTAATCTTGAATTAAAGACCTTAAAAGTATTTGCTATGGTTTTGAAAATGTAATATCTTCCGGTCGCCGGATCAGCGGTAAGCGTCTAGCTTCAATGGATCCTCCTCTTTCTTGGTTCTGTTTTTTTGTATTTAGTGCGCATAGGAGCTGGGTGTGAACTTTTGGGGGTGACATTTCCACTGTTTGTTTAAATTGCTCTTGAAGGCATTTGTGTTAGGTGACAAGATAACCTGGTCTTATGCCAAAACTATTCTTTCTTAGTATTGTGCTTGATTGTCGTTTAAATAGCTTTAAGTTGTTACCCTTGGTTCTTTGGTAACTTGCTAGTTGTAGAACAATATTGTTTGCTGTTTTGTCATATTCATGAAGAATCTTGTAGACTTGAATTACGTCGGATCTTTGGCGTCTGTACCCAAGAGATGGTAAACCTAGATGTAGTGGTCGTTCTTTGTAGCTTAGATTGCATATGTTTGGCAAAAGTTTAGTTGCTCTTCTTTGTACGTTTTCGATGGCTGTAATATGTTTCTTCAGGTGTGGTGACCAAACAGGACTTGCATATTCTAAGTGTGATCTAACTAAGGATTTATATAGTTGTAGGAGCATTGTTTCATCTAAGAAAGTAAATATTCTTCTTATGATTCCAAGATTTCTGTTTGCTATGCTTATTTTGGAGTTAATGTGGGATTCGAGTTAAGTTTTCGATAAATTTACACACCTAGGTCTTTCTCTGATTCAGTGTTTTCTATTTGTTCTCTGGATAGGTCATTTTTTTCATGAAGTAGTCAAAGTTTTGCTCGTGTGATCCCAGATGCATTCTTTTACATTTTCGTTCACTGAAATCCAAGTCCCATGTATGTGACCAATCACAAAAGGTATCTGTAGTTTGTTGTAGTTTCTCTTGATCTTGTATTGTATTAATGAAACCATATGACTTAGTTTCATCTGAAAACAATCTTCCTTTTATTTCCGAACTATCTGGCAGATCATTGATGAATATTAGGAATAAGGTTGGTCCTAGTACACTTCCTTGTTGGACACCACTTGTGACGTGTGTGATTGTTGATCTTGAGTTATTTATTGCAACTTGTTGGGTTCCGTGGTTTAGCAGATCTTTTATCCAAAATATTTTTTCCTACTATTCCATAAGATTCTAGTTTTTATAACAACTTTGAGTGAGACAGAGTGTCGAAAGCCTTTTTGAAGTCATAGAAGATGATATCGACATCTTTTCCACTGTCCAACGCACTTGTCCAATCTTCCAGTGATTCTAGTAATTGAAGTTGGCAAGATCTTCCTTTTACAACCCCATATTGATACTTGGAGATGAGGTTGTTTATTGTCAAATGGTCTGTGATTTTATTTCGAATGATCTTTTGCATTAGGTTTGATCCTAATGCAGGTGGCTATATAATAAGAAGTAGATTTCACAATTCGTTATGAGTCAGAAAAAGCTTTCCTAGCTTCAAGATAATTGAAATTACAGCATGCAATATGCCGTTCTTTTATAGTCTGTGAAGGCAACATAACCATCTATGTTGTCAAAAGATGTAGCCTGCAAGGGTTCGTTGATGACTCGTTGCTTGTTTTGACAGACGTCGGCCACTGAAATCGTAAAACGAAACATGCAGATCCAATATGTTATTATTGTTGTACCATGTGATTATAAATATACTATTGAGAAGCCTGTAAAGGCCCATTTTGATCAAGAAATTTCTAACTCAGTTCATACTAATTCACCTTAGTTCGATTGCGACGTAATTTTTCAGTAAGCTTATAAATAGGGTCACTATCTTATAAAGCTCACGCGATAACCACGATAGTGTATAGGTAGATTTGGCGGGGTGAACCGTGAAATCAACTTTTTACCATTAGATTCTCGTGCCATTTGTTCGAAATAGATAAACCAGGTTAAAATAATGCGTTAAGAAAGTTTAAACTTTGCCTTTTAAGGTTCATGTAAAGTGTTTGAGACCAAATTTTAAGGGTACTTCATTAGCCGAGAAAGAGCAGTGTGTCCAGGTATATTATATATCAAAATGAAGGTATTCATGAGCACAAGCAGTTAAGCAACATAAGACCGCCATAGCTATAGCGGTATAGCCAAAACATTGTGGAAAAGGGTCATTTTGTTCAGAACAAGCAATTGCATGACGATTGGATAAAACTTCCCCATATTTAAACAAAGTACAGTCTAAAGTAATATCCAAGTAGTACTACAACCGTTGATATAAAACTCAGTATCAAAAGGCTCTTCTGAAACAATCAATTTCCATTTATTTTGTCAACATACATGTCAAACCGATTTGGTCTGTTTTCAAAATAGATGTAAGGTATGGTGCAACATCGTACCATAATATTGTGAATTATTCTCTGCGATTTATTTCAAATTATAATTTTTTTATTCAATGATCAGTAATAAATTACTATATATTCATCATTCTGTGAAATAGAAAATGATTTATTGCTAGACAACCTTACAGGTATATAAATTATTTATGTCCATTTATGTTGTGATAACACACCATACCTTAAACAGAACTACACGTTTACAAAATTAGAATGGCATATTTGTTTATAAAATAAGTCAAAATTAATTGCTTGCATAACTATTTTTTGGGCCCGAATTTCAAACAAACGGTTGTAGTACTACCTGGATAGTACTTTAGACTGTACATTGTTAAAATATGAGCCATCTTTTTACAACAGTCATGCAGTTGCTTGTTCTCTACAAAATGACCCTTTTCCACAATGTTTTGGCTATACTGCTATAGCTATGACAGTCTTATGTTGCTCAACTGCTTGTGCTCATAAAAAGCTTCATTTTGGTATATAATTTACCTGGACATACTGCTTTTTCTTGGCAAATTAAGTGCCCTTAAAATTTGGTCTCAAACACTTTACATGAACCTTAAACTAACGTTATTGCTTGTCTTACAACATATGGTAAACCAAAACATGTACTTTCGCAATTTCGGTGAAGGGACCAGGTTAAATTCCTATCATTTGCTTTACAGTTATACCCGATTTATAGTCCGTTTGACTTCTATATGGACCAACATTTCGAAGAAAATCTCAGAATTGGATTAATGAAACATATCTTTTGTTATATCACATTTTCCATCTACATGTAATACCATAACGAATCTTGTTTTTCAGAATTTTTGAATGTAAAATTATGATTTTGTGCGTCCGTTTACATGTTAACTTCCAGCCTTTCACCCCTTCTTGTGACTGTATTAAACGGAACAGCGACTTGCCCAACCAAAATAAGTTCTGATTTGCATAGGGGCAGAGTCAAAAGAGTATGATTATAAGAGAGTCGTTTTGGTATATAATCGAGTATTTTTATAAAATAAATTTTGTCGAAGATTTTTAATTCCTTGGGATATCAAATCTGAGAGTATTCTTCCTTTGTTTTAAAACGCTTTAGCCAGACAAATGATACTTGTTGTTGTCTATTTTGAGACGAACCCCATTTTCACATATTTAGACCAATCAAAAAGCATTATTTAACAAGTTCCTTGTGAATTTCACGAGAAAAACTAGATACGCAGGCCAGTAATAACGGTACAAATCACGTGATATTAAAGTATAAGATGACAAGATCGTCGATATGCTAATTACTATGTCCAAATAAGGACTAATGGCCATTTCTTCTGTCAAATGTTTAGTATAAAACCACGTGTTTTAAGGTTCATGTAAAGTGTTTGAGACCCAATATTTAGGGCACTTCATTAGCCAAGAAAAAGCAGTATGTCCAGGTATATTATATATCAAAATGAAGCTTTTCGTGAGCACAAGCAGTTAGGCAACATAAGACCGCCATAGCTATTGCCGTATAGCCAAAACATTGTGGAAAAGGGTCATTTTGTACAGAACAAGCAACTGCATGGCGGTTGCATAAAATTGCCTCGTCTTTTAACAAAGTGCAGTCTGAAGTACCATCCAGGTAGTGCTACAACCTTATATATAAAACTCAGTCTCAAAAGGCTCTTTTGAAACAATCAATTTCCATTTATTTTGTCAACATACATGTCAAACCGGTTTGGTCTGTTTTCAAAATAGATGTAGGGTATGGTGCAACATCACACCATAATATTGTGAAATATTTTCTGCGATTTATTTCAAATTATAGTTTTTTTTAATTCAATGATCTACAATATTACTATATATTCATCATTCTGTGAAATAGAAATTGATATATTGCTAAACAACCTTACAGGTATATAAACAATTAATGTCTATTTATGTTGTGATAACACACCATACCCTAAAAAGATCTACACACTTACAAAATTAGAATGGCATATATGACATATGTGTTTATAAATTAAGTCAAAATAAATTGCTTGCATAATTACGTTTTGGGGCTGAGTTTTATACCAATGGTTGTAGCACTACCTGGATGGTACTTTAGGCTAGACTTTGTTAAAATATGAGCCAATTTTATCCAACAGTCATGCAGTTGCTTGTTCTGTACAAAATGACCCTTTTCCACAATGTTTTGGCTATACCGCTATAGTTTTAACAGTCTTATGTTTTTCAACTGCTTGTGCTCATAAATAGCTTCATTTTGATATATAATATTCCTGGACATACTGCTTTTTCTTGGCAAATGGATGCCCTTAAAATTCGGTCTCAAACACTTTACATGAACCTTAACGCTAAGTTTACATCTTGTTACTAATAAACAGCCTTCATCATCCCTCGTGTTTAAGAGCGGAAATTGCGAAAATATTAGCATTAACTAGATAGACAAAATCATTCTTTTGAAATCATTTTATTTTCAAAAAATATTTTTTGGAATGGTATTAAGCTGAAATTAAGATTTTATCACATAAAAATTCTACTTTCAAACCCGATTTTATGCAATTGATGAAAAGGTCGGTCATTATAGAAGTCAAACGGACTATACCTACGGTCGGCGCCTACGTCAGAGCTCAGTTTTGGAAATACACCTATTTTTAAACACTGGATCAATCCATGATATTGAAAACACTGTTCAAGCCAATTGGTTGTCTTCAATATACTAAAAAAACAAGCACTAGTATATCTGAGTTGCGTAGTCGAGTGGATAAGGACGATAGAATATCGAGCAAGCAGACCTAGTTCGATCCTGGATTGCAACATAAAAGTTTTCTCTGTCAATGTATACATTTTAATAAACTGAAACCAACTTCTAATCGGTCACTGCCTGTTTTCCTCTTTTCGACACATTTACAATATTTAAAAGAATTGAATAGAACATTACGTTCATGCAAAGACGAATGAATCTCGAGGATTTTGGTAAAAGAATTGTGTAAAAAGGACCGACAGAACGATTGTAGCAGACAAAAGAAGACACCAACCATACTTTGAAAAAGTCACAAAACTCGCAAAATGCATGGAATTTTCAAAATATCAGTCGAAGAAATACCGTTATGTTGTTGAAAAATCATTATGCTTTCGATACCCAAATGGTAGCTGAATAGAAATAAGTAAAGAAAACATTATTTTAGATGTTATTTTGCGTAAATGAGGTGAATTTGTAAAATTCACCCCACCCACCAATGTTTATTTTGAAATTGGGGGTACTCATGTTCTCATACAGGTCAAATTGCTTTCCCTCGAGAATTTTTCGATGCATTTTTGTTTTTCTATCTACCATGGCTCTTCGTATTTTCACGGTACAAACTATTCAATTATGAATGGGCTTCAAATAAAAAACAAATGAAGAATGAAAATAGTAAGCATTACAAGCCTGTTCCTTAATCTGTCAATAAGCAAAATTATAGGGGTCTTGCTTGAAAAATATTAGCTGAAAATGCTTCTGAATGGTGACCACCCTCATGAGCACCATTTTGAATTAGGACGTCATATTTCCACGGTAGTTGTAAAAATCTATCATGAAAGAATTTATTAAGGTCCAAACATTTAATTTTCGTATTCTGTCACATTCCTTGGTGTCTATGCACCTTGTATTGGTCAAAGTTGCATTGTGTTAACGATTTTGAAACAAGACAATGGAGGTTATCTGGAAAAGGGGTGGCTGAATGATGGAACATGATGTCGATAGTGAATGCATTGGTATTTTTATTATTTTCATATTTAAAATTCAAGACATTGTTGATCTTCTGAATTTGGTAGATATGTGTAGGGTTTGTTCACAAAATGTGCATCAATTCAGAACCAACAGAGCAAGCGTTGCGGTAAAATTCGATTGCCGCGAAAATATGACGTCCGCGAAAATACGGAGTTGGAGTATACCAAGTGCATGGGCTATCGAAAATCATCAACCACTTGCATCTTTAACAGTATTAAGCATTATTTTTCGTGCTTTATTAGGGTGACCGATTAGAAGTTGGTTTAAGTTAAGCATTTTTTTTTCAAAATTAGGTTAAATGTGCTAATTTTGAAAATGCTTCAATTGTCTGGACTATTTGTATTCTTTGGATTGAAGAGATATATGTCATATTTTCTTCACCGTGGGGATGAATATAAAGCCCAGCTTACATATAAGCTAAAACTGCGATTTGACTAATTGACGATTCAATATTATACTCTTCAAAAGTTCTTTGACATTGAATACATATTATTATAAAACAAAAAATATCTTTATATATTTTAAGTAGGTCATAGAAAGTGGAGCTCATGCTTCCTTCCACTAAATCAAATCAGAATAAAGGTTTCCGAATCAAAGATCTGAAATGATGACGTCGATTAGGACCGTGACGTAGAAAGTGAAGCAGGCCCGACCTCTTGAATCTTGCTCTACACTTTTTAATCCGGAGATTTCACGCCGTCTAGAGACAGATAATGTCCTTTAGGTTTTGGTAACAGAAAAATAACTCAAACGTCGTTGCTGTATTCGCCTTGCTGGAAGAACGTTATTTTTACGTTTCTGACTTTTTTGGCTCTACACATAATGCAGTGAGTCGCGTAAAAGTGGTGCTCGAGATTGGAGATGGTGTGTCCCGAAACAGAAAAGTCATTTACCACGGCTTGTCTTTACGAATTATGCCTAAAAGCGACCCTAAGCAATATGACGTCGTTCCTCCGTACTTTTAACCTTATTTCATTTCAAAACTGTGCAAAGACGTTTGATTCCAATTACGATTTAGAAATGGCATTTCATTCACAGCATAATGAAGAACTTAAGGTAATATCTATTGAATCGGAACCTACACAGGCTGTGTGAGAATGGCAGATTTTTCGTAATTAGGCCTACACGTTGACGCCGTTATGCAGACACGCGATGAAGTAATTCATCGCAATAAGAGTGGATTTCTTGAAAAACAGGCAATGTTTTAAAAACAATCAACCTTCATCGAAGAATTTGTCTTTAATAAAAAAAAATCGATTTTTAATCCATGTCAAAGAACTATTTTGAAGAGTATTTTAAAGATCGCACTTTTAAAAATGAAATGCAATTGCCAAAACAATTGCAGACCAAAAAGCATTTTTTTCATAACTCGATACTTGGTCGCATAGAATCGATAAAGCTATCGATAGATTAAATAAAACTTACTTTGACTGAAAACTTGGAAATCTCTTCAGAACTATTTTATAATGATTTACTAGGTCTGGCCTACTCAAAAATACTCAATTGCCATTAATCTGTATACCCTTTACCCATCTTATTACAAACATTAAGGTGGTAGCAATTAGTAGATCACCCATTAGTAGAACGATTCTAGTAAAGGATCATTCATGAAACACGTATACCGAGATTCATCACATAAGTCCAATTGGTTAAGAGGAGAAGTTTTTTTTTAAGATTTAAAAGTGAAAATTGGCCCAACCCTATCACATCCAGATTTATAGGCCAATCAGAATTTAATGACCAATTTTATTAAAAGTCAAACTAAGGTATATTCATGCTAAATTTAAATTAAATTGAACCAAAAGAGAATGGAGACGAATTTTAAAGAATGAATGTGAAAAAAAGCTTCACCTTACCACGCCCATATCTCGACTATGACCTTGACCTTCGACCTATGTGACCCAAAAAACAACAGGGTATTTCCTTGGGTCAAAAGCAGCATTTGCATGAAGTGTCATGATTCTAGGTTGCTTGGTTCTCGAGTTAGAGTCCGGAAACGAAAATTGAACAAAATTTACTCTGACATTGACCTTTGCCCTTTGTGACCCCGAAACAATTGAGCACTTCTTTGGATCATAAATATTATTACTATGAAGTTTCATGATTCTAGATCACTTGGTTTTTAGGTTATAGTCCGAAAACGAAAATGTATACGGATGGACGGATGGATAGACGGATGGACTAATAAACAGACAGAAATGGTGAAACCAAAATACCCCCCCTCTACTTTGTATATAAGAAGTCCCAACCTGCCAGGCCCATATTTGGGGGTCAATAAAAAAAATCCTTAAGAATTTACGTAGATGATCACCCAAGGAACATCCATGCAAAGTTTCATCGATTCGGCCCTTTGGTTTGGGAGAAGAAGATTTTTAAAGATTTTATAGTAAAAATAAGCCCCGCCCTGCCAGGCCCATATTTTCGGACCAATCGGATTTTGTTGTAATAATTTAGGTAAAGGATCACCCAAAGAACATGTATGAAAAGTTTAATTGAAATCTGTCCATTGGTTTGGGAGAAGATTTTTAAAGATTTTAAAAAATGCCATGCCCCTGCCACGCCCATATTTGGGGGTCAACCAAAATTTCTTTAACAATTTCAGATGAGGGTTACGCAAGGATCATTCCTATCAAGTTGCGTTAAAATTCGCCCAATGATTTACGAGGAGAAGAATTTTAAAGATTTTATAGTGGAAAAAAATCCACCCTGCTTGGCCCGAATTTTTTTTTTTTTTGGGGGGGGGGGGGGCAAGCATTTTTATTAACATTTTAAGTAAATAGTCATCCAAAGAACATCTATGCAAATTTTCATTGAAATATGTCCAATAGTTTGGGAGGAGAAGATTTTCTCATTTCCAGTTTTCAATACAATTGTGAAAATGATATGTTAGTGTCTTAAAATAACAATGTTATCTTGTCTAAGTTTGGAGAATTTTGAGAATGCCTATGGTTTGCTGAGTCATGATAATTTCTCACAACCGAGACCTGCCCTGCGTTCAGAATGACCAAATGGTGCAAACACTTTGCAAATTATACCCTGCTTTGCACGTGCGCCGACACTCCGTTGTTAGCTACCGTTCTGTATATCTTTAATAAGATTAGCACTTAATTTTGCCACCTAAACAAACACATAAAGAATTAACGTGTTGTTTGTATCAATATATGTTAATCATTTCACGAAATACAAACACCATTCCACCTTTTCTTTAACAAAAAAAAGTCAAAATTCTTTATTTGGCATAAAACAATCAGTGTTCGCCAAAATGAAAAGTCGTTTATGATAACAAGTTATATGCAAACAGTCTTATAAGAAACTATAACAGAGACAGCACAAATATTCACCTGTATACATTTTTGGCCATTCAATTTCTTCCTGAAGCTTATCTAATATATCAAGAACTCGAATGTTTTCTTTATACAGAAGGTTTATTTAAAACAATACTCCATTCTTTTCTAATGACCCTTCAATAACTCTAAGAAAGATAATCTGGGGCCTCTTTCAAGAAAGGTCCTACGATTGAAATTTGGTCGTATCGCAATCGTACGATAAAAATTGGCTTTCAAGAAACTTTTTGGCTTTCAAGAAAGGCGTCGTATCGTGAAATCTACGATAAAATATACGACAACTTCAGACCAGTCGTAAATTTTACGATTTTGTCTCTATGAGCCTTAAATTTTTCGGATTCCTTTCCAGCTCTCGTGGATGTCAGAACGATTATTTAGCTATGCACATGCCAAATTTCCAAGTATAATATAGTGTAATAAACGAGACATATTGAAAGCAACAGATGCACCATCATTTCGATGTTTGATTTTACCCTGCGATAATCGTACGATTGTCGCAGAATGTTTTCATAGTGGTATTTAGTTGTTTATTTACCGTAAGAATAGACCCTTTTGTGATCATCACTGAAAACGTTTGCTTACCCTTCCTTGTGACACAGAAAGTGGGAGATACCAAATCAATAGATTTTTACGCATATACAAATTACTTACTTTTTTTAAAAAAAACAAACTACTCTCACATTATGCAATATGGATTCCTGTGTTTCATGCTTCAAGTATGACATAAATTAAAAGGAAAATTCCACAGCCTGTAGTCAAAACCATACAATTCTTGATAAATAGGAGGATTTCTCATTAACAACAACAACAGCAACATCATCATCATCAGCAACAAAACCGCCGCACTCGATATTTTTTCTCTCTCTGTTCGTCAAAGATGAACTGAGCAAATAATCAAGCAGATACAATAATTGAACAGCGACATTAAGCCAGATGAAACATGTCTAAGCTTCATGTAACTGTTGTACTTACATGGATACGGGTCGGTAGAGTGACGTCCCTTGTGACAGGTCGTACAATTTTCAGCAGAAGAAAAATTGATGAAATATTTCGAATAAACCTACAATATGATGCGAGAAGTCAAAACTTCCGATTGCATACAAACAAAGCAACATGGGAGCCTTCACCTGATGCCAGAAACAGTATGTTGATGCATTTTGTAGACTTTTTAGAAATTTTGAACGTTGAATCATATAGCCAAAGAAGGATTATTGAAGCGTAACAGTGTATTGAATCGGGTATTGAATCGGGTAGAATCGTGAGCAGATATTTGATGTACAGTTAGGAATGTGTATGTACGGGCTACAGTTACTTCAGTACTTTTATTAAGGCTTCAGATATGGGCGTGTCAGTCGAACAGTGGCGCAGTCGAATCGGCTGCTTTATACAACCGAGAGCACGACGAGCTTCACCTATACTATGCACGGTTTCAATAAAACTCACGCACATTTCCCTCAGCATACGAATAGTGTTATTCCTTCTATTGGCTATTGAAGGAATCGAATTAAACCCCGGCCCTTCCACCGGTAGGACACCCAAACCAACCAAGAACACCAAGGGCAATAATAAACAGTATGCCTTGCGTCGAAATCCAAATAGTGTGGAAAAGGGAGAAAAGTCGAGCGGCAACAAGTCTCGCAATAACAATCGTAAAACTTTGGACCAAACGTCTACCACTGTGAATCAAAGCCCAACACAAAGTCTAGTGCAAAATGAACTGCTAAATAATAACAATGATTCAAACAATCAGTATACTCAGTCCACACAACCATCTATAAGTAACTGGCTATCTGGCAAAACTGTAACACAAAGTCAAAACGAAACTGATGATGATGATGACGATGATTTCTATGATGATGACAACTCAGGTAGTGAGGTATCATTTCAGACAGGTGATGAAGCAGCATCGCTTCCTACCCCAGCCCCGTCGTCGTCGTCGACAAACCTAACCCAGGATATACTTTTAGAAATTCGTGGTGGATTTAAGTCGTAAAATAGAAAGTTTGATAAAATGCAAAGCACAATGAGGGGTATAGAGAAAGAAAATAAACTACTAAGGAAACAGAATGCGAAATTATCTGAAAATGTAAATGAGTTAAAAGAGAAGGTTACCTCGTTAGAAAATACTAATAATAATCTTATGAAAACGTGTGAGAACCTTGAAAGCCAAAGCAGACGACAGAACTTAAAATTTTACAATATCCCTGAAAGCAAAAATGAATCTTGGGAGGAAAGCGAAGGCAAAGTAAGGGGCTATATACAAAACGAGCTAGGTATTGACGGTAATAGTGTGAGCGTAGAAAGGGCCCATAGACTACATGGTAAATTTCAACCACGGCCTATAATAGTGAAATTTGGTTTCTATAAGGAGAGAGACCTTGTATTTCAAAAATATAAGGAAATGTGTAAAGCCAAGCGAGACAACGCGGATACAAATCGGGATCAAAGGGAGGTAATCCGCGTCAGTGAAGATTTCCCTGAGCGAGTTCGTAAACAACGGACTCTATTATTCCCACATCTAAAACAGGCTATAGAAACTGGCAAAAAAGCGCATTTTAAATATGATAAGCTTGTAATAGATGGTAAAACATATGACTACGATGACCTACAACAGCGTCCCGCCGATCCGACTGAATAGGGATGTGGCCAAAGCTCTAATACGAACCGTGATTCTAGTTCTTATTGTGAACTAAAGTTCTGCAGCTGGAACATTGAGGGACTTAATAAATATGAGAATGACAATTTTTTTCAATCATTTTGCAATGATTTTGATATAATAAGTTTTTGTGAGACATGGGGCAATGAAAATGACGATTTCTCATTTTTCTTGCCTGGATTTACTAATTTTGACTGTAAAAGACCGAAACATAAAAACGCTATACGTGCATCGGGAGGCGTATCTGTATTTATAAAAACTAATGTTTTAAAAAGTTTTTCTATTAAACGTATATTTCATACGTTGGAAGATTGTGTAGTTATTAGTTTAGATTTTAATCATTACAAAAGATTTGGTCATTTGAAAGATATGATACTTATTTTCACGTATGTTTCGCCCGAATTTTCGCCTATATATAAGATAGATGGTGAATCTGGAATAGATTTATTATCTAATAAGTTAGATGAAATCAGCGACAAATACCCTAATGCATCCATTTTCCTAGCTGGTGATTTGAACGCACGGACCAAAGATTTTGATGATTATATTCCACAAGACGATCTGTCACATATATTTAACGATGATATTGAGTACCCAACTGACCATTTTAGTTTACCTAGAAGGTCACGTGATACTGAGTATAATCGTTATGGTCTTTCTTTATTAGAACTTTGCTGTATCTATGGTGTACATATCGTAAATGGGAGATTTCCTAGTGACCAGTCTGGTGAATATACGTGTATAGCCAATCAAGGAAAAAGTACTGTTGATTATATGATTGCTTCGTCCGAATTGTTTGACTATATTGTTGATTTTTGTGTTTTAGAGGATGATAGATCTGTTCATTATCCAATAAGCTGTACTTTTAGATTTCCTTTTGTGAAGATGTCTGAATATCATACAGAAGATACAACTCCATTGACCACATGGCAAAAATATAAATGGATACCACAAAAATCACAAATATTTAACAATACTTTTGCTACTTTATATCAAGAGTTTTCACGTAAATTTGATTTGAATGAAAATGAAAATTGTGCTTTTAATCATCTAAATGAATTTATAAGTTTATATCAAACTACTGCAGAAACTACTCAATGCAAAGCTCATAAGTCTAATGCAGTCGAAGCAAAATCTCCTAATTTTTGGGATGCTGACTGTGAACACGCTAAACACGTCAAAGACGTTGCGTTACGTAGATTTAGACTTAGCCGTTGTGAAAGTGACCTTCGAATTTATTTAGATTATAGAAACTCGTATAAAAAGCTATGTAAGCGTAAGAAATTTGAATATACAAAAAAGAAAAGAACCGAGCTTTTTGATAGCCGTAAAAACGCAAAAACGTTTTGGTCTATTTTAAAATCAGCTGGTGGTATAAAACAATGTCCAATCCCTATATCACCGTCTGATCTTTATCAACATTTTCGTTCATTATTGAACATTAACGAAGCAAACGGAACCCCAAACTCGGCTTTTTTAGAAAAATATACTGTTTTAAACGATTGTACAGAATTAAACTTACCTATAACGGAGAGTGAAATAACCAGAAGTATAAAAAGTATAAAGCTTAATAAATCTCCAGGACCGGATGGTTTACCTGCAGAATATTATATTCATACATTAAATACAATTTTACCTTTCCTGGTAAAACTTTTTAATGAGATATTTGACAACTATAGTTTCCCACAGCAATGGGGTAAGAGCATCATAATGCCCATCCATAAGAAAGGTTGCAAAACCGACCCCAACAATTATCGCGGGATATCTCTGGTAGATTCTATTTGTAAAATTTTTGTTTCTATTCTAAACTATAGGTTGAAAAAATGGTGCGAAATGTTTAATGTTATAGAAGAATCACAAGCAGGTTTTCGAGAGAATTACTCAACATTTGATAATATTTTTACTCTTATGTCCCTTGCTCAAAAATATCTTTCAAAGAAACGCGGTAGATTTTACTGTATATTTATCGACTTTGCTAAAGCCTTTGACACAATACGACACGATAAATTATGGAATGCTCTACAAAGAAAGGGTATTAATGGAAAGTTCTTAAGCATTTTGCAGTCAATGTATTCTAATTTGAAATCTTGCGTAAAAATCGATCACAATCTAACTCCATTTCTCGACTGTTCAGTAGGTACGCGTCAGGGATGTATTGGATCGCCTCAGATTTTTAATTTGTTTGTAAATGATTTAATCCAGTATGTGAATGATAAATGTGAGCATGGAATATTTGTATCAAACGACATCAATGAATTAAACGCCTTACTTTTTGCAGACGACGTCTCAAGCTTTGCCGAAACTATTATACAGTTACAAAAAAGAATAAACCTAATAGGTCAGTTTAGCGATGGCGTTGGGTTACAAATTAATCATGATAAATCAAAAATAATTGTATTCCGAAATGGCGGACCTCTTAAACAAACCGAAAAATGGACACACAAATATGAAGAAATTGAAGTTGTTTCTTGTTATAAATATCTCGGTGTATGGTTTACAAGTTCACTTTCTTGGTCCAAAACACACCAAATGCTATCATTTCAAGCCACTAAAGCTATGAATTATATTTTAAAACTACGTAAAGAATTTGGACTGGTTGATAGTAAGGATCTGTTCAAAATATTTGATGCTACAGTTAAACCTATTCTATGTTACGGGTCTCAAATTTGGGGGTACCAGTATATTAGTCAAATAGAAAAGATACAAGCCAAATTTTGCAAAAGAATAACTTATCTATCTTATAAAACAAGTGATTTTTTAGCATTAGGTGAATGTGGAAGATTGCCTCTATGTATTACTTATATCCCCTTCTGTATTAAGTATTGGATACATTTAATTCGAATGAACAATACACGCTTTCCCAAACAATGCTATTATATGCTTTATCAGCTAGATGAATCTGGAAGGAAAACTTGGGCTAGTAACATAAAGCATTTACTATTTACATATGGCTTCGGATATGTTTGGATAACTCAGGATGTTGGAAACGATCAAACTTTTCTAAAACTTTTCACTCAACGTATTAAAGATTGTTATTCCCAGAAATGGTATTCTTCTATTAATGAATCGCCAAAAGCTATTCACTATCGGCATTTTAAATCTTTACTTACTCCTGAATTCTATATAAATACTGATTTGAATTACCTACTGAAGAAAACATTATCAAATTTTAGATGTTCTTCCCACGATTTGATGATCGAGAAGGGAAGACATTTATCAATTGATAGAGAACAGAGATTTTGCAGATTTTGCGAACATCAAAACATATACGTAATAGAAGACGAATTCCATTTCTTTTTTGAATGTAAAAATTATGAGTATATCAGAGAAATTTATTTTGAAGAAAGCTGGTTAAATATCAGAAACCATGAAAATTTCTATTCTATATTACAATGTAATAACAAAAGTTCAATTATCAATATTGCAAAATATCTCCTGAATGCATTTCAACTCCGAAGAGAATTATTACAAGAATTATCCTAAGATCTGTTAATGTGTCAGTGCAGAACTGCTGTAAGTGCAAATACATTATATATGCACTTGTCGCAGTTTTGCACAAACCCACAAAGTGTTACAAACTGAACTATGTTTGACTAATATTTCAATTGTACAATCTGCTATTGTATATTTACATGCTTATTGTAATTCACTCTATATGAATGTTGTATTTTGTAAATTGTATTTTGGGCCGGTGGCCTACATACTTGAATAAAATTATGTTATGTTATGTTATGTTATGTTATGACAACGAGCACTGTACGAGAACCGAAGTTAGAGTAATCGGTAATTTTGAATTAAAGCGATTGAATATAATATCCATCTAAAGTTCATTTCAATACTACCCCTCTATAGTTCGTTTCAATACCTTCCATATAGGCACAGAACTATACAGATTTGAACAATTACATAACAAATACATAAAAGAAAAATGGATGAGCCATTTTTTTTTTATTTTACCCCTTTAAAATAAAGTCATACACTGAAAACTTAGTGCAGATGATCATTAACTAGAGCATGTGCATTTTTACAATGCGGTCTAATGTTCGATTGCTCCACATTCGGCGCGACAGTCGGTATACTTTCATTGGAAAGACAATCGACAGTGTAATCTAAATTAACTATGCAATTATGAGCACTTGCATAATTATAATGACAAAGATATTTAAATATCGATGAGAAATGTGAAGTTTGACGAATTATGTTTTAATAAACCTCGTTAAATATGCATTAATATACATGTAAATGGCTTTTCTAGTGTCAATTTGCTGATTTACCATTTTTGGTATTTTAAAAAGCGGACAATATACCCACTAACGCGGAAGTTTATATCATATGATCAGCAAGTGCAGATGTGAAAGATCATCTTTACGATAATCTTAGGAGGTCGTAAAGTCTGCGATTTTCAACGATAGTTTTGTGAAAGCCGTTTCGACAGTCTTAAATATAATCGTACGATATTTATAAGATAAATCGTACGATATTTTTCTTGAAAGAGGCCCCTGATAATATTTGTGGATTTAATCGTATAAACAATATTGCCCTTAGTGAAAATATAGATCTAAAGTCCCTTTTTGTCTTATTTTTCCCAACGGGTCGTCAATATTTCTAAGACGCCGATCCTCATGGCCCTACAATCATCACGTGAAAGTTTCAAATGATAGGTGTTAATTTGATCGCGTAAACAGGATTACACCAAGTGAAATTACATAAGGACATTGTTTCCAAATTTTCTGTTGGATTGTCCCCAATTAATACGGTAAGTTACATCGTGAAATTGACAAGATAAATGATTTTGGAATGACTTTGGAATGAAATTGAATGGGTGTGTGGAGCGAATTTTGAGTGAATTTAATGGGAGGTAATCCTATATCGCAAATTTTGTTCAGGATGAACAAAATTAGCTATGTTTATTACCCCCCTTTAAAAATGTGTTAAAAATATGTTCTTTGTATAGCTTAATATTTTTTAAGATCTAATCAGAAGCTTACAATTTCAAATAATTCATTGAAACCCAAATATTTTTCCCAAGCTTTTTTTTATTTTGAACGAAGTGTTTGTTATATGTTTTTCAGTGAGTTTGGAACGTTTTTGAATGTTTTGAGTGAGTGTTTGGAATTTATGAATTGAGCACTGAGTGGGCGATTTAGAACGGTTTTGATTGGGATGTGGTGTCCGTTGTGGTCTGTGTGGTGTCCGTGGTCTAGAGGTAGAGCGTCGGCCTCTTGACCCAAAGGTCCTGAGTTCGATTCCAGGGAGCGGCTATCGAGCCTTTCTTATAACCTTAAACGAGGGCGAATAAAAAATTAAGAAGACTAGCGTTGCAGATTTTTTTATTTCACAGACTTTTAAAAGAAAACTACATTGTTATTAAATTGCGGTATTTTTCTTTTTGCCGTGTAAATTTGGGTGAAAACAACTTGTTGGTCACCTGTAGCAACAATTCTAAAATATGTAGTCATTTGGTACCGGCGCACGGTAACGACGTCAATATGACGCTATGGTATTGATAAGTTCCGTCGAAAGTCAGCACTTTTCAAATACTCAACTCAACAAGAAATACATTTTCTGCATCGCCTATCCATTGGATAAGTACTATTTTCATGTCCATCTGATCCAAAATGACGAACTTGAATGTGTAATGTGTCTAAACGATACTGAACTGATGTTGTTCTGTGACAATTACAGATCAAACGTCGAGGAGACGTTTTCCATTCTCCGAGTGGCATCCTTCAGAAACGCCCTCCATTCTTATACAAACCTTTTAAACCATTTAAAAAGAAGGTATCTGCATACATTTGAAGACCTTTTAGCATATTTTATCCTTTTAACCTCTCGATTAGGTTTTTCATAGGTCCAGTAGAACTTTATTATTGTCCGGTTGTCTCGGGCTGCGCCGGTGTCGTCGTTTCGAAGTTCAAAAGTTGACGCATGCCCTTAGCTTACTGACTTTGACTTCGAATATAGTAAATGGATTATGCTTAAATTTTAGATATCCTAACACATAACGTCAACATGTAAATAGGCGAAGTTTTGAAGAGTTTGGTCCAAATTTAGGGGATAATTACGGGAAGTAACACTAGGAAGTAACGTTACAAAATGGGTTGCGCCGGTGGCACCTACCCAGGTATATCAAATGTTGGATTTTTTACGTCATAGTCAGACTCTTGTAAAATTGGTATTATGTCAACATTAAATGGTTTGAGACGTGTACAAAGTTTCATTAATTTCCCTCGGGAAATTCCAAAGTTATAGCAAAAGTCAACGTATTTTTTTGATCCACCAAGGTAATTATATCGTGGAAGTATCAAGAGAATTATATGATATACTATTGACATAAGGATATGCATATTGTATTTAGAAATACTAATGAAAAGTGTTTGTACAAAAATAAATAAATAAATAGATAAAACCGATAGAATGTGATCAAAGTTTAATTGCAGTTTCTTTTAAGACTAGCACAGATGCGTTTTTGACTTATTGACATTTTAAACTTAATTTGTATGCATATGTGTATTTCAAAGAGTCTCTCTTTTGAAAATTAGGCCCTAACAGGCAAAAAATCGCGTATGCCGAAACCTCATCAAAACGCATAGAGTAACACCACCGCTATCACGATTTCTTCAAAAGTTATTCATTTTCGTTAACACTTTCAGAATCTTATCTGGAATTATAATTAAAGTCGATTTTAAAATCCAACGCCCAGTTTATATTGTGCATAGTCTCGAACCTTTTGAATGACGATTCGACACCTTTTCGTCATCAGGATAGGATAGGTGTTTTATTGAAGTAACGTAAACCATATAGTATCTAGTTACACAACAATGATGTATAATGAATCAAGGTCAAACAAACATATACAAACAAACACTAAAGATGATATAAGAAGCATGTAAAAACCAAATTGAATACACAAGCTCAATGCGTCTTAAACTTGGGATTCTACCTCACTCATCCAACAGAGTTTGTCTAAGTTGATTTAGATTTCAAACAGCTGGTTCCCGGCTTCGAGTACGTCTGTCGAGGTCCCTCTAGTGTAAATCGGGTTTAAGTCCGGCGACAAGCTCTGCCGTGGAAGACTGCTGATGTTGAGCTGTTATTTGTAGTCCTGGATGATGCGCGTACGATGTGGCCTTGTATTTTTATCTTGCATAACCATATTTCGTCCCTCTGGCGAGTTCAAAAAGGCCTGACGACTGATTCTTGAAAATCATCACGGTATTTCTGTGAATTCAAAGCACCGTTTACCATCTGCAAATTCAATTAGAAGTCGTAGGAGGAGATACCCCTTACCATAACACTACACCCTCCACCACAAAATGCTTCATGCACATATTCATTATTGTAACGTAAGCCAGTTAGATATCCAACACGTTCCCTACCGTCCATATGGAACAAACAGAAACGACTGTCATCAGTCCTCATTTATTTCCACTGGTGAAGTCTTCACCTTTGACTCTGCATTACCCAAGCTAGTGTCTAATCCTTTTGGTGAGGGGAAAATCCTTGTCGTTTAGCCTATCGTCTAAATCTATGTCTTGTTTAAGTAAACTGCTTGTAACAACACTCTAATACAGTGCGTATTGCGCAGTTTGCCTTAACGAATTTCACGTGACTCGAATCAGTACCTTCTGTTCGGTCGCAAGATAAGCCTGTCTTCCCAAGCTGTTGTGGTCTCTTGTCTTGCTTGTCTTTGACTTCACCGGTTTCCTTTTATTTATTCAGTTGCCGGCTCACCAAAATCTTGGAAACGTTTGTCCAATTGCATATTGCGTCATACCTGCATCCTTCATGCCGACGATGCCCCATTTTTCGCCCTCGCTTTGCTTTCTTCGTTAAAGAGTGTTATGAAGAAATGTTTAAAGGTCTTAAATTTGACCAAGGCGTTTTGTAAATCATGCTTGATGCACACCTCAAGTACATAATTATTGCATGAGCGTTTGTGGAAAGTATTGTAACAAGACCTACGAAAATAATTACTGTGCTCAGTTAGCCGAAATGCTGATATACACAAGAGTTAAAAGAAAACTATATATCAAGGTGCACGCCTTAGAATATTTAAGTGTGCACGTCCATGTAGACTAACACTTGTCCTGAAATAGCAAAAATAGTTCTAACATTATCAGTAAAATAACTATATTCAAAAGAATTTTGACTGATCTCCTTTAGAAAATGAAACAAATAATTTACATTTCTTACATTTTACCTATATTTGAATATTGCTGCATCGTTTGGTGGAAAAGATCTAAATGTAGAATGTCTGATCCTTCTAAACGATGATTCATACGACCATGCAGACATCCCGTGAAAAATTCGAAAGAATCAAAATTATATATTCACGGGGGGTGATATCCATAATCGGAGCCACTGGCTCCGCTTTCAAAATCATGTGTGGAACTTCCGCTCCACGTGCGTCTCCGATTATGTAGATGTAAACATTTCATTTTTGGACTGAAAAAATGGGATAGGTGTCGAAACTTCCTCATTTATATCGGATTTTATTCATTAATCATTAAAAAGTCGAATGCTATTCGACCAGTTATACATTTTGCCACGTGAATGTTCTCAAGAACTGTAAAAACGCTCGTTGGATTTTGTTAAAATGATTTCTTCTCAGAGCAATCTTGAGCCAGGAATATCAAATTACGTTGTTTTACCTCCAAAATGCAATACTTTGAACAAGATTAATAACGTTTACTATTGTTTTCAGTATGAACGAGTTTCACAAAACAATTACAATACTCTACCTCAATATACTTGCCTACAATATGAGATAAATCAAAGAAAATAATTTGGTTCCGATTATGTGGATTGGCTCTGATTATGTATCCTGGCTCTGAAGTTGTGGAGTGTCTTATTCTTCTTCCATAACCTCCTTCGATATGAAGTTTCTGCTAGTTTCATGGCGCGACTTTTCTCGTCATTCCACGACGCATGTTGTCTATGTTACGTCTCACCTCATCCTGTTTACTTTTATTATAAAATTCCGGTGACTAGACAATCAGCTACATTAATATTACTTAGAACATGTACGTACAAGATAATTATATGGCTATAATTTAGTATTGAATTTGAAAAGAGATAAAGATTTCTACGGAGCCTGCCAGTGGTTTTTGGCCTGCCTATTATACTTCGCACGTTAAGCCGTAACGGCAAAAGTTGGCGGTCACGACTGTGACAAATGACATCCTTTTATAAATAACGTATAATGGATGGTTTTCAATTAAAATTCGAGGAAAAGCAACGAAAAAAGTTTTCATCCCGTCAGTCATTTGTAAAATATACAATATTAAGCAAGTTATTTAATGTAAAAATTGTTAACATGTTACAGAACTATGATTTATATCACATTCAATATACTATACTCGCGAGAGCAGTGATACGGAAACCGATGAATGCAAAATCCTAACCGAAGGGAAACTGTATTGTACGGTTCCCTGATCGTGAAATATTTAAGAAATACTTATAAAATGACAAGACGTTCAAAACAAAACAAAAAAAAAAGACAAAAAAAATTCCGCGTCAGTGGGACAATTTTAAGACCAACATTACGCTGTTTATTTCCTTAAGTAGAAGAAATATTGATATATATATTATTATGGGTTCTTTAAATATATGGTTTTGTACATAAAGTTGGAATGAAGAGAGCGTAGATGAGTGTTCAAATATCAACCTGACGTCGCAAAAACGCACGGTTTTAATTTGTATAGGAAACATCTAAAAACCCTAATTCAGATATATCTTTTACTTACACATAAACTAATTTTTAACACAATGTTAGAAACTATTTTTTATTTCAACTTTATGTACAAAAACCGCACAGAATCCATTCATCAATATTTTAAGTCATCCCAACAGAAATAAACCGTTTCACAGAAAAAATCACACACTTCCCGTGTACAATGTTTATGGAGACAAACGATACCGCCAATGAAATGTCACACTAGACAGTATTTTTTGCATTTTGATTATCTAAAGAATTTTACTTTAATGCTTTATACATTTTGTTTAAAAATCCTACATAGTTATTCAATTTCGTTCATTTTTTTCGAAACGAAAAAGTTTTCAAACGCGATTCTTTTTTAGGGTAGACTTTTAGCCTATTTCTTAACGATCTACGAAAAATGTTTTAATTTCATATTTGATTTAAAAAATATCTTGTATTACCGGAAAATTTTGAGTTTTTAAAACAACACATTTTGCTCTATGTAAGAACAAGCATTTTCTTTGTCTGTTTCAAAATTTTCTATAAAATGACGTCCCGGACATCATGAAGGTAATCGATCGTATATTGATTAAATCATAATGATGACATACATGTATTTTGATCCATTATGATACGTATTTTCGCCCTTGTATATGATCCGTTATGCTAAATGTCAAATTTATATACATATGTAATTCTGTTTAAATCTTAACACCGCATTTATAAAACGCACCCCTTTACCGCAAAATCGACCGGGGCATATCTAATTACTTTATTTCATTGTCTTAAATAATTTTTAATTTTAATGAATTAAGATAAATTCCTTTCCGATTGAAAAGTTGACAAATATCAAATCCTAAGATGAAGTAGTTAATTCTGACATTAATATAGGGTTAATTCACGTTTTTGAGGGCGTTAACATTTGCAGAGACCCGAAAAATGTTTTAACGCCCAAGTGCGAAGCACGAGGTCGTTAAAGCATTTTGAGGGTCTCTGCAAATATTATCGCCTAAAAAACCGTGAATTTACGCTATTATTGCATAAAAAGAAAGACTATAGTATCTATTTTAACAGAAATTGTAAATTCATTCGTAGGAACTAGCTGTAAAATTATCACAAAAACCGAAAATGTGTCGGAAAAATTGCGTCGTCACATTTGTTTAAACCGACGTTGCTTGGTAAATCAATGACGTCATAAAAATTAACGCGGGAATAGAATCGACGTTTTTATTTATGCTATACATTAATGTGAACAAAGGAACTGATACAGTGTATAGGCTCCCGGGTTCGATTCCCGACGACGGTACTCATTCTTTCCGATTATTTGTCTCTCACCAATGGGTCGATAATGGTAGACCTATATGAGATAGCAGCTGGAGGCTAGGAAAGGATGTGATGCTTGTTCTGGTGAGAGAAATACCAGGAATCCATTGTTAGGTGCTCCAGTCGCCGCGATATAACTGAAAAAATGTTGAAAGCGGCGTAAAACATAATTCAACAGTGTATAGGCCTAGAGCGAGGATATTTAAGTAATAAAAAACGGGCGTTAACGGCACGTGAATTTACTTATTAATAGGGCCTACATGTTTCCTCCCTTTAACGCCCTGGTTTTGTCGGTTAACGTATGTCAATGATGATCCGAAAACGTACATTTTATGCAATAATCGGAATATAAACATATGCTTAAAACTTTCCGAAAATTACGAACTAAATGGTACGAGAGACATAAAAAAACGGACGTTTTAGGGATCATTGCGTACTTTTTTGTAAGATATATGAATCGGATTTCGGATTTGAATCCGAGCGCGAACTTTGTGACAATTTGTTTGATACCACTCGCTATATTACCTGATTAAATTTCATGAAATTATTGACGTTCAAAGAGCGACAGTAGTGACGTTGTTATAACAGGAACGCTAAACGTGCGAATTATGATAATCATGCCAAACTATTGGCAGGTTCCGTAGAAATTTTTATCTCTTTTCAAATTCTATTCTAAATAATGGCCATACAATTCTCTTGTACGCCTACGGTTTTCAGTAAAATTAATGTAGCTGACTGTCTAGTCACCGGGATTTTATAATAAGAGTAAACACGATGAGGTGAGACGTCACCTCACACCATGAAATCAGCAGAAACTTCATATCGGAGGAGGTTAGGGTATATGGAAGAAGAAAAAGACACTCCACAATTTCAGAGCCAGGATACATAATCAGAGCCAATCCACATAATCAACATAATCGGAAGCAAACTATTTTCTTTCATTTATCTCATATTGTAGGCAAGTATATTGGGGTAGAGCATTGTGGTTGTTTTGTTAAACTCGTGCATACTGAAAACAATAGTATACGTTATTAATCTTGTCCAGAATATTGCATTTTGGAGGTAAAACCACGTGTTTTGATATTCCTGGCTAAAGATTGCTCTGAGAAGAAATCATTTTTAACAAAAACCAACGAGCGTTTTTACAGTTCTTGAGTACGTTAACGTGGCAAAATGTATAACTGGTCGAATAGCATTCGACTTTTTAATGATTAATGAATAAAATCCGATATAAATGAGGAAGTTTCGACACCTTTCCCATTTTTTCAGTCCAAAAATGAAATGTTTACATCTTCATAATCGGAGACGCACGTGGAGCGGAAGTTCCACACATGATTTTGAAAGCGAAGCCAGTGGCTCCGATTATGGACATCACCCCACGTGATATTGGACTCTATAGCGTAAATTGGAAAAAGGTAACGGCTAGACCTAAAAGGTGTGGACAGACGGACATCGGACGAGAAGCACGCAATCGCTTTTTGCTTCTTTTACTGCGGTCAAGAGAGCTAAAAACTACAAGCAAATTTGCTGATTAAACAACGGATAAGGAGATTATTCTGTTGTTCGAGGCTAAATTTACCATAATTTTCACAATTTTCATCGTTTCACACTAATGACTTAGTCTTGCAAAAAAAATCTTTTTCAGTCAAAAAGTAGAAATTCTCTACAAATAGGAAAAAAAGTATTTAAGCTGAAACATTCTTACATGACCTATCTGTTTTTTGTAATGGACATATTATAAAGTCTTTATCAGAATTATTGCAGTATTTCGCGGAGACTGGTGCATCTATCTATGGTTTCCCCTCGTTTCTCTCATTACAACCACAACATTTCATATGGCCAACAAGCTGCTCATCTCACTTAGACGTACTACCTATCATTCGCCCATTGATGGGAGACTACGGACTCGTGTCACGTGGCTTTAGTCAAATGTCGTATGAAAATTGACTAAGACAGGGATTGAACTCACGCCCACAGAATTGACAGTCAAATACGTTATTAATTGAGCTTACTGGGTTCGATCCTAACTAGTAGGAGTCACATGATTTATCTGAACGGAATGTGAGCTAAAATGAAACAAAGGAGGGAGGGATTTAACTTTCTGGATTTTTTTTCAACATTTTTCTGGATTTAAAGATTTGAAAATTTTGTGTTTCTTGAACGCTGAAAACATGAAAATACTATTTTAATTCTAGGCGTCGCTTTTGGCAAGACTTATGTAGATACCAGTGTCGCTGTTGGATGAACAGAAAGGGCGGAACTACTGGAATATTACAGAGACGTCTTAAGTGTAACGTAATTTGACGTTATTTTTGCAGCGTAAAATTGGAGAAAAACAGACGCGTTTCATTTGAAACAACCATATGCCATATTATGAATTATATCAAAAGAGATGATTAAAAATGTGAAAAACTGTAATATACAGTGACGTTTCAAATATTTTCAGGATGTTGAATCTCGGTAATTACGGAAACAAAATCAATTTTGTATAAACAAAAGCATTGCATTTCCGAAAAAAAGCTAAAAAAAAGGTATATACGTGGGTCATCCAATAAAAAGTGAGACTTGTGCTATAATGCCTAACTAGTTCCTAAATATGAGATTATTGTTCCACCATTGTTTAGTGCAACATCTCCTTCAATGTTTAGCAGACTCTTATCTACATACTTTCCATGGAACCCTTGTTGCTAGGCAACAGAAGGAGGTGCCATATGTTGTAATCACCACATCAACCTCTTGATGTTTCAATGTTTAAAAAACGCAATATTAAACTATCTGGTTGTGTTTTTTTTATCCAAATTACACTGATAAATATTTTCTGTTACTATATCTAAGTGGTAGGTAATGGTTGTATATTTTTTTTAAGAAATGTCGTCAAATTTCTTAACGAATACCTTCATTTTATCTGACAACATCGTTCTGAAAAATGGGAGGGTATCCGAATTGAATTGTTCATTGGTTTACTCGTAAGTTTTGACAAAAAATTTTGCATTAAATGTCTATCTGGGAGATATTAGATGACACCTGTAACAAAAAAAAGTTAATCAAATTGAAAAATGCAAATATTTTCTTTGGAAAATAATGTCTTCGTGATCAAAATCATACAAAAAGGAAGTTTTTTGCTAAAATTGAATTTTCCCACTGACGGAAAAAATGATCAGTAGAAATGAGGTACAGTGAGAAAGTAATGTATCCCTGCATAATATTCATAGAAAAACCCCGTTTCCATTTTCTTCAATTTTCTGAAATTTAACTCTGTAAAGACGTAGCATTTTTTTTAATTTTGATATTCATCTGGCCATGGTAAACGTCATGACGTCATTCTTTTTGACGTCATCAACATGACGTCATGGCAACATACTGGTTGATGTGAAAAATAAATGCAGGAGAAAATAATGTTCATGCATGTAAAATTTTATTTTAATATCTTCATTAGTTTTCGAGATATATAACTAGTCTCACTATTTCTTGGGTGACCCTCGTAAACAGATAAAAGACTTGGTATTGTTGGTCTTGCTATACTATAAACTAATCAAAACAAGAAGGATTTCTTTCATTTAAATTGTGTCGGTTAGTATTTCACTTTTCTGCCATTAATTTCGAAATAATCGATAAAAGGTATAACTCGCAACGTATTTACGTATTAGCATGTCTTCGTAATTAGAATTTAGGAAGCGTGAAATTTACGAATTTTTAAGCATTCTCGTATTTTGTGTATAATTCACAAAATATAGACTATCATATATTTTCAAAAAGAATGGACTGACCATTTTTCTTACTTTAATTTTTATTAAATTTAATCGACGTTTAATAAGAGTTAAGTTACTCATTGCAAAAATGGTGCGAAAAAAATAACGTAATTTTAAAATGCCTGATATTTTTTTCAGATTTTGTATTTAATTAAGACACGAAAATAAACCAAATTCAAACTGAAGAAATAAGAATCTGACCATTTTCCCTAAATGTGTTTAGATTTCATAATTTCCACCATTTCGTACGGTTATTTTTACGTTGAAATATTTTGCTCGTCATTTTCTGCTTCATTTTTATCAGCGTTCCACTTTCCGCTAAATCATCTACACGAAGAGATTTTCGCAAATTATATTTGAAACTTTCATTATTTACCCTGCATAAGGACTATTGTTTTAGAAATTAAGTTGTAACATTTTACGATGATAAAGAGCGTATCCGCGATTTTATGGCATTTTGAACATGTATATAAAGAGAAGCATGTTACGCGTTACAAGCGCTTTTTGGCGATTTTTTTTTTTATTTCACTCGATATTATTCTTTATTCAGAGCCTTGGGTATCAGAGTTTAGTGTCTATTAGATAGAGCTGTTCAGTAATTTTTTTTGCAAATAAAAACAAACATATGAATAGTTATCACAAGATAGCCTGACGTTACTGCGACGTCTCTACAGTATTAACTGCTGTTATTACTCCGAATATGCGTATTTACTGTTTGCTCGCAAGAGACCACTGCAATATACCGAAAAAAAATGTTTTGATAAAGTTTGTCATATTTAGCAGACATTAATCAGTTTTTTTTTATGTCGTTTGTATTAAAGTATGGTTTCTCAAAAATAATCGCACAATGAATTTGATACAGTTATGGCCAATCTTCAGACGGTTGACATTACGCTTTTTGACAAATTTATTACACAGAACGAAAATAAAATTCACACGTAGTGCAATTAATTGATAAAAAGATTGACTTTGATGTCTTGTTATTTATTCTGTTTTTAATGTGGATTAAGAAAAAATGGTATAAATACCTGAAAGTGAAACAATGTTTTCATATTGTATTATCTTTATACTAAATAGATGTTTCTGAATACTCTTTGATAGAAAATTGAGGTCAACTTTGTTTTCATAAATAACTTATAAAATCGTAGCGAACATTCCATGAAATAATTAGTAGATATTGAACGAGTGAGTGGTCATTGTGCAACGAAAAAAATCAAAAGTGTCGTCTATAAACAGTTAAAAAAGAGGCTTTGTCGAGTGACGAGTGTAGCATGAAGAGTTCAATAAATTCGGTATTTATGAGCATATATTTTATATTCTATTGATCAATAGAAGAGTTTCTAGAAATTTAGCAATCCAAGTTAATCCGTGAAAAATTTAAAACGCCGTTTTTGAAATGACGTTATCAAGTGTGTTATGACGTCAGTTTCAAAACGAAATTGAATTGTTGTTCAGGGACGTCGCAGCAAACTGAGGCTATAAAACATAACCTAATTTGACGTTATTTTTGTAGCGTAAATGTGTTTCGTTTGGAACAACCATATGCCATATTAAGAATTATATCAAAAGAGTTGATTAAAATGTGAATCACTATCATGTTCAGGTTTGTATCAACTATTTTCAGGATGTATAATCTCTGTAATAACGTAATAAAATCAATTGTACATAAAAGAAAAGTATTGAATTTCCGAATAACTGAAAAACGTAAAATTAGAACAGATGAAATAATTGGTATTATTGGTCTTGCTATACTATAAAAGCATCAAAACCGACGAAAGTTTTTCATTTAAATTAAATCGATTAGTATTTCATTTTTCTGCCAGTAATTTAGAAATAATCGTGAAAGCGTGAAACACGCAACGTTAAACGTTATTTAAATTAGAAAACGTGACATTTTGCAGACTTTTTTAGCATTCTCGCATTTTCTGTTTAATTCACAAAATATAAATTGTTATATATTTTTGGAAAGAATGAACTGACCATTTTTTTCTGATTTATTTTTCATTTAATTTTATCGACATTTAATAATAGTTTAGTTACTCCTCGCGAAAATAGTGCGAAAAAATGACGTTATTTAAAAAAACGTGGCATTTTTTTCAGACTTTTGCAAACGAAAATTTTGTTATTGATTAAAAAAAAAGCAATTAAACAAAATTCAAACTGAAAAAATTAAAATCTGACCGTTTTTCTTATATGTATTTAGATTTAACAATTTCGCAAAATTATTCGAAACTTTCAATATTGACACTGCACAAAGTATTTAGGTATTTTTGTATTTAATTTTACGATGATAAAGAGAGTATCCTCGATTTTATGGCGTTTTGAACATGTAATAAAAGAGCACCATATTACGCGTTACATGCGCTTTTTTTTGTACTTTTTTATATTAAACTCGATATTACATTTTTAATCACAGCCATTGGTATCAGAATTTAGTGTCAATAAGATAGAGCTTTTGAAAAGCTTTAAAATGATGTATAATAGTGTGCTGATTTAGGCTGTTCAGCGATTTTATTTTAAATTTAAACAAAAATATGACTGATTTTCATAAATTAGCTCGACGTTACTGTTGCGTCTCTATACACTTTACACCCGTGAAGTATCAAAATTATTTCACAGGAGTTATTTTCATTCCCGCAACGTACATGTTGGTCGTATTATGAAGATGAATTTATCTCGTCACCTGCAGGAATATGTCGACATTACCTGTTCCTGCCGACGAATTTATCAGAATAGAAAAGTGTTTCAAGATCTAGTTAAAATCCTCATGTTTTGGAAGTGGCTAAAGACATCTGAAAAGTGTGCTCCTCGTAACTTAAAAGACGATTTGTTAATAAGCCGGTGGTAAAAAATTTGGAGAACATAAACGTAGATGTATCAAGTATAGGGTATGAACCGTTTGCTGCCATTTGTTATTCCTTAAAAAGCTGTATAATGAATGGTTTTAAGTCTGTTTTAGCAGAATATGAGATAGGTCAAGCTGTAACAACATTTTTTTTAAAACGAATTCTTAGTAAAGATGAAATTTTCATGGAGAAATTTGGAAGCAAATTAATGACAAAATTATAATTAAAACTACTTAAAATGGTTTGTTTGCCTTCACGAATTCGATATAATTCATGAAAATAAATAAAGTTAACATTAATAAAATATGTAGCGGTTACTTTTTATACACTTTATATTGCCTTGGATTTGCTTAAAGAGATGTTACTGTCTGGCCTTGCCAATAATTATGAGTTTATTCCCGAAATATGCAAACATATTTTGAAAGTAATCAAGCAGTATTTTTTCAACTTTTAGTCAGTTGGTCAAGTACAAGAAATACCGGACCAACCCTGTAATTTGATCTACTATCTAAGTTATTACGTGTACCTTTTCGGTTGTATACTTATTTACAAGATTGTTTATTTTTCTTGCAGTTTGATTTACGTTTTAAGAGAAAATGTTTGCGAGAATTATCTTGCTTTTGTTCTGGATTATTTTTTACTGTAGACTCAATTTCTTCGTGTCCCAAACTTTAAATTTTCCTTCTTAACTCAAGTTTTGGTGTCCTCATTCAAGTTTCTGTGAACAGGACACTGAAGCGAAGTCGACATCTGATGAAAATGAACAATTGGTCCGAGATAGTGTTCCTTGTTGCTCTTCATGTTCGTGTGAGAAAGACTGTGGTCGTAAAAGAAATTGCTGTAAATATGAATTTGACATATCCAAACTTGACGAGACCTTGGGCACTACTTGTGAACAACCGGTTCTGACCTCTGATATATACATTCCAGGTCTACCTTATTACCATATCATTGATAAGTGCCCGAACCATTCTATGGGTTGTAGTTCAAGAAAAGACAGTTATTTTCCAGTTTACTCAAAGGCCAGTGGTATGCTTTATTTTAACGAACATTGTGCGCAATGTCATAAACAAGCCCACGTTGAAGCATTCAAGCAAGTGTTGATGAGTGAAGACCAGATCCTTTCATGTTTTGGTTTAATTAGAATCGGAGACAATGGTATCAAAACTCCCGGTTGTTTCTTAAACTTTATACCCCCGAACGATATAGATTTGTCAACAGAACTCTGTTATCCTTTTAGAATAAACAATTGTAAACACCCTGGAGTTGACAGTGTTTTATGTGAAGCGTTTAACGCATCATTTCGAACACCAACTTCCATAAAATTTATGTATAGCAATGTATTTTGTTACCTTTGCTTGACCGATCGGCGTGTTCTACCTGAATATTGGCTAGAGTCTTTTGAATATTGCCCTGGAAACGATAGACATAAGTTGATGGGCGAGGTGTCATTTTTTGCCGTGTTAGACTCATCTTCTAACTCTATAATTAAAAGCCAGGGGAATCAAAACAATGAAGTCAGAAACTCAAAGTGGTGCACATGTTCGGATGGCCGAGATAAGTATATTATATTCTACTACAATTAGTTATATCGTGAAATTGACATTCATCTCAATCAAAACTATTCTAAATCGCTCACTCGGCGCTCCATTCACTCATTTCAAACACTAACTCAAACCATTCAATAACGCTCAAACCCATTGAAAAATATAGAATCAACAACGTCATTCAGAATTAATTTTGAAAAAGAAAAATCGCGATTTCACTAACATTATTCAAAGTGCTAGCGTCTCATCGGTTCTTGGAGAAACAGGAAGCTATCTATGGATCTTTTATTAAAGGGAGGAAATCGATATCGCTAATTTTGTTCATTCCGAACAAAATTTGCGATATTGGATTACCTCACTTTAATTGCACTCAAAACCCGCTCCACACAACCATTCAATTACATTCCAATAGCATTCCATAATCATTTATTTTGTCAATTTAACAATGTGCTTTACTGTAAAATCAATCAGAACAACCCATTTCCGTACGTCCAAAAAACTATATGCTGCAAAACAAGATGACCCATGGACCCGGGGGATCGCTTAACTCAGACAAAAGCACTAGAAATTTCCTGGACCTTTCTTCATCTGAATATAACAGATTTCAACATTTTTAAGAAATATAATCTCCGGAAATGGGAATACTTATAGAAAAATCTAGATGTTGATGAATTAGCAAATAAAGTTCGCAATTCACACGTGGTCTATATATAAATACTTTTGCACGGAATTCTGATTCGGGAAAAGATTATTGTAAGGAAAAAACCTTTTAACCTCTCCCTTTGATTGCTTCACTTGGTTTCATTTTTTTTCAAAAGGTACCATTTTGGCTGTTTTGAAAGGGAACAATTCATCATATAGTTATATTAACCGTCTGATTGAATAGCAAATAATAAAATGAATTGATTTTCATAGAAGATTCACGTTGGTTACCAATTAGAACCAAACCTAAAAAAAAAACTGTTGGTCCCGGCCATAAGGTTTAATCCAACTGAAAAGGGAAAAGGTCAATGAGAAAACACGAAACATTTCTTTGCTTGCATTCTAGGAGAACGTTTTAGGCATAATCACTCTTAAAATTGTTTAGAAAGTTTCCTATATTTAACCCAGTAAGATAGGGTTTGTAGGGTCTTTTCTAAATAAAAACTCCCGAATGTGGGAGATTTGGCATAGTTATTTGTCATACAAGCGTCGTGAACGTCAACGTAAGTAATCACTTACGTTTATGCCAGTAATCCTATATTACGTTTAAAGAGACCGAACAAGTGCATTACCTTGTTTTCTATGTGAAAACGTTTAAAGAGACCGAACAAGTGCATTACCTTGTTTTCTATGTGAACATTTAACCTGATACCTTCAATTATCAAAGTAATGAGAATAAATAAACCTTACGATTCAAGACAAACAATAACTTCCTCAGTTGATTGGTAAATTGTGAAAATAGAGTAACAACTTCTCCTTTTTATGTGTCGTTTTTAACATGTTTGATATACTTCCATAAAATGACACGGGCATCCAACGGTTCAAAGTAGATGTCCTTGTTCACCGCGCAAAATCTACCTATACTTTCGATTTACTTCACGCTAATGCATTATGAACACTTGTACTGAATAAATGATTTTATGTTATAGGTTAGCTATAAAAATTTGAATTTAATTCAATTTCAGCTCAATTATTCATGGTGCCCGCTTACCTCGTGATTACCTCATGTTTGCATTTACCTCATGCAAAGCACTCAAAAAAAGCGGAACAACCGGGCCGATCATTTAAATTTGCGGTGTGATTTTTTTGTCAAGGGTCTAAAGTTCAATACCCTCATTGTGTATCGTGCAGAATTTTGAGACGATATGTGCTATAATTTTCTACTTATTCTAACTTTCGAAGGCCACATTTTTTTTATTTTTTTTTTAACTGAGTATATTAAGGAATTTAGTACTTTACTCTAGAAGAAGAATTTCCATTCCTGTTGTTCTTTTTTATTTTCACATAAAATCTTTTTTTACAACCATAGATTCGTCTAGTGAAAGATTTATGAGAATCAAGGAAATCCGATGATATTTGTGGACTTTATCGCGTAAACGAGGATATTTTGAGTTAAATCAATTACAAGTATGTCAATTTTCCAATGTTTTCCAACGAATCGCCAAAATTTCGAAGGTTATATAAATGTTTAAAAGATCAAGTAAATTCGAAGATATTTCTGAACTTTATCGCGAAAACGAGAAAATTAGAGGCAAACTCAATTCTGTATTTTTTAGCACACCTTAGCACGAAGTGAGATATTGTAATTGAGTCTTAACCGTCGTCCGGGCGTCCGTAAACATCTTGTGTGCATTCTAGGGGCCATTTTTGGCCCAAATGTCTTGAAACATGGTCAGAATGTTTGTCTCCATCAAATCTCGGTCAAGTTTGAAAATTGGTAAAATGGGGTCAAAAATGGGGTCAAATCTAAGAAATAACATTTTGTGCACTCTGGAGGCCACATTTTTTAGCAAAAAGTCTTGAGACTTAGTCAGAATGTTTGTTCCATCAAATCTCTGTGAAGTTCAAATGGGGCCAAGTAGGGTCCTAAATGGAGTCAATGGATCAAATCTTTGAAAAAGCTTGCGTGCACTCTAGAGGCTACATTTTTGTCCCAAATGTCTAGAAATTGGTCAAAATGTTTGTCTACATTAAATCTCGGTCTAGTTAAAAGTTGGGTCAGGTGGGATAAAAAATGGAGTCAATGGGTCAAATCTTAGAAAAATCTTGAGGCAACATTTTTGGCCAAAATGTCTTGAAACTTAGTCAGAGTGTTTGTCTCCATCAAATATCAGTCAAGTTCAAAAATGTAATAAGAGGAGTAAAAAATGAGGTCAGTGGGTCAAATTTAGAATAATCCTTGTTTGGACTCTAGAGGACATATATTTATTTGAACATATTGTCAGGATGTTTGTCTTGAAATCTTAGACGAGTTCAAAAGAGGACCGAAAACTAGGACACATCTTCAAATCTTGAAATTCTTTTAGTACTCTAGAGGCAAAATATTTGACTCAAATGCCTTGAAATGTTATTTGAATGTTTGTCTTCTTGATATCTTAGACTTAAGTTGAACCAGTCAGTATTTCAGGAAAGTAGTTTTGACACTTTGCCATCTTCGTCAACAAATGCCTCATGTGAACTTTTTAGGGCCAATTGTCTTCTTTTTACATTTACTTTTCCATGCTATGACAAGTACAGGATATTGATTTTAGGAAACACTTATGACCATTTAACGTGTTTTACAGACTTTAAAATAAGTTGAGCAAAGACTGAATAACACTGTTTTGCGTTATTGATCACAGGAATACTCAAGACTTCGTTTTGCATATTATAAGTACAGAAGGGCTGTAGACTACTGTAATTTTGCAGAAAGATTTCGGGCTGTTGTCTTGCTTCTAAAATAAAAAAAATGACGACGGACCGCTTTGCATATTGCATACACGGCTTTTCGTTGTAATGTATTTGAGTACCGCTGACCCTTGCTTTGCATCATGTTTTATCATATGACCTACCTCGGAGGGGTGAATATTTTTGAATGGTTGACTATGCAAATGAGCTCAGAGAGTAGAGCGACACTATTTTGTAACCCTGAAAATGACGGAAAATGGATACGATGACTACATTTTAAAATTGTTACATGTTACACAGACATTTTTATTCTCTCGCATCGTTTTACCGTTGCACGTCCGTCCGTTTGTCTGTCTGTCTGCAAAACTTAACCCCCAAAAATGGAATTTTTAATTACTTTAACTTTATTTAAGATAAAATGCTCATATTTGACATGGTGATATATCTCAATGATACGCATCATATAACAAGGTCGGTGTCATCTGGCAATGTTAGATTACTCCAAACTTTAACCAAAAAACTTAACATTGCCAATATCTTCTAGTCTTTTTTTTTAAAAATACAGGCCTCATTTTTGTCTGGATGGGAATCTGCGTATACTAAGTTTAAGGTCATATAATAAATTCAAAGTCATCCGCAATGGTCAAACTTCACAAAACACTTTATAAAACACGTAACATTGTCAATATCTTCACGCCTATTAAAGGTACAAGCCTAATATTTGGGATTATAATAGATTTCAATAATATGCATCTGCAAATACCAAGGTTAAGATCATGTGCTATAGGTAAACCATGCTATTCGAATGTTTATAAACAGACTTTCGACGAGTGAATATAGATAAATTGGGACCAACTTTTTTTTTGCTTTTGAGGGGTCTGACTATTCTTAAAGATCAAAGAAATGCAAAACTACTGGCATTTTTACTATCCTTTAAATCACATCGGTAAACGTCATGTGTCATAGCGTAAACCAACATGCTTTCAAAACCAACTTCATCATGAAGAAACTATAATTGAAACGACAAAAAGCATTGAATATCGATAGGGATAAGAAAGTGGTTTTTTTTATATAAGTTTCTATTCTCTATCAGTAAATAGTTGATTATATTTGTAATTAAGTACCGTTATCTTATCCTATTGTTGAATTTTAGTTCCGTCCCCCCCTTCTCCTGAATATACCACATTTTCCTGCAAATTCGAATTCCGCAGTTGGACTTAACATTCCAAATATCTTCAAACCCTTTGAAGATTGCAAGCCTCATATTTGGATGTTTGGCACATTAGTGGAGCTTAGTGATGTGCATCTACAAGTATTAAGTTTAAAGTCATATAGCTGTTTCAAGATCTTTTTTAGGGTCAAATTTTTCAAAATCTTAACCAAAGAATTTATGTACATCTGAAGATATCAAGTTCAAGTACATCTGCTAATTTCAATGTCATCTGCCCTAGGCGTTGGAAACTCCATACGGCTAATTGGGAACTTTATAGAACTACCTTTGAACAATCGATTAATCCAGAAGCCTTTGATAAATGTGAAAACTCTGCAGAACTGTTTACATCTTTACTTTATTCTACTGCAGGAAAAGCTATTACACAAACATCGCCTGACCCAAAAAATCCAAATAAGCCATTGTTTAATGAAGATTGCAAAAAGGCTATAGCTGAGCGAAAACGTGCTCTTGGAGCATTTGCCTTAAGGGCTTCAAAGGAGAATCTTTACAAATTTAAAATTGCACGTGCAAAAGCACGTCGTACAATTAAACAAAGTAAGCGTTCGTCTTGGAGACAGTATGATTAAATAAATAAGAACCACCTTGTTACGCAAATCCAAAGTGGCTTTCGTAAACAGGGAAGCACTCTTGATCATTTTGTTCGCTTCGAGACATTTATTCGAGAAGCCTTTATAAAGAAGGAAAACGTTGTTTCTGTCTTTTTCGATCGCGAAAGTGCTTATGACACCACTTGGAAGTATGGAATTATGAACGACCTCTATGATTTCGGTATTCGAGGTCGCTTTGCCTTTCATCTCAGCTATTTTGGATGAACGTCAGTTTAGAGTCCGTGCTGGAGATTTTTTTATCTGATCCGCATGAACAAGAAATGGGTGTTCCCCAGGGGAGTATTTTATCGGTGACACTATTTAGTGTCAAAATAAACAACATTGTTAAAAGCGTTTGCCCTGGTGTGGAATGTTTCTCTACGTTGAAGACTTTTGTATCTGCTACAGATCGAAACACATGCATACAACTGAAAGACAATTGCAACAAGTCTCAAGATGGTCCAATGAAAACGGTTTCAAGTTTTCAAAGACAAAAACTAAATGTATGCATTTTTTGTCAATCGAGAAAAATGCATCTTGATCCAGTTGGACGGGGTATCGATTAAAGTGTCAAAAAATTTAAATTCTTAGGACTATTATTTGACTCTAAGTTTTCGTTTATTCCTCATATTGACATTTTGAAAAATAAATGCCAAAAGGCAGTTAATCTTTTACGTGTTGTATCCAGTATGGATTGAGGAGCCGATAAAAAGGTTCTATTGCGCCTTTACAGGGCACTTGTTAGATCAAAGCTAGACTATGGCTGTGTTGTTTATGGTTCTGCGAGCCCTTCATACCTTCGCAAACTTGATACTATTCATAATCAGGGATTGCGCTTGGCGTTGGGCGCATTTAGAACATCATCAGTTAACAGTCTATATACAGAAGCAAATGAGCTTTCCTTAAATTTACGCTGGAAAAAAGTTTCTTTGCAGTATTATTTAAAGCTCAAATCAAAGCCCGACAATTCTAATCATAAAGTTGTTTTTGAACCAAAATATAGAGAGGATTTTGAAAAGAAAAAGAAACATATACTTCCCTTTAGTTTGCGCTGTGAAGCTGATGTTAACTCTCTAGATTTTGACTTAGAGGACGTGACAGAACATATTGTTCCTGATGTTCCTGTATGGGCATATAAAAGTCCCACGTTTATTTATGATCTTGCTTTAAGCAAAAAAGATACAACAGATCCAACTATTTTTGAAACAAAGTTCTTGAAAGTCAAAGAAAAATACACTTCATATGAAGAGATATACACTGACGGGTCAAAAAAATGGCGAAAAGTTGCTTCAGCAACTATTTTAGATAGCGAAATATATCAATTCTGCCTTCCTAATAACTCTTCCATTTTTTCAGCCGAGCTTAAGGCCATTGATCTCGCACTCGATCATCTGATCGCAGAACGATTCTCTCGTTATATTAATATATACACTGACTCCATGTCAAGTATGCAAGCGATTGAGCACGAGAAAACTAACAACCCCCTTATCGTAGGATTACTCGATAAAATAGCTCAGCTAAATAATGTTGATCTAGTTACCTGCTGGCTTCCAAGCCATATTGGTATTCGTGGTAATGAGGAGGCAGATAAAGCTGCCAAAGATGCATTTTCACTTGAGGTTTTACCCTTTTAAGTACCTTTTAGCGATTTTAAACCTTCAATTAATGTTTTTATCCTGAATGTCTGGAAAAATTGTTGGAATGATCCTGCTAACCAACATAACAAATTATTTCTATTAAACAAGATTTAGGTGATTGGTTACCAGGTTATAGATCAAACCGTCGAGAAGAACTAATTTTGACTCGCCTACGCATTGGGCATACCTACCTTACTCATTCATTTCTTTTGAAAGGAGAAGATATGCCAATGTGCATTCATTCCATGCAATTCTCCTCTTACTGTCAATCATATTTTTATAGACTGTACTGATTTTTCTGTTACCAGGGATAAATATTTTAAAGTAGACAGTATGAGGGAGCTTTTTGATTCGGTCAAAATCGAACTTATTTTTGAATTTTTAAAGGCAATTCATTTATTTAGCAAAGTATATTTTTATGTTCTATTGATGGTACTTCTTTGAATTTTTAAGGATTTATGAGCTTTCTTTTGATGTTTTGAGTGTTAATTATAATATGCTTATTTAAATGAAATTCTTTTACATTTGTGCTCACTTTGTTTTACCTTTTCTTTATAGTTTAATATAGACGTTTTGCGCCCAACATGACCTTAGTTATCGACGGGCTATAAAACACCATTCATTCATTCATTCATTCATTCATTCATTCATTCAATGTCATCTGCCAAGGTCAACATTTCTTTATTGTTGAGGCATTTGTGTTTAACAATCACATCTTGTTTAATGGTGAATTATTAACATTTGACGTTTAACATATCTAATACATTCGAATCATTGTATATGAAAAATATCAAATTTGTGCTCATAAAACACCGAATTAATTTGGCTTGTCATCTTAAACAGATAAAAAAGTTTGTATTTTTTCTACCTGGTTATAATAAATATGGTACTCTTATTTCACTCAGTCAATATTTCTATTACAGAGAGAATGTAGACCATTGTATTGCCCTGAGGGACAGATTTTACAAGGAGGTACATGCAGTTATGTCGGAAAAGAATGGTTCTTTAAAATGTTACGCTTAAACATCAAACTTTCAATACCAGTCGGTTTTAACAACGAATCACAAACCACCATAGTGGTTGAAAAAGATTCATTGAACAACAAGTTCTACCTTGAACGCCCCGAGCTTCAAGATTCGAAATTAACTCTTTCTTGTAACTTTGCTTCAGATAATGTAACTGTTAGATTTTTCTTGGCTATGTTATACTACGAAAAGAAAACAGTCCTGCCGAGAACGTTCATAAAAAGGGTAAAGTATTCGTTAGGGAGGCGCTGGAAACTTCACTTGAATAAACAAGTCTATCACCTTGTTCCAAAATTAAGTAGGTATTTAAGTTATAGTGCAGTTTCAAATGATCCAACAGATGGTTATCTACCAGCATCGATTATTGGTGGAAGAAAGATAACAGAGATCAGAAAAATGAAGGAACGCATAAAATTTGTAGGTGGATCGCGTACACTTGAAGACCACGAAGAATACACCAAAAAGCCGCTGTTCATAACAAAACTTTTCTTCTGTAACCTCATCGAACTTTACGAATATGAAGTCGATACATTTTCAGTCGGACTGGCATTCGTTAACAGTAGTGTTTACCTTGAGGATGGAGAGTTCACGTGGGCTGAAACGGGTGATAACAGTCACAAGAGTTTAATCTGTCTAGAAGATCACCCGGAATACACTCCAAACTCCTCGAAATCGGGACACACGAGCCAAAGCCTGTCGTTTCTTATATTGCAAATATTGTTTTCGGCAAGCATTCGGTTTCTCTATGGATAAAGCTGATCAAATATTTCAATGTGTTTTTTTTCTTTTCATTACTTTATTCTTTGTTAATCCAAAATATAGTCGAAATTTTAATCGAATAGACGATAAAATTGGGAGCCAATTAAAAATCGAACCTTTAGTAAGAAAGTTACTTGTGATAGAAATGATTTGGAAATCGTTTTGTATTCTTCCGATGCCTAAAACATATTTAACGGTCGATGCTTAAGGAAAAAAAACAACCGCTGGTTTCCCCACATTATTTTCATAATTATTAAATGGAAACTTAAAAATGAACATCACAGTTCTAATTTCTAGGGACAGTGTAGAAATAAACCAATCGCTGGCTACGCCCTATGACCTCCTGATACTAAGAGTATAGTTTGCTTTCGAGATAATGTTATATTGGACATGATATGATAGAGCTCGTTTGCCACAAATACTCATCGCTAGGTAAATTTGTGTGGATATATGCGTCAGTCCTTTAGTATAGCCAATTTTGTACAGACCAGAACTCTAGTATTCTTTGTTCTACCACAATTAGGAAATACGATATTTTATATAATTTCCTAAGATTATCAAAATTGGAGGATAAAGTCAGATATTTTTTCTTGTCATCAGTAGATGTCAATATAAATTGAGCATGTGCATGACATTTCCAACAATTCCATGTGTGCACGATGGAAAGACGTTGAGTAGCCTAGACACTTACACGGTGCTTCAAAATTAATCTTGGGTTGTGCAAAGCGATTTTAGGTCTGTAACCATCTATTGAGCGCGTAGTTAAGACTCTGATCAGAATGTGCTCCGCACAGACTGATCTGAGTCTCAACGTTGCACACATGTGAAATTGTAAGAAATGTCACGCACAGGTTTTATTAAAGCCATACTCTACATGATAAGACGCCAAGACGGAGAATCACGTGACTATTCAATTTCAGAAAATCGTTTATATTTCTGTTTATACGTGACCAGTTTGAAGCAAAGTAGGTAGGAGAATGCCAGAAGTTTACTGGAAGTTGCAAATCGTTTGAAAATCTGCAGATAAAACGTTATTGGAGACCATTAAAAACTAAATTGGTCGCCAAATACTTTTCATTTGTAGTTGTTTTATAAAGATCTATCTCGTCCAGCAAAGCCCATGCGTTTTTTTGCCTGGTTTAGCAGGCCATAGGAAACAACCCAGTATCCTGGAAATTGCCTTGGAAAACGATAATCGAGTCAAAAACCGAACAACGTGTTTACTACGTCACTTTTTTGTGCTCATGCGCGCGCAAAAATAGGTCTTGTATACGTCATCAATTTTTTGTGCGACACGAATCGCTTTGTGTGTTCAACGCAGTACTTTCATATCACAACGCTGTGCTAAAATCAAAGTACTGATAGTACTGAAGGCGAGGGATCTGAATAGACGAAACAACACACGAGGTCTTTTTTGGGGGAATATTACCTTGATTATTAACATTGTCCTTATTATGTTTACCAGATTTTTTCTTACTTATAACTTCCAAAATCACTGCTGTGTTAAAGATACATAGCTTTTATATTCGATCTTGACGGATGACCTTGCTAATAGGAAAAAGAAGAAAATGCTGCTTACTAACACTTAATCCTTTCTCCCAAATATTATCTACCTTTTCTGCTACAAATTTTACTTATTTGCCAACATATTGTAAGTAATCTGCAACCCTTTACAATTTGGACCTGTCTTAACATTTGTTGTCATGTAAAGGATTTATTTAATTAGAAAAATTTAAAAGCCTTGTCCATCCTTAAACCATTAAACAGACGACAAAATTTGAGACGTGGCAAACTTGGAACAGGTTGCAGACAATAAATACACACGAGTGTATTTGATATGTATATCTAGGGTAGAAATTAAAAAAAATGATGGGGTATGAGTATAGGTTGGACCATATTGTGGGAAAGAGATATCAATTTCTTGTGTTCCCACAGTAAAAAAAATAGCTTCTTTATGGAATTCATTTCAATGTAAAAATAAGAGCCGACGAGCTTGTGCCCATTGAAAAACAGCATTACTACGATTGGTAGACGGAAAGATCGAATGGATAAATTGACTTACTAGTATCGAATCAATCAGCTCAACCAAAATTATGAAAACGCGAGTTGCGCCTGTCTGCAAAGCGGTATCGGGCATAGTAATGTATACCTTGAATATTAGTTGTTTTTTGCGGACTCAGCGCTATAAAGTGAGCATACCGTTCGCCATTTTCCTTTGAAGTGAGTTCGGAATGTGGCGTAGGATCCCCATAGGTAAATGAAACCCTTGGTTTCCCTCGCCTAAAAAAGCCTTGCTAAAAAGATTTTAAAAAAATGGAGTGCATGCTTTCAAATGCCACCTTGCCTCTTTATAAACCAAGCTTTCGGCACTTTAAGCGCTTTGATTAAGAACATGCTGCGAACAAGTCGGGTACGCTAAAAGTCAACATATATTTTTTTCTATTGTGAATCTTCAGCAATACAGTATAGCGATATACATATCCAGGGAAAAGGCCGATGATTTTAAAATAGGGCCCAGAACGCCAAAATTCACTTAACATTAGGGATATGAGTATTGTTACCAAAAGCTCAGGTGCACAGCTCAAATGTCACAAAATAAATGCAACTATATACCAGATAACAAATTGATTTACCAACACTTACCCGATTATTATCAAGGAAAATGGCCTTAAACACATTATATTTTACTTACTTGCCCTTTCTAAAACTGTGTAACATTCATAAGGTCCCGATCATAGGCAGATCAAAGACATGGGACTCGAACCCACGACCCCGGAGAACTAGCGCGGCGCTCTACCCACAAAGCTAACCGGGCACCTGGACATGAGTCTACCAACTGTCGATCACTACAGGACCTTAGGTTAAAGTGGTTCAAACATAAATAAGTGAAACATTGGATGGTTACAGTGTAATGACTCTTTGGAGACGGCATGAGGTGTAAAACCGACAGAATGCTATATGCTACGGCCCCTGTTCAGCCTTGGCTTTAGGCTTTACACTTTGGGGTTTTAGTTGACAGCCGCCCATAACGAGCTTTTGTGCTTGTTCAGGTTCTAGTCGACTTGATGAGCCCTGATAAGCCTTCTATTGCGGATCCATAGGACAAATATAAAATGGACGTAAATGTCATATTTTTTTCTGCTAAAACATCGTATTATTTATCTACATTGACCTGGTACTCATTAAATATTCTTTTTGACCCCTATTAATAGTCGCAAAATATGTTTCTAAATATAGACTTTAATTCGCGGCGTTTAGATTTAATTAACTGTATCACATTTCATTACACACACGGAAATTTGGCGGTGGTAAAAAGAGAATATATTTGGTAGTGATCCGGCTTGAACTCATGACCCCCCCACTTATGGACAACAATCTTACAGTCCATAAGTGGGGGGGGGGGGGGGGTAATGAGTTCAAGCCGAATCACTACCTAATATATTTTCTTTTTTATAGGGCAACGGTGTTTTAAGTACATGTTTTGATACAACAGTATTGCATTCGGCTTTTGGTTTTCTGCACAGACATCTTTCCGCCAAACACCAATTTTATTTAAGATCTGGTCATGGCAAAGTGTTGTCCATTCATCAATGTAAATTAAAACTACATTGCGGTGTCGTACTGGAAACGCAATTCATTGTGAATCTCCTTTTTGTTTTTCAAACACATCGCAAGCGCAACTGAATAATTGACATTTTGAAATGTATCTATATTTAAAGGAATGGTGAGGCAGTTTTTTCATTCTGTACAGGGTTTGAATACATAAATCGAGTGTCTGTTTAAGTGCGATTATGTAATCAATATCAACAACATAAGTATCTTCATATCTCAAAATTATATATCACGAAGCAAATGAGATATTTATTCGGGCCACTTTTAGTGCGAGCTTACTCAATACTTGATTATATTTTCATTTAAAAATGTAACCAATTTTAAGCCGATCAAAACAAAATAGTCTTGGTTGGTGCAAACACCTAAAACTGAATATCATAAGAATAATACAATTTTAATTGCAACTCATAAAAAAACAATTTATAAGGTATTTGAAAAAAAATTTATGATAATTACAGATTCAAAATATATTCCCCTGACGGGTATTGAACTCGATCCGACAACTTACTGCATTGCGGGAAAGTGTCTGTATCCACTGTGCTACAGCGACTCTTTTAGTTGAAGTGAAAAAATACAAATAAAACATAAAACAGTGAATGAAATTGAATTGCAATGCGGGAATACTCGAGCAATGACGGAAGTTAATGAGTGCCAGTTCATTTTAGACAAATAATAACTACATCTTGTTTAAAGCTGTAGTTACGAGGTATTTGTGGAAATTTGGGCACAAGGGCGAACATGGGTTATCTATATATACTGTCTAACTCCCCTTTCTGGTATTAGACATTATCCACTTAGGTGGACTTCGACATCGGACGTCTGACTTCGGACCATGAGGGGTCGTCTCAAAATGAAAGAAACAATATTCGTTGATATAGTCCGTTTGACTTCTATATGGACCAACCTTTTCATCAATTACATAAAATTGCGTTTGAATAAAGGATTTGTATGTAGTAAAATCTTAATTTTGGCTAAATACCAATACAAAAAATATTTTTTGAAAATAAAATGATTTCAAAATAATGATTTTGTCTTTCTAGTTAATGTTAATATTTTCGCATTATCCGTTCTTAAATACGAGGGGTGATGGAGGCTGTTCAATAGTAAGAAAATATCAACATAAATAGTAAAAACACGTGGTTTTATACTAAACTTTTGACAGATGAAATATCCATTGTTCCTTATTTGGACATGCTAATTAGCATATCGACGGTCATGTCATCTTAAACAAGTGATTTTTACCGTTAGTGCTCGCCTTTTCATCAAGTTCTCCTCGTGAAATTCCCAACTACTTCGTTTAATAATGCTTTTTGATTAGTCTTAACGTGTAAATATAGGGTTCATCTCAGAATGAATAAAATCAATAATCAATTATCTGGTCAAACAGTTTCTGAAGAAAGAGAGAATATACACAGATTTGATATCTAACGGTAGCAAAAGTCTTAGACAAACTGAATTATATTGAAAAACTCGATTTTATAGTAAAACAATTCACTTAAAATCTTACTCTTTTGACTCGGCCCCTATGCAAATCAGTACTATTTTTGGTTACAATTCGCTGTTCCGTTTAATACAGTAACAAGTAGGTATGAAATGCTAAAAGTTAACATGTAGACGGACGGACAAAATCATTATTTTACATTCAAAAATTCTGAAAAACAAAATTCGTCATGGTATTAGCTGGAAAAAATGATATGACAAGAAAAATATGTGTTTCATTAATTAATTTCTGAGATTTTCGGCGAAATGTTGGTCCATATAGAAGTCAAACGGACTATACATCATAATTGCATTTACGGATAACGTCTCTGATCATATTGTTAGGTGTGATTTGTTAGTATGGCGGTACAATAAACTGTTAGAATGGTCGAATATAGACTCGATTTCGGACATGCATGTTGTTTTATCATTTCAAATATGAGCGCATCTATTTAACCAAGCTAAGTAATTTCTATAACGTAGACATATCAGATTATCTGCCCATCTATCTGTCTGCTACTTTATCTTTAGTAATTCAATGCTTATATTTGGCATGCAGGTGGCTTGTATCAAGAGACAACTGGAAGTGGTCATTTCATTCAAGAGCAAAGTCAAAACTTTGACCTTTATCTCAAAAACTTGTGATGCCCAGCTACCGGTAATTTTTGAAAGTGCTTGCGGTGGATTCCACATAGGTTGCTCGTTATAAAACAGTTCCAAACCGTACTCAGCGAGCGCATTTGGTTACCGGAGCGCAGCACATTGAATCAAACCCATCCAGTACCTTCTGACAACATTTGAATTTTACAAAGTAGCAAAAAAGAATGATTATTGTCTGTGATCAACTCCGTCTTTTATGGAAAATATAATTCTTAAGACAATCGAGATTGTGCAGTTTGTAGGTCTATTGTATTAAATCGCATTTGTAGATTATTCTACATTATTTTAATAACCTGTATTCGGCAAAACTGCCTTGTATACTTTAATTTAGGATATAATGCACTAGATAATAATCTTTCTGCTTTTGTCCGTCTGCTGAAGCGATAAAATTTCTTCTAAAAATATCGAGTTATCGTCTAATCCATGTCGTTGTATTATTGCCATGGCTTGCGTGTGCAATCTGTCACGTGGAAAGTTTTTTTTTACATTTAATGGTATTTCTGGAGGCAAAAAGTTTCAGCTGCGAATAATTATTGACATTTTAAAGAACAAGTCTTAATTTGGAAACTTTCTTAACTTACTTTTAACATTTTCTTTCTCCGAGATTTTTTTTGCAGCAATCAAATTCTTAAAACAATTAGAAAAAAGAAGGAATTTAGTCAGTTTTGATTTTGAAATATGCATCAAATAAAGTCGGTGTATACAATCAAATCTTTCAAAGAAACTTGTTTTGAAAAAAAAAACAAAAAAACAAAAAAACAACAACTGAATATTCGAGAACCAAATGTAAACCCAATGCAGCATTGCACGAGAATAACATATATCTTTTTGCTTTTCATTAGTTTATCATGAAATAAATGTACTTAATTAAAAATGAAAATCCCAATCTCAAACCAGTATAATAATAAAAAAAATCAAATCTGGTTTCGTTCATTTCACTCTATTGGAAGTTATTTGATCACTGCTAAATAAACAAAATTAATGAATCATGGTGACGTAACCTTTTAATCACATGCAGAAACGAAGCGCTTGAAGAAAATGTGTCATAAATTGTTCACATTTGTCTTATTTTTTAGTAAAAGAAATAGAATAATATTTTGATTTTCGGGTAAGATAGATTAATTACTCATTTGGTGGATAACAAAAGCTAAAATTTCTCTTGTGGCTCCGCCACTTTTGAAAATGTGGCTTTGTTGTTCACCCAATGAAATGTAGCTCGACACTGTAAAAAAACGGTTTTTATCCATGTCCTTTTTTTTTTGCGTCAACAAGACGACGGCAATATAACGACAAAATATGCGATGGCTGACGTGACCGACGTCTTCTTTCTTGGCCAGTGATAATGCACAAATTAGAATAAGGCAAAAATGTATTATCGGTTTAACGAAGCGAACCATCGAATAGCCACCGATACGCCGGCGATGCGTCGATAACTTTGACAGAAGTCAAATATCAAAACCAGAGAAAGGAGCGTCTGCGATTGGAACCACGTTTGATCCCTTCCTTTAAATAGAAAAGTAAGAGAAGAACAAAATGTGTCAATCTCAGTCATTGCTGGTTTCGCAGGATGACTTATATTGAAACGTGTTTTCGCTGAGAATATTTTCTGAATCTAGAAATAATCATTCTTTTGCGATGAATCCATTTGGACAGGCCATTTTCAAGCTGACTTGTTATGAATTCGATATCTTGTTCAAGCATTTGTTCGAGTTGCAAAAACGTTTCCTAACGTTTTGAAATTGCTACCCCACTTGAACGTGAGTGTATGTTCTCAAAGGGATCACATTTCTCATACGTTTAGAGAACGTTTCATCAAGTAATATTACGCTTTCTTAACATCATAAAATCATAGTAGATTCTACTTTATTGGAAAAAATCGGCAAAAATCTATACATGCAACACATATTCATTTCATGTATAGGTAGAGTTTGCCCAGTGAGCCGTGAAAACTATCTTTAACGGTAAAATTCCCGAGTCATTTAGCCAAAATAGATAAAGCAGGTTAAAACAGCTCGATGAAATGTTACATTCGCCTTTCAAACGAAAGTTATTGTTTGTCTTGAAAATCGTAGGGTTTACACATACATGTACTTTCATTATTGAAGTGAAAGGATGAGGTTCAAATCCATAAGATGCAGTTTAGATATACCCGGTATACCTATGACAATGAACTCGGCGTCTACGTCAGAGCTCAGTTTTGAAAATACACCTATACCTATATTAGTAAAGGGTTACAAGTTGTTCATGTATTTTGAGACATCCCCCGCTATTTTAGTAAGTAGGATGTCCGATCTCGGAGTTCACCTAAGTGGATAATGTTTATTATTATTTATCTACAATGACCTGGCACTCATTAAAATATTCCTTTTGACCCCTATTGATAGTCGGTAAATGTTTCTTAATATAGACTTATACTCGCGAGGTTAAGAGCTAAGAATATGTTTCACAGCTGATAGTACATACGGAAATTTAACGGTGGTGGTTAGGGTGCGTTCCTATAATCGGAAGTCACGAGTTCAAGTCGGACCATGACCAGAAATATTTCTATTTCTTTTTAGGTTTACCCCTTTTTGAGTACAGATTTTGATTATTTTTTTTTTTCATTTTTTTTGAAAAGTGTTGACAAAAGACTATTGGTATTCGGCACAGTCTTTCCGCCAGCCTCAATTTGACCATTGCAAAGTCCTGTCCATAAATCACTGAAAATTACTGAAAATAATTTTAGATTTTGAAATGAATCTGGATCTAAATTTAAGAGATGCAGAGGCATTTTTTTAATTTATGACGGTATAAAATTAAAAACATATACTGGGTTTGAACACGTAAATCGAATTTCTATTTAACTCTATTCTTTTCCGATGATATGTTATAATTCAATATCATAAAGCAAATGAGTTCTTTGATCGGACTGCTTTTTGGTACAAGCTTACTTACAACTTATTATGTTTTTTTTCATTGAGGTATGAAACAAATCTTTGTCCCGATCAGAATCCAGTAATCTTGGTTAGTGCAAACAACCAAAAATGAATGATGTAAGAATAAAAAATATTAATCGTAACGGACAAAGAACTAATGACAAAATAATAACTTGAAATGTATTTCTTTAAAAATTACAACAACAAAAAAAAAACGAAAAAAATCATTATGTTAGTTATAATCACAATGATTATGATATGTGTCTCTGTTGGGAATTGAACTCGATCCGACAAGTTATCGGTGTTCGGGAAAGCGTCTGTAATCACTGTTCTATCGTGCCTTTATAAAAGTATATGAAATAATATAAGTAAAAATTGAAACGAAATTGAGTTACGCTACGGGAAAACTCGAGCAATAACGGAAGTTAATGAGTGCCAGTTCATTTTAGATGAATAATACTGGCAGGTGAACATGATATAGATGATTTACTTGTTTTACAATACCTTTTTAGTTCAATGGTCGAGAGCAAGTCTAGCAGTCAAATATCTCATTGGGAACACCACTCGGCCAACTAAGCGACCAACCTCGGATGCACTAGACGGACTATTTTGAAAAACTTTCGGAAAACCGAATTCGTTCCTTACAGCAAGATTCTTAAGATTCTTATTAAGATTTTTAAGATAAGGCGTTCGGTAGAGCGATATTTTTAAGCGGCTTAATAAGAATCTTAGAATATCTTAATGATGAAACGAAGATGGTTTTACACTGGCTTAAAACGAGTAGTCATGACGACGTCGAATGTTTTCACTAGAATTAACGAAAATTGTTCTTCTTAAAATCATATTAAGCGGGAATTTTCATCCTGCTCCAACGAAAGCATCTCTTGGAAAAAGTTGATGACGTCAGTTAAAATCGCGTTAACCCTCGATACTTTGAAAGAAAACATTCGACGTCGCCAAAGCTACTCATTTAATTCATTGACGTATAAACATCGTTTCCTTATCTAAATATCAAAAGATAATTAAATAAAGGCTGAAAAAAGCTTTTTATTTAGAGTCTCAATTACACTCTAAAGTCGATGAATAAAAAAACGCCATTGTTGTACCACGTTAGTATTTGGTGAACGTTTTCGTTCAACAGTGTAACTACGTAGGGAACACCCAGTAGGTTCTTAATAGCCTCGAAATAAAGTGGTGTCCGTTTAGGTTCAATTTAGTTTTTTTCAAGGCTTCTCTCCTCAAGATCACTATTTATTTTGCGAATGGCGTGATACTAGAATTCTTTATCATGTGAAGACAATAGAAATTCCCCTAAAAATTTAGAAGAAGTAGCAATTTTAAATCGGGCGTATGGATGATCCGCGTAAGCATTTCGATGGCCCAGAACTCAACAAAACATGTGTCTAAATACTGCATAGACACATACTATGTTTTTGCCCAAATCCCACGTTATCGCAAGTGTCCGTTGTATGTGGCCTCTAGAGAGTAAACAAGAAAATTGTCATTAAGGCCACCTTTCTCGTGACATGGAATAAATCCTTCCAATATTCGATATGGTTCATCCTTGTGACCTGACTAGTATTTCGACAAAGTTTCATGAAGATTTAGGCTGTATTTGTGGCCTAAAGAGTTTTAACAAGAAAATTGTCATTTATGACCCTTTTCCCGTGATATGGCATGGATACTTCCCATTTCCAACAGGGTCCATCCTTGTGACCCGGTCATCATCCTGACTAATACCCATGAGGATTGGGCCAGATTTGTGGCCTCAAGATTGTAAATGAGAAAATTGTCATTAGACCCCTTCCCGTGATATGGAATGGATCCCTCCCATTTTCAATAGGGTTCATCATTGTGACCTGGTCATCAGTCTGATTAAGTTAGAAGATTGAGCCATATTAGTGGCCTCTAGAATCTAAACACATAAATTATTGAGGCCGGACGACGGACCACAAACGACGCAAGACAGACGACGAACGTTCAATGATCACAAAAGCTCACCTTCAGCACGATGTGCTCAAGTGAGCTGAAATGTCTATTTTTTGTGACGTTTTTATGAGAAAAGGCAAATAAAAATTGATTCTACTTAAAATTTGCACGACATGGCGACGACGACAACAACGACCACGACAACGACCACGACATCAAGACTATAGTAATACACGTGTATCTCGGGTTTTCTCCAAAAACAACAGAGCCAACAAGAATGCCATCGTCACAATATTCGACGCCACTTGGCTACTATTTCACGAAAATAATTGTAGAGACTACTGACTTTTACAGAACCAAATTCAAAACATTGCAAGTTCAAACTGTTATGGTTGATTGATTGTATGGGGTTTAACGCTTCTTTAAACTACAACTAAATGAAATAATAAAAAGGCCTTTGACATGAAGTACCCTTTTTCCACGATGTACCTGAAATTCACTTAACTGCAACAACATGCACAAATTCAAGTTACAATGAACATTCCTTAGTAATTTCTTTAAAATAAGACCATAAATAAAGGAGGGTGCGTTCACAAGATTTTTTACAAGAAGGCCCCTTTTCCATGACGCAGCTGTAATTCACCAAACCACAACTATATAAGCAATGTCAGTCGATTAGGAACATTTTGTGAAAGTTTCGTCAAAATCTGTCCATAAATGATGGTAAGTTGCGTTCAAAAGAATTTTAACAAGAAGGCTACTTTTTTCATGACACTACTAAAATTCAACAAACCGTAACAATATGCGCTAGGTCAGGTGACTAGGAACATTCTGTGAAAGTTTCATCAAATCTGTCCATAAATGAGGGAGGAATTGCATCCACAAGACTTTTTACATGAAGGCCCCTTTTCCATGACGCGGCTGAAATTCAGCAAACCATGACGTCATCCGCATGGTCAGGTGACTAGGAACATTCTGTGAAAATTTCATCTAAATTGGTCATTAAATGAGGGAGAAGTTGCGTTCACAACAATTTTTTTACAAGAAGGTCCCTTTTTCCATGACGCGGCTGAAATCCACCAAACCGTGACTTCTTGCATATGGTCAGGTGACTAGGAACATTCTGTGAAAGTTTCATCAAAATTGGTCCATAAATGAGGAGTTGCGTTCACAAGATTTTTTTTACAAGAAGGTCCCTTTTTCCATGACGCAGCTGAAATTCACCAAACCGTGACTTCATTCGCATGGTCAGGTGACTAGGATTATTCTGTGAAAATCTCATCTAAATCGGTCAATAAATTGGGCAGGAGTTGCGTTCGCCTCCGGTGGCGTATAAAAACGTATCTTCCACTTTAAATTAAATGACCAGATTACTTTTAGCAGTTTCGAACGTTTGGAATGGTGGAACGGATGACTGGAAAGCTAAGCAAGCGATTAAGACTGTTTTTTGATTGGGATGAGTGTTGATTTTACGATGTGTAAATTACACGAATTTTTATACCACAATTTCCAAGAAAATGTTCCTTAAAATGAAAGAGATAAGCTTTAAAATGACACATTTGATTAAAATTTTACATAATCTTGTCATACGCAGCTGTTTTATCGGATGACGAGCAATTAATTTTGTTATTGAAGTTAAAACTTTTTTTTTTTTTCAAAGCTTTTTTTTTTCTTAAAAGCGATATTAAGGGAAACTAAATCGCTTCATTGAAAACTTGCCCTTTTATAACAAATTGAAGTCTTAGTGGGTTTTTTTGTTATTATTTTAGCGTTATGTCAGATAAACATTTTTTTTACATATACACGTATTTCCACACAAGGAATACTTTCTCCACACTGCACAAATAATTTTCTAACAAGAATGAAAAGGTAAGAACTAAAGATGCACAAGTTAGAGTGAGTGATCAAAGGATCAATTTTGTCTATAAATGTATAGACAAAATTGACCTTTGATCACTCACTCAATTTTCTACATCTATAAGCCCATATTCAACAATAATGTAAAGATCTAGAGTGTATCAAATGAAAAAGAAGTATTTGTATATTTTGTTTATTGTGTTCTACGTTTTAGATAAAAATGTCTACGGGTGGAACGCTTTTTGGGTTTATTTTAAATCAAGTCCTGATATTAAAAGTATTCTGTAATTGTTGTATAAAATATTATTGATCTTTAAAAGATGATTTTTAGTTCGGTAACATAGCGATTATGAACATATTTAGTGACTTCAGTTCAAATACTTTCTTGCCAAAAGTAATTTATTCTGCAGATACAATATTTGAATAGACTAAAGAGAAAAAAATAGACACCACTAATTTGTTTGTTTATTTGTTTGTTTGTTATTGTTCGTTTCAAGAAAATTATCTGAAAATTCAAAAGTTGAATAGTTTGCCGTTTTCTAAACATTTATGCTGATACATGAATTGTAGAGCATTTTTTTATGCATTCTTAGGTCAGAATATCGGCTCAATTAATCAGTTACTGAATCAGTTTAAAGCACAAAAATTAAAGATACAATCATATTTAGTACATCAATTTTAAAGTTGGCCTTGATGCGTAGAGATTAAATCCAAGCAGAATGTGCATAGTTTGATAGATTCAGTCTTCGTACAAAAAGAGGAGCATAAAGCGGCCGCTTCTTCTGTAAGCACGTCCGGAATTTCTCCATAACCCTTGGCCAAATCAAATAAAACTTCACACGTGAACTCCCTATGATATATTGTAGATGTGCTCTACCCAGTTTTCGGAATTGAGCATTGTCATGTGAAAAAAACACTTAATATCAAATCTTGTTTTTAAGATGTATCTTCTTTACCAATTGCCAAAATTTATTTTCGTGATTTTTTTCTGACACAGTCTCTGTCTGCAAGAGATTTATCTACATATAGTTTTTTCCGAAACCTTGTATCTACATTTTCTTGTGGTATTTGAACCATTAGACGCTTTTTTTCATTTCAAATGATAAACATGCCAACGTGTACGTTAAGTGCTTTTCATATATTTCATTTTTTCACGATTTAATTTTATTTCATTTTACTTCAAAGTAAACGTGGTACCAGAAATCATTGTCTGAATTAAGAATAAGGCTTACAATTCAAATTGCCTTAAATATCTGACAAGAAGCATATTAGCTGTCGAGAAAATTTTGTTGTTGTTGTTGTTGTTTGTTTGTTTGTTTTTGTTTTCATATTTTCGCATCAAAAGGACGTCTGTATATTAAAACCATAAACTTTGGACGATGCAATGCTCCCCCCCCCCCAAAAAAAATAGATACTTCAACTCCTAAATCAACAATCAACGTTTCAATCATTTAGCACCGCACAATTGAAGCTTACAGAACTTCAATTAGTACATGTTTGTAGGCCTTTTCTTGATATCTTTGCAGAAAATAGCATACATGTATATAAATGGTAAACGTAAAAATTTTACCTTTAATATTTTTCTTTTTTACTTCCCAGAAAGTGCTCAGGGTAAAACTCCCAAGAGTTATTGAAATGATTTTGAAATTTTGGTGGTAATTAAATATCAATGTTTGCATTTCCGTTTATTTATCGTCGCTACCGTAACGAATGCCGATATTAGCGAGGCCCTCAGAAGACGGTTTGTTGTTACAGGTGATGGTGCTAGGATACATAACGAAACAACTGTTGAGATCCACCATGCTTCTATAACATGCCCAATGTAAAGCATCGTCTCACGAGGCCTCGGTTTAACGTCATATCTGAAAGACAATTAGTTTGTTAGTGTACCAGCCCGGGAATTGAACCCATGATATCGACATTGAATTGTCCTGAAGTCAGAAGTTCTACCAAATGAGCAAATCAGGCTGACTTGAGTCTCAATGATTAGAAGAAGTTTATAAAAGCGATAACTCTGGCATGTTTATGTGGAAGTTATTTCCCTTGATATCTGATCCCGGCTAGCTGAGATGTCAATCCGAGGGTCGCGAATTAGAATCCTGACACTGCCACTTTCAGCTGACATGTTCCTAAAGTCACTCATTCGGAACATCACTCGGCCATTTCCGTAAACTGCAACATACCTCGGATGTATGTAAGGCGGATGGGTATGTAACAAAATCGTGCATTTTGTAAGGCGGAAATAATGTAAGAAAAACTAGCACTGTAGATTTATATCTTTTAAGGTAAATGACGGCTGAAAAATCTTATTTTTTGAGAGTGACGAATCATTCTCAAAAATTAAGATTTTTTTCAGCCGTTATTTAAGAATCTTAAGATATTTTTATTAGGATTCGATGGTTTCATGTCAGTGATTTAAACGAGTAGCGTTCGCGACGTCGAATGTTTTCACTCACAGTTTCGAGGGCTAACGCCGTTTTAACTGACGTCATCGTGTTTTTCAAAGGTTTTCCCGTATTTTTCAAAAATAGTCCGTCTATGTACACCCGAGGTTGATCGTGAGATTGGCCGAGTGGTGTTCCGAATGAAAGTCACTGTGACAGGATTTTTGTGTCTCCCGCCAATTTTTGTTGTACGATTAGTAGTGCGTCTATGAGCTGAACAACTGATGGGACTTATGAGTTGGTTTGGCTGTACTTGTGTAAGACTGGAAAAAATTGGTTGTTGCATAATCCGACGCGATTTGACTGCAATACTGTTCAAAATTCGTTAAACCACATGCAAGGCAAACAAATATCTAACAAATTTCCTTTGTGTTTTCTCAACTTCATAAAGTTCTAATAGACTATCAGGAGTACGTGCCTCTCAGAGAGAGAATGTACAAATTAAGAAGCATGATTCTAGTATTGACATGGAAATTTCTGCATGTGAATAACCTCCTTTAAAAGCCCTATGTTCTAGCTCCTCACTGTTCATAATTGTCTCAACAAGACAATTCTTATGGGTACCCACAATATAGGTTATGTTTGAACTTTATTTAGAACTGAAATCCAAGTTATCCCCTCTGTCTATATCTATTTGTAATATCAGAAAATTGTTATATCTGGTTTCTTTTTAAAATCAAAGTACTGAAAGTACTGATAAGTTGGAATGCGCTCAAGAGACGGTGACCTCAAGCCACTAACAAAGCTTACGCCTCCCACCCTTAAGGAATTAAGCGACGCATCACTTAATACGTCGCGTCTGTTTTACGGGCGTATATAAATCAATGTATTTCAACAACGAGATACGCTGAAACCCCGCCAGCTTAACGGAGGAGCAATTGACCTGCAATAACGAAACTTTACACAAATGTTGCCCATGACCAAAAGAAATGCCCTATTGTTTCGAGGTCATACATGTCAAGGCCATAAGTAAGCTTTAACTGTTAACAGTTTCCATTATTACTGAACAACGAATTGACCCAAATCATAAAGCTTGACACAAATGTTGTCAATGACCCAAGAAAGTGCCAAATTTTGGAGTCACGGATGTCGAAGTCACAATTTAACTTCGTCCAAATTTTTTCTCAACTCATGAAGTAAAAGACCATATTTTCAAAACATAGGGACTGTTTTCACCGGCATTGGATCACAAATGACGTTGAGTTAGTCCCAACGACGTTGGTGATATTTTTAACTTTTTTAAGTTCTAATAGGAAAACACTAAAAAATTGGTAGAAAATTGGTTGGCTTTGAGATACGCTATTTTCTTTTAGGATGCGTTATACTTTTTCGCAGGTTAGTCGTTGGATTATGACATAAAGACGTCCTCTGCCATTTTTTATTATTATTTTTTAACGAAACACGCGTTTAATGAATTTGGCATTGTTAATGAAGAGTGATATCTTTTGAGGCCGCATATTTAACGACGTCAGTCAGAACAATTGAAACGACGTTGTGTTAGCCCCTTTCATTTTTTAGGAAATGCGCGATATCATCAACATATTGTGAACAAGCATTTCATTTTACCCTCGCTTGGATTGGGCCGAGTCGTTATTAGACAATCTAACGCGTTTGTTTTATCGTCGTTTTATTATTGACTGTACATCAAAGTTCTACAAAACCAACGTAGATTGAAATGTTTAACTGTCTACTTTAAATGATGCTTCATTCATTCATGTTTTATGTCTCATAAAAATGTTTTGCCTTATTTGCATATTCGCGAAACCGACTTTTGTCAATTAGTATATATTGGTACTCACTTTTAATCAATGCACACGCGGATGATATGATTACCATGCGCGAATCGAGGAGAAAAGACCATAATTGTTCATTAGTATTGTAGGTATTCCGGTGGAAGTAGAACAAACTGGACCTGAAAGCAAAACACGTGGGGTTGGTTGGTATACTCGTTCGGATATTTGAAAAAAAAAGGCTGTAATGAACTTTTGTTTATCTTCAATTATATTTAAAGGATTGCGCACGTGCGTATATTTGTACAAGTGAATTAATGTCTAGGCAATTTTAAAGAAAATGGACAAAAGCAGAGAGAAGAGAAATGTTTGCCTACCTTCATCGATCCTTGCTGCGTCCACAATCAAGTGAAATTATCGCGCTATTTGGAAATGGTTTTCCGTTTTTTATAGAACAGAACAGAAAAGAAGAATATATCTTTTATATTCATCCAAGAGCAATGGGGTACAATATGGACAATAAACATTAATAATGTTATTTGTTATAATTTAAGTACTTCCGATAAAACAAATTGATGAATGATTGGATTGGGGAAATTTTAGGCTCATCCGAGGGATAGAAGCGCTGCTATACAGTTGATGTTACCATTTCATGTACTTTGAAGAGTTATATTTTATTATCAGTGATAAACTAGTGGACAAGAAAAATTGCCGTTTGGGACTTAAAACATCGCAGCTAAAGGTAAAATGTGCTATTCCTACGACGTTTCGGTCTCCATTTGATGTTATTAATTGAAATTAGATCTTTTGTGTTGGGATATTTTTCTTTATTTGTTTGAGTACAAAATAACAAATCCATGCATATATATTCACAGTAAATCATGCCGAGATGGCTATATCCCCTGTTTTTTCCGTTCTTGTTCGAAACGAAAATAACAGGGAAAGGGATTTGGGGAATATGATTAAACCGAAACAAAATATTTATATTACACAAGAATGCAACAACAAAGTTTCAGATATAAACGAGAGGTGTAAATTGCCTGGACAGTTGAGAACAAAAGTTGTCTGGTATTGGGGTAAATTTTACTGAATATATGTAGGAACATTCCATTCGTTCCTTTCGTAACAGATGAGTACAGATTTCATTCATAAAAGGTCAGATAAAATCGTAGTAGGTCATCAGGTCGTGTGGTATGGCCAATCAGAAAACTACTTTTGTTTACACATGCGTGAGTTCAACTCGTGTCATAGGAGAGTACACGGGAAAAAGATTTTACAGATAGAGAAGTAATAAAAGAAAATATTTACTGGATCGGGTTTTTAGTGCAGATAAGTAATTTGTAGACGTTGCGCGTTTCTAATTATGATTTACGGAACAATAAGGAACAAAACATTTGATCCATTTTGTTGAAGTGTGTAATAAGGTCGTTCAGAAAGAGAAACTAGACCTCTCAAAGAAGCTATAACATAATTCTACGAAAATAGGTTGCGAAATTACCAAATAAGCAGATCACGTGATTGGCTTGTGCTATTGCCACAATGCAGAGAAAACAGATCGCGACATTACCAAATTAGCAGATCACGTGATAGGTTAGTGCTATTGTCAATAGCTGACATTATTGGACTTGACTTATCACATGATTTCCAAATTTAGTAATCAAACTTGTGATACAAGTAAATTCGTACGCAACTTTTAATATATATCGTTTAAACATAGAATAGCGCCTTAATAATATACATGAAGTGATAGTTATGTAATTGTACAACATTATTTCTTATTGATATAATTAACTGTATGTCTTTGTCAAGTTGAGATATACAAAATAGGCCGGAGTGTATTCACATCCTGTTCACGTGATATGTGTTATCAAAAAACCCGAAATGAAATTATCTTGTGTTCATTTTGCGGTTTTGTTAAATCTAAGTTGGAATTGCTCCGCATTCCAACTTAAAAAGGGTATTAAAATCTATATAGTAACGCCAAACTTCAAACGGCTCTCTTCAAACTTTCAGGTAAATTTGATACTCACTAAAAGTTTTTGTACAAATGGATCTAAAGTTATTGAAAAAAAATAGACAAAGTTTTTAGGGTTTTTTTTTCTTTTCTTTTTTCATTTGTTGACAAATGTCTGTAATATATATTTATTTGAATTGGAATGCCATTCTTTTATTGTGTTTCTATTCGGCATACACTGCAGAGATTCATCGAAATACATTTCGCTGAAGGTTTAATGCACAATATTTTTCTGTAACTATTTTTCATAACTGATTTAGAACCAGATTATTCAATGCAATATCAAAACTACATGTAATGTATTTAAAACATGTCATATTCTGATATACAAGACTATATCAAGTTCTATCTATTCTAGATGACCATAATTGATCAACAAAATTTAATCTTCAATTTATATTTTATCATTTTATTTGCGAAAAATTTAACGAACCATCAAGTGTGGACATCAGTGCGGAAAAAGATACTGGCGTTTTGATAATGAGAAATGTCATAGAGGTTAATGAAAGTGAACCGGAATTAGCTGACAACTAAGCAGAACTTAGAACTCTCTTTAAATTGCCGGAAAAGGGGATGGTAATAGTCATGAAAAAGTAATAAAACGAAGGGGTATAATGAAATCATTGCAAAAAACCCAACCTTCCATGTATGCATATGTAACATCGCAAAACCATAGCTTTCGGTCGGTAGGCCTATTTCTGATACATATTCAATTGTTGAATAATTGCCTTTTAGACACAGATATTGTACTGATCATTTGATATTATAGTTATATTGCTTTTCTTTTTCAGCATATATGACGGAAACATGTTTGGTGGAATTTTCTTGCTCGCGTCTGTGTTTATTTTTAACTTCAGACTCAATTTCTTGGTTTCTCAAGAGATAGAATTTCCTCCTGAGCTCGAATTTTGGTGTCCACATTCAAGTTTCTGTGAGAAAGAATCTCCTGGGGCTACGCCATCCGATACAGACGAGCGATTGAATCAAGACATCGCTCCTTGTTGCTCTTCATGTTCATGTGACAAAGACTGTGGTCGTAAGAGAAACTGCTGCAAAGATGAATATGACATTTATCAACTTGATGAGACCTTGGGTACTATATGTAAACAATTGAGTCTATCACCTGAAGAAAATTTACCTAGTTTACCATATTACCATATTGTTGATATTTGCCCTAACCGTTCTGAGGTATGTAGTTCAAGAAAAGACAACTTTTATCCAGTTTATTCAAGAGACAGTGGTTTGCTCTACTATAATGAATATTGTGCCCAATGCCATAAACAAGGGAAAATTGTTCATTTTATTCCTGTATTGATGTGTGAACACCAGATCGTTTCTTATTTTGGATTTCTTCGAGAGTGGGACAGAGAAAATAAAACTCCTGGTTGTTTCGTTAACTTTATACCCCCAGACTTTCTAGATTTGTCAACAGAAATCTGTTATCCTTACAAAATCAGCACTTGTAAATATCCTGGAGTTTACAGTCTTTTATGTGAAGCGTTTAATGCTACTTTTCGAACAGCAACTAGTCTAAAGTTCATGTATAACAACGTGTTTTGCTACCTTTGCTTGACAAATCGGCGTGTGTTACCTGAATACTGGCTAGAGTCTTTCGAGTTTTGTCCCATCACCAACAGACATAAATTAATGGGAGAGGTGGCCTTTGCGCTTATATTAGCGGCTTCCTCTAACCCAATAATTGAGACCCAGCAGAATCCAGGAAGTGAAGTTTCTCATCCAGAATGGTGCAAAAATACCGATACTCAGGTACTTACTTAATATACAGTAAAACTTGCGTTAAGCGACCACTAAGGGGACCATTAAAAAGTGGTCGCTTATGGAAATGGTCGCTTAATACAATAATTAATGATAAAAAGACGTATTTTCTTTTATAGAATATACAGATTGTAACATAATTCTGACCGAATCTTAGGATGTTCGAACTGATAAGAATCGTCTCAATGAGACGATTCTTATGGATTCTAACACCATAAGATTAAACAAAATCATTTTTCGATAAAGAATGTCCACTTTTTCGGAAATTTTACTTATGGCGAAAGGACTTTTACGATGGTAGCTTAATAAAAGTGGTCGCTTAATAGACGTGGTCGCTCGAACAAGATTGACTGTACTCCTGAAGCACCTCAAGCAGTCAAGCTCTTTATACGATAGGTAAAATCGCCGAGTCGATTCAAACCGGTTAACTTGAAGGTGTTACCAATATTATTATTAAAAAACGACTAAATTAAAGAAACGGAATTTCAATAAAAATATTTTTTAAAAAACAAATATGTATATTAAGACCATCGATTTAAAAGAAAACTTCAACGGGAATGTATTTATTACCTTTCTTGTTATAATAAAATGTGTTGAGATTCATTGAAGCCAGACCTTGAAGTTGGCTTCAGTATAAATGCGTTTTACATCTATATGTAGGGAATTTGGAAAACACCATTGCAAAATTTCTCGTAACCTTTTTAACTGACATCGTATATTGTAAGACTGACATGATGTTAAACTTTGATTAGTAATGATAATGGCGGAGTATCACAATATAGTATTTTCTTATGAATAAGATTTTAAAAATTGGGTGGTTTTTTTTCCATTAAAACAACTGAATCCTTGAAATCAGTTTTATCAAGTTTTGAGAAACTCCCTAGTTATCAACCCCCTATGTATCCCCAAATTTCATATTAGAGAGAGTCCATTTCACCTTAAATATGTGAATCTATATAATATTTTGTACACAACTGGTTGCGAAGACAAGTATTAAAGGTTTACCCGTATATTTTATTTATGTTGGATCCGCTGTTATATTGAGCTGCTAAAAATGTGAATATTTCTGTGGTTTTTCATCCAGTCGACGTCAATTTTTTCACCTATCTGTTTCCGACGGCGTCGTTTCACAAATTTTCCGTCAGACAAAACCTGATAGCCAGAGATAGTTTCTATGTTTTTTGTACATATTGAACGGAATCTCATTTTACCGAAGATTACAGCAATATTATGATTTGGGACCAAATCCTATCTCTATTGTGGAAACTTTAAACTTGTATTCAAATCTCCTTTGTCTTCGTGATTTCAAAATATGGCGTATTCCGGGTCGTATACAACGGGATGAAAATCATTGCACGTGCACATGCGTGCTAAGCGGGGTATAATTGGGAAAATGTTTGCACGATTTGGTGAACCTTATCGCAGGGCTGATGACCTGCCTATAACTTTTTTCACAATTAAGGTAGTCTGACACAGTTATGCTCTTGTTCCAATCTTTATCAAATAAATACATTTCGAAGAGTGTACCTTTCCGATAATGTGACCAAAAAATCAGCATAGCTTTCCATGCATTTTTCGGAGAAATTTGGATTTTTTGATAATACCAAACTTGCTTGCAAAATACCAAGAAAGGGAAGATAAGAAGCTGAATGTTACCCTTCAATGTAAGTGATTTTGTACACATGATTCATGGAATACAACAAATTGTAAAATATTTGATAAGTAACACTAACAAGACGAAATGAAGGAAAAAAAAGTTCTCAAAAAATACTCGGTTATTTACGGAGCCCCGTAGGTGACATAATATGTATACACATTTTTTTATCCGTTATAACAAAATACTATTTCGATAAAACGAATTTGTATTTCGTTAAAACGAATTGATATTTCGTTTTAACGGATTTATATTTCGTTTTATCGAAATACTGTTTTGTTTTTACGAAATACTATTTCGATAAAAACGAATTAATATTTCGTTTTAACGAATTACTATTTCGTTAAAACGAATAAGTATTTCGTTAAAACGAATAAATATTTCGTTATAACGAATTAGTTTTTCGTTATAACGACTTAGTATTTCGTTAGAACGAATTAATATTTCTAATAGTTCGTTATAACGAAATGTTATTTCGTTTTAACGAAATGTTATTTCGTTCTAACGAATTACTTTTTCGTTAAAATGAAATAGTTATCTTCGGAACACTCGGTTGTTATCCTACAAAATATAAAACCACGTGCGTACTTTCTAATTGTTACATTGCGAGAGACAAATACACGTTTTCGCAATGCTTTACATCGTTAACTTACGCTTAAATTTGAATAAAGGTAAACTCTTCCATAGGCGTTAGTAGGATTTTCACCAATGTTTATGAGCTGCTGGTTTAATAGCGGGATAAAGTCTACGGAAGGACGGTCAGAGGCAATGGTAGACGGACGGACATAAAAAGGCGCCATTGCTACTTCTCTTCTGTCAGCTGAGCTAAAAATTGTCATAAGAAGGGTTTGGGGAGGGGGATATAAAGCTGATTTTCCTCCCGCTGATGTGAAAGGACAGGTTCAAATGACCCCTGAAATAAAAAAAAATACAACTTGCTGAAGGGATAATAAATGGTCTCGATTGCTTTCCTCTTAATTGCGGTCAAGTGTTTGACACTTCACCGCCACCTAAAGCTGATTCTGCCCCAAAAAATCTCTCTCAAGAACAGAAAAAAGTCTTTCAGTCTTACAACGAATGAGGAGAACTTGAATTACAGCTAAAATGAGGTTTTAAACCAGCGTATCACAAGCGTAATTGACTCATAAGAGACGAATATCTAGCGTATTGACCGTATGCATACCGTATGACTAGCGTATATCTTATACGCTCGCATACGAGGGATGTTCAATATTTACCCGGATTAGGTCAATAAATCATCATTGGTTTATCACTATGAGAAAAAAGTATTCTCATATTAACAGGACACATTATATGCTCAAACTTGCCAAAACCTGAAGCATTTGAACGATGTATATTCATTTCACACGTAAACAAAGATACATGGGTATTAGGTGGCGGCGCACAGTACATGACGCTAGCGACGTTGTCGAAAATCGAGACATTTGATGTGTAATTCAGCTTGTCATTGCTCGTTATTCATGGAAGAAGGATGAATTCAGTGTTCCTGTAATTTAGCTGTGCTTTTACGGTTTGTATAAAGGTAAAATCGAATGGTGCAAAATCAAAGTTCTCGGGAAGGTGTCCCTTTGAAAATCGCTTATATCTTCCAGGGAATCGGCAATTTACGTCCATAGAGTTGCTTGGATACGTTTCTCTCTGTCCGTTCTTCCTCTTATCTCAGGGGGCACGGCAGCATTTTCAACGATGATAATAAAGCATTTGGAAGAATGAACCATTCCTTTTCAGCGTGACAAGTATTTGATTTATGTCTTACGCTCTTTTGTAGATTTCGAATGGAATATTTAATCAAAGTGCTGTCAGCACTGTAAATCGGGCATCATTTAGAGGCTAGGATAGTGCAATAGTTCCTCAATCAAAAGGGTTCAAATTTGGACAATAAAAGTTGGTAAAATATTTGCCCAATTCGTGAGTTTTTGTCCTAACACTCCATCTTTTCGAGGGCATCGCCAGCTCATCCAACTGGAGTTTACAGAATTATATCCACTCAATTTGAGAGATATGTCACAAAACATTTTCATTCAACTTGGGACTGAACCCAGTTCAACTAAGATCGATTATTTAACATGCTACCAACTGCGCTATACGATCAGACGTCCAGGGGGTAGAACCGGCATCAATTTCATGCCGGATGGAAGCATTTATATAGAGGCAGATAATGGCAAATCCCGGTCATGCCTCTGCAGTGTATAGGCACAGTAACAGTAGAGATGCCAAAATTGCACAAAATTATTTAGCCTTGGTCAAGAGGACTGGAAAAGCCCTTTTTCGCGCAAAGAGCTAAATGCTAGAACACAATGGGGAACGATTGTTTCCAGTGAACAATGACGCAATATCGGACAAACAATATTTCGTAGGTGTTGTTATACAATCTCATATATTTTATAACATCACCGACGGTTTATCAAAAGGTAACGGTAATCCTAGTCTTTTTTTAGCACAGATTTCTTTGTCATTGCGTTGATTTTGACTCACTCCAAAATATTTCATTATTAGACCAAATATGTTCAAATTTGTAAAACTTTTGAATTCAGACAAAAAATCTACTTTGTGTAAATTGGCATCTTTTTGTATTAAAGCTTTTAAGTTACGCCAGGATAAAGTTTAATTTGATCATAAACTAAATTTACGAAAATATGTAACAGTCTCCCCGATATAATAGTTTTATTGAATGATTTAAACGAACCTTATCGAAAAACTCAACGGTCAAATTACTTTAAATTAACACAAGGCATTTGTAATAGTAATTCCAGTATCTCCATTACTTTTAAAGTTTTTCAACAGTTAGATAGGAAAGAATATTTACAAACGAAGACCAAATATGGGATTATTTTATGTGCTTCGCCGGGTACTCGTTACCATGGCATTTCATATGACAGATGCACGAGCGCTATGTTAGATAACTATACCAATTTTACATAACCATATGTGAAATGAATTCCGACAGCGAATGAAACCAAATTTAGATTGATTGCTTCAAAAATAATTTTTTTCGAGGCAAAATCCGGTTAATTTTTGAACAATCCTCGTACGCTGAATTTTTTTTGACATAGATCTACTTAAAATTATCTTTAGTCTTCTGTGTATATGAACGTATACCGACGTATAACAGCGTACTTGTAACGTATGCGACTTTTGAGTAACGAACGACTGGCGTACATCAGCGTATGCGAACGTATGAGCATACGTTGGAATACGTTAGTTTCATACGCTGTGTTGTGACAGCCCTTTTAGTGTTGAATATAATAAGCCCTTTCAGGCTCGAATTAGCATATTGTACAAATAAATCACTCGATGAAAAATCTCTAACAGCCCCCCCCCCCCCCACACACACACACGTACACATACGCAAATATTGATGACCGGCCTTTAGCTCACGAAGCAAAAGCTCAAAGTACAGAATGGTAACCACTGAGCAATGTAGACAAGGGCTTAACAAACATTACGCACATTATGCAACTGCGGAATAAAAATAAATCCCCTTTTGAAAATGTCGTTGACGAATGATCATTTCATTTCAAACTAAAGCTTTTTCAAGCTTTAGTTACGACGTTTTGGTTATTCACCCACGCTCAAATCATAGAAAAGGGAACCGAAGGATATTCATCTTTCCACAGTCTTCATAGCGCCTTTATCCTATATCCTAGGTTGATCACCTTTCTGAGCGTGTACAAGTTTCAAAATCCTAGTAACGCCATTGGTAGAGTTTACCCTTATTCAAACTTAAGCATAAGTGAACGATTTAAAGCTTTGCCGAAAACGTGTATTTGTCTCTCGCAAATGTAAAAATAAGAAAAGTACGCAGGTGGTTTTATATTTCGAAGGATAACAACCGAGTGTTCCGAAGATAACTATTTCGTTTTAACGAGATAGTAATTCGTTATAACGGATTAAAAAAGTGTGTATAATTATGTCACCTACGGGGCTCCGTATTTATTCACCGAAATCTAATTCTTATTTCAAAATCAACACAAAACATACTCCTACATTAAATATAGTTGAACTAATAAGATAGAAAATTAGTTTGACATTAGTAGAATTAGAAAAGGTAAGACAAAATAGGTGTATCTAGGCATTTTTAGCCATTTTGCTTTCCTTGAAATCACAACCCTCAAAATTCATGCGCTCACATGTTTTCGAATTCTGTTAATTATATCCGTAAGACAAGAGTTTAATAATATTTGCTGTTATACAAAACATGTACCTCATTGATATTTTGATAACTGCTATTTAAGTCTTAAATACTGATAATATAGGCACGTAGGAGGCCATTAAGGGGGTGGCTGGGTTAAATGAAGACCTGTTCCTTTGGGGCTCTTTTTTCCTTACAAGACAAAACAAAATTTCGATTTCTACATGTGAAATAATAACTGAGAAGGAAGGGTGCTTCTACTTCTTCTTTACTTTTACAAAAGAAAATACATATGCATGAAAAAAATATTATCAGCCCAATCATCATGTATAGGCCTATAAGTCATAAGATGATGCATTTCAGGCAACAGTTTGTAAGCGTCCATGTCACACTAAATATCTAAGTCCCATTTGTTGAATCTTCTAAAAAAATGAATCAAGTGACAAAAAACAGTTGAAAAATAATGCAATGGCAGAGAAAAGTCAGGTTATAGCATTAAAGGAAAAGAAAACGATTGCTTGCAACAAAAGCTTTCTCACTTTCCAACAAAATATCTCAATTTTTCAAAACGTTTGTTATGAAAGAAATAAATGTTCGTCATTTAAGCTCCTGTGGCATGATTACTTACCAAATTTTACTCCAATGTCCCAGTCGTAAAAGGTACTTGTAAAATTGAAAAAGAAAAATTGCCCCTGATCAATATTACACAATTTTCAAAAGAGTTTACAATTTTATAACCGAATAGTTTTAATTAACCACAGCAGAAAAAATCATATTATTGAAATATGATTTCAAAACAACATAACATAGAATACCAAAACGCAGGAATCTTTGATACAAAAAATAACGATAGGGAGGATAATTTTTCATTAAAGGGAGGTAATAGTTTTGCTAAATCGAGTTAAGGTTTCCAATTGTGTCTGATAGCCTTAATAAAATCAGTTAGTTAAGCAAGAAATAAATCACAGGAGAAAAAGTCTACTAATATAGCTATTTTTCTCTTAAAAAGCGTTTCAATGATAGGATGTACGTTAAATATTTTTTCTGTCAAACATGCCAATTTTGTGAATTTTGAAATTGAGGGTAGGGAAGTTGATTCTTTCTAGAAAACATGATTTTACAAAACGTTTGGACAAGGCTATGACTGAATGAAAACCCTTTTGACAAAAAAAATCCCACAATTTCATATTAAAGCGAATATATGTGAAAGCTTCAGAAATAGACAGAGTCCGTTTAGAACTTTTAAGTAGTGTATGATACGCGCAAATCCTTTAATCGTACTAATAATCATATTATTAAAATACAGGATTATAATTAAAGAAAACCTCGAAATTAACAAATTCATTTTAAGATACGACTGTCTTTCTCTGTTGTAAGTATTAAAGTTTTCTCCGTATACTTGAGTTAGACTTGGCGTATAAGTGGATCATATTTTAGCGGCAGGTAAATGGACAATAAGTAATTAATTGCTGGTTTACTATTGGCCTCAAAAACAAGTTAAAAAATTGTCCAAATAGAAATTTCTGCAATGTTTGGTTGAAATTGGTTCCGTGCTTTAGGAAGGGAAGAGTTTAAAGTCTGTTGATAGATGTGTTATTTATAACTATCAGCTGTTATTAGGCTTAAACTCGACCGAAAGAGAAATATAGACATGTTACTGAAAAATGGCTAGCAACTCCTCAAAATTGACGTCCTCACAATTTGATATAATGCCTACTAGTCCGGCAGCACCAGGGCATGACCTTGCAATAGCGTCTATAGAATATTTTATTGTTGAAAGTTGTAGATATGGTCATCCTGATATGAAATCCGGTTGATGCCACTTTGGCATCTTTGGGCAATCCAAGATGGCTGCCAAAATCCAAAATGGCTGCCAAAATAAGTACCTTTTCAATAATGTTTATCGTATGTAATTAGGGAATGACTCATAATGATCCAATTGGTATCTAAATTGCAGGAGGGTAGGACTTAAGATGTTTTCTTGTTTCAGTTACGAGTAGAAATATTATATGGCGGTCAAAATTCAAGATGGCAGCCACAGAAAGCGATTTTCTACTATGCTTATCCTGTGTTGTAGAGATATGATTCAAATTAGTATCTGAATTTCGGGAAACTCAAACTCAGAATAATTTCATGGTTCTATAATGATGTGGAATTGAAATATAGCAGCCAAAAATCCAAGATGGCTGCCAAAATTAGTAATGTTCTATAATGATTGTTACATATGTAGTCGAGACATAATTCAAAATACTACAAAATGATATTCAAAATTACATAAATGTCATACCTAAGACATTTATACTTTAAAAAAAATGTGCATAAAGATGAGCATGAATCATATATAATATGGCCGCCAAAATGGGTGAAAGGGAATATGATTCAAACAGGATGGATAAGGGATGAGTTTTAGGAGATCTGATTCAAATTCAAAGTAAATCCATTTAATCACATTTAGTCTGAACCTTTCTTACATATTAAAGTTTACCATCAAGAATGGTGTAACCGAACATAAAGGCCAGATGAGACATGTAAATATATAATTATGTTTGCAAACTACTATCACTTGATAGATGATAAACTTAAAAAGGCGTGGGTATTGCGAATATTTCAAATACTGTGAGTTCATGTTCATGACTATCAATTTGAAGGGTTTTTTTTATTCTGAAAAGATCAGTATAATCTAAATATTAAGTTTGTTGTTATATTCAACACAATCTAGTCGCATTAGCGCACTAGAAGTAACAAAACCCAATACACTTATATATGTACATGCAAAAAATAGGTTCGATGTTTATTTTATTACAGAAAAACGATAGAGATTGAAATTAATGAAAAGCAGTTGTAACAGTCAATCATAACAGTCATTTGATCACAATTTATTGTCTCAGGGTAGGCTATTCTGTTCAGTCACCGACATTCGCCTGCTATCCGTCCCACAATTTATTTCAACATCCTTTCAGACACTACTGTGCCGACCAGACTAACATTTTAGGGGTGTACCTTTGATGAAGTTCTGGGAAAAATGTAAAAAAAAAAAAAAATAATAAGTTCGATCCAAAAATTTAATTATCGAATTGCTCGAAATTAAGAAAATCTTAAATTCTCTAACAAAACCAATAGTCCTAAAGGTTTGATATGTTGCACGTGACTTCAGGCGATTGATGTTGAAATAATTTATCGGTTTCTATAAGGGTTCTACCCGATAAAACCTAATCTTACAAAGAAACAAAGATATTTTTAAAAAAAAAACACACAAAAACAACAAACGTTTGATATATTGCACACCGGCCACCCTACTGTACTCGTATTTAGCTGGTTGTATGTTAGAATTCACTGAGAGAATGATCATCTCGTGTGGCAGGATACTTAGCAGACGGGGCCTCAGCAAGGCCAGCTATCCTTAAAAGTTGGTAGTACTGTTAAAAACTGTTACCACTCAATCCCTTCTCTCCAGTGCATTTGATGTGTCCTGGTATACGAACTAGGACAACTACGGAATACATTTCCAGCTATCTTTTGGGTTAATCCTTCTTCTTTATCTAAATGGTTTGGTCAATTTAATATTAAACTTAATGAAATTAGAAAGAGCTTCTTGAAACACTCATATGGTACCATTTTATTGAAAAACGCAGGGTACCATTTTGGGGACTTTAGCGAAATCCACGTCTGTATGAACACAAGGCAGACAATGTTCATATCTGGATGAATTAATTTCTAACTTTGTGAGACAGTTTCGATAAAATAGTGGAAAGACAATTAATTCTGAGTTCAAATACAAAAAGCACTTTTCTCTTTTTTTTATTAAGTTTAAGTTTAACGAAATTTCGGGGGTTATATTGACAATTAAGATGGAATTCGTCGAATTCGGTCATATAATCAGATTTAGCCAAGATATTGCATACGAGCAGCACTGCTTTGAGATTTTTCTTCATCACAGCTTCTCCCCTGGAAAGATTTATGTGCTTATATGACATTGTAGAGTTTGTCTAGACTACCAAATCCGATTACAAACTAAACCTTGAGTTTCAATACAGATAAGAATGGCATTCTGGAGAATCCCATGTTGCTTATAAGTTACGTACATGTTACAAAGTGGTGACTTCGATTACTATTTCAACATAAATGAATATTTAAAGTTTGTTGAAGCTTTTGATCAATCGTGGTGCGTCGTTGTTTAACCGCGTTAATTGTATATTCCCGCTGTGCTTTATGTGCACTTGTAATGAAGATGCAATTTTATACTTTGGCAATCCGCAATAATTCAGCTGAATGCAAATTCAGATCGCGATAACGCGAAACGCGCATGATCAAAGATTTCAGCCGAGCCGAAATGTTTGCGGATCTTGTGAATATTCTCAAAAGATCCTTTTATAATACCGTCCAGATTTATTGTACGATAATTCATTACGGTAAATGGCGTTCTTTTTCGAAATTTTAAAATGTACACTTTCTTTTTGAACTGAGTATATAATCAATCAACGCGATTATACTTATATATAATGATTATCATAATGAAAATGGCTACAGACGCTGAGATTTTATATGGTGTAGTTATACTTCAAGGAAATCTATTACTTGAACTCAAACTTAGAACGAAAATTCATAAAGATTTTAGCTATAGGAGTTATTGCGCTTAAATAGAAGTTCTTCGCCATTCAGGTGTCGATTTAATATAGGACATATTTATCTAATTTGTGTAAAATTACTATAATTTCAACATTTCATGAATGTTTTGGTATTTTAGACGAAGAGATCTATTGGCAATTATAATGCATCTTTGCAAAAGAGTATCAAAGCTTGCAATTCCAAAGAACTTAAGATTTTTTCGATGTTTAGCATATGAATGGATAAATAAATATGTGTCTCTTCTCTTCCCTGTGCCTATGAATTTGCAAGTGTGGTTTGAGTAGAAATGGGCGGGGGGTTACTTGCAAACAGATTTCTAACTCTAAAGACTTTGGAAAATGTAAGGCCCCCTAACCTAAAAGGCCTGTTTATATTTGTTTTCGGTCAAACTAGCTATTTTTATTCAAAATGAATAGGTTGGGGTGATCGCGCACCGCAAAAGATGTGTAAAACAGAATAATGCATGTGTAAAAATAAGCATAATTAGCATTTAAGATATTGGTAATCCATTTGATAAGATATATTTTATAGAGTGTCATTAGGACATATTAAAGAAATGCGATTTCTCATAAAAAACAAGGATGAATTTGTAAGCCATTTATATATATCGAAATACTAACTATTTCTTGTAAAATTATCTCCCTTTATTGACTAAATTTCAAGAAATTGTATATCAACATGCGGAAAATGTATTTTTGAATGATTATTTCAAATATTCTCACTATTTTTAGAATTATGGGGCGATTTTAAACGCCTTGGCTACAATGAGAACAATATAAAAGGCGAAATTGCTTTGAAAATTGGCTTGGACGCCATCTTGGACGCCATCTTGTTTCTAGCGAGTTGCCCAATGATGCCAAGTTGGCATCAACCGGATTCATGATGTACAATGTCTCCCCTTTCTAAAAATGCAAAAACATTTTCTATAGACGGCATTGCACGGTTTAAGTGAAATTTCGGGTTTTGCTGCCGGACTATACACAAGGTTAATCTACAAAATATGTAAACATTGGGAGGAAAAACGACCCCATGTGTCCATTGCTACCTTAAACATGTCTCCCCTGATTTCTTTTGGAATGGTAAGCTCCGCCCTTTCGAGCCCCTACTTTTCTATGAACAAAAAAGAAAATCACGCACAGTTTTCTTAAAAGGACTATCAACTGAATGGCTCGTTGACTTAGCAGTCAGTGTGCCCGACCGATAACCTTCTTTTCTATATACATGATAATATCTGCTAATTATTATGACCTCCATGTAACGAAGTATCACTCGACTTGTCATAATGCAAAGTGTAACATTAATAAAGAAACAATCAACATACTTTATAATTAACATTTAGCATTGGCAATAATAACAAATAGTTGTTGACATGAATAAAAAATTGAATTAGTACCTAGAATGTTAAATGCTAAGTTTAATTTAAATCAATTAAATCATTTAAGTATCTGACTACCTGAAGTAAACTTATTACCGAAAATTGTTCCTATGGTTCCTTTACATAATACTTAAAAAGTCTTGAAATGCATAGCACGTTGGCACACTCCCGATTTGAATCAATTTTCAAAAGTCCTATTTCCAGAAAGAACCTTCAATTTCTATGTACAGTCGATATTGCTCGAGTGAGCACGTCTATAAAGCGTCCATTCTATTAAGCGGTCATTGTTAAAAAAAACATTCAATGAAGCAAAATCTCGGGAAAAGGTGGATATTTTGTAACATATGGTTGTTAATTATTGAATCTCATGCAGTTAAAACCCTTTAAATCGTCTCGTTGAGACGATTCCAATGGGTTTGAACATCATAGGATTTCAGTAAAGAGTAATATAGATTTTAGTAAGACTAAACCGACATTCTATACTTGTTCGAAAATAGACCTGTTTTATTAAATATTGTATAAAGTGACAATTTCCATGAGTTCACTTTAGCGTGGCCCCTAAAGTGGTCGCTTAACACAGGATTTACTGTACAAGTACTCCTAAAGGTCAGAAGAGAAATTCCCAAACACGTTTCAAAAAAGACATCAGAAAACCCGTTTGAATTCATATGAATTAAATGTATATTCACACAAAACAATACTTTATTGCGTTATCATCGAAATCATATTGAAGAAAACAATACACGGTAATGCTAACATATTTTTTCTTTTAGATTTAGATCTTACCTTGCAACTCCCGAATAACGGTTGAGGTTCATGAAAGTTATACAAAAAAAAATTTAATACATAGAAAATATTTCTTACAGATCCTGGGGCCCGTTTTACTAAACATCTTACGATCATTTTTTGCGTAAGTCAAAAAATAAAGTTGCTCCTACAGAAGTAACTAAATATGGAATTCTGCCATGCATCATTTCACTGGAATCGTCTGCTAAAGACGATTCCAATGAGATATTGCAAGGCAGAATCTTACAATCAATGAAACCACCATGTACGATTGGAAATTTTGTCTTACGATTAATTTTTTCGTAAGAAGTTTAGTAAAACGGACCCCTGGTGCTTGCGTCACATTTTTGTTAATCATAGGACCGATAATCAACGAATATCGTTATGCCAAAAGTAGCAGGTTTTTTATTATTATTGTTATTATTTTTTTTTTTTTTTCGAAAAGTTGACTTGTAACTGCATGATAGAAATAAAATGATGAAAATATGATATTGAATGAGACGTGCAGTTGATTGTTAACTATATTTGATCCTCAAGAAGACTGTAGCCAATAGCTTCTATTATTTTTTACAGAGAGACTGCAGACCTTTGTTCTGCCCTGAAGGACAGATGTACCAAAGCAGGAAATGTCGATTCGTTGGTGACCAGTGGTACTTCAAAATGCTTCGTATCAATGTTAAACTTTTTATACCAGTGCAATTTGATAATGAATTACAAATCAACAACATTCTTGTTAATGATTCATCGAACAACAGGTTCTATCTCGAACGCCCAGAGCTTCAAGATTCGAAATTAACCCTCTCTTGCAACTTCGTATCGGATAACGGTACTGTGCGGTTTTTCTTGGCTATGCTGTACTACGAAAAGAAAACGGTCCAACCGAAAGAATTCATGAATAGGCTGAAAAGATCGCTAGAGAGTCAATGGAAACTTCATTTGAATCAACAAGTGTATCATCTTGTTCCAAAATTAGGTCGGTATTAGCGGTATAGTGCAGTGTCGAATGATTTAAAAGATGGGCATCTACCACAATCTTTTCTGGATGGACCGAAAGGAACAAAGATCGAAAACATGGAGGAACGTATGCACTTCATAGGTGGACCGCTTACAATTGACGACCACGAATTGTACACTCTAGAACCTTTATTTATAACCAAACTTTTCTTCTAAAACCTCGTCGAGCTGTATGATTATGAAGTAGATGTATTTACAGCAAGACTATCATTTGTCAACAGTAGTATTTACCTGACGGATGGAGAGTTTACGTGGGTCACAACGGGTGAAAACACTTACAAGAGTTTGATCTGCCTAGAAGATCATCCTGAATATACTCCAAGTAGGTCCAACACGAAACACATGGGTCAAAGCTTGTGGATTCTTATAAGCCAAGCCATTTTAGTAGCTTATATTCTATTTCTATCCGGATAAAGCCAAAGGTCAAGGGTAACAACCTCATCATTTGATTTCGCCAGCATATTTTAAATAGAGCCTAAGTGTGACATTTCAAACAATTTGAAACATACGTAGGCTGAAAACATCGTGCAGCCTAGACACTTTCACAGTCCAACAGGAAGATTGGCTGTCTGTCTGAAGACACTTCTAGACTTGATCTACAAAGTGCAAAGCGAAGACTCTGTTTAGCCTATGCATCTGCACATGCTTTGCTTGGTGCACATTTCAAATTGCTGGAAATGCCATACACAGGCTCAATTTAAATTTCCTCGATTTTCAGCTCATAGTTGAATACAGTGTTAGATCTGATTTAGAAAACTAATAATGATATATATTTTGTACCACAACTTTCTTCGTCAGTATTCTGTAACCTGTGTTTGAGTGTTAAATTTTCGCTGATTTTCCTATTACAATATTTTCAAAACGGTTGACCCGTCAGAAAGATAGGAACTGCAAAAATTAGACAGACTGGTATGAAGTGTTTGAGCTTCTAAATTGATTCTTGTCATTTTCCATACTCTTGTACAGTTTTCATCATCGTGAAATTGACATTCATCTCGATCGAAACCATTCTAAATCACTCGCTCAGCGTTATATTCCTACATTACAATCACTCACTCAAACCATTCAAAAACGCCCCAAACTTATCGAAAAAGAGAGGATCAACAACGTCATTCAAATTAAATAAAGCTAGAAAAAAATCGCGATATCACTGACATAATTCAAATTGCATGTGTCTGATATGTTCTTAAAGAAATAGGAAGCTATTTATAGAATTTGAATGCATATTTCATTCAAGGGAGGTAATGAATATCGGTAATTTTGTTCATCTTGAACAAAATTTGCGATATTGGATTACTTCCCATTAAATTCACTCAAAACTCGCTCCACACACTCGTTCCATTATCGCCATGTTTCTCTTTGTCCCAATGTACAATCTAAGATCTCCTCAATCAAAACCGTTCTTAATCGTTGACTCAGCGCCCCATTCATTCATTCCAAACAATCACTAAAATCTCTCAAAAACAATTAAAAATCGTTAAGAAACAGTTCGAAGTCGTTCAAAACGAACATATTTTTTGAAATTGATCAATTTATTCAACGATTGTCTGTACTATATGAACCTGTGCGTGACATTTCCAACAATTTGAAATTTGCGTGAGGTGCAAACATTAGGTAGTGTAGACAGCCACGAACTGTAGATACAAAGTTACCCGATGGTCTACAGATACTTTGACATCTTATCTTTGTACTAAACGCATAGTGAAGACTCAGGTCAGACTGTGCGGATGCACAGGCTGGTCAGAGTCTTTGCTCTGCGCATATTTTAAATTGTTGGAAATCTCAAGCACAGGCTCATATGTTACTTATTTCATCAGTTTTTATCGCGATTAGCGATGTATTTTCACCCCCCCCCCGGTAAATTCTATGTAAACTCGCTCCTCACACTCATTCAATATCATTCCGAAATCTTAATAAAAAATTATTCAACTTTTCAATTACACGATGTTTTTAACTGTAGGATTATGTCATGAGATTTCCTTTGAGACAGGTTGATCTTAACCGAGTCCAGAATAGAAATGTTGATAAGCGAGCCTTAGCGAGCCCAATGAAAACTTTATTATTTAGATGAGGTCGATTTTAATTTATTAAAATATTTTTCTTCAAACATAAATATTTGTGTTGTAGGTTAAAGACTAATTTTTTGAATGTCAAATGATAAACGCGTGACGGATGAGGTCGTATAGATTTTTTAAATATACGCACTCAGAATGCAACCAACATAGAATATAGGATAAAGGGGATATGTGGACTGTGACAAAAAAAGAATGTCCTCCTTCCGCTCCCCTTTTCTTTTGATTAGAGCGACGATGAATAATCAAAACATCGCTTGAATAAGCTGTAGTTTCGATGTTATGATCATTTATCAAAGACATTTTTCGACAAAGAATTTATTTCTATTACGCACTTGCGTAATGTGCGTAATGATTGTTACGCCCTTGCATATAATAAGATCCTACACGGTAGTAAGGCAAAGATATCTCTGGTAGTTGAATGCCTCTTTCTAAAATTGTTCTTCCAAACGGGTTGGAGCATTTTTCACTGCTAAATCTTTGAGTGGCATCTCCTTAAACTACAAGCGTTTATTGAGTGTCTTGCCGACAGAAGCTCATATCAAGTATCATATCCACTACGGACCCGTAATAGTCACGCAGCGTTTTGGACGTAATGAACTTTAACAGTGTTAACCAAAGTTTCCTAATGATTTTCATTAAGAAACATCAGTCAACATTGTGAAAGATCATCATAAATTCCGAAATGTTGCGGAACTATTACGGTTCCACTACCCTAATCAATGTAAGCTGATTTAAGGTTGTAAACTGTACAGGTTGGAAAGGACATCTATTTCCTTAGCGACTTTTTCTTCATTTGGACTCTCCAAGTCAAATATAAACTAGGCTTTGTACACTGAAACTTAGAGCCAAAGCGAAAAATTTCGACGTTGAAGGAGAAATCATAGGAAACAACTTTGTCATCATCGAGTCATCAATATTGAGAGAGGAATGCTTGATTTTCTCACAGAGACACTCTAAATGATAATTAGGGGATAACGGACAAGGTTTCACATTAGACTGTTTGCATTCGTGCAGCAATAATTCAATACCGTTCTCTTTGATTTTAGGAGCTTTATTTTTCAAGGTGAGATTCTTATTTAGAAAAAGAAAACATTATAAGATATGAACTAAAGTGTAGGTGCCAATTCTTAATATTGTTCTTAGGCGTAACTAGAATTTTGAAATTTATACGCACTAAGAAGGCGACCAACATAGAACAAATAGGATGTGTGGGCGATATGTGGACTTTGACAAATGATGAATGACATCCGTACACACCCATTTCTATGAGTTGAGCGTTGGTGAAAAATCAAAACACCGTAACTACAGTTCAAAAAAGCTGTAGTTTCGATTTTATGTTCATTCACTAACGAAATTTTTCAAAAGAGAATTTATTTCAATTACGCATTTGCGTAATGTGCGTAGTGGTAGTTACGTCCTTGTTGTAAATACAGCTTGAAAATCTGGAGTAACAACACTTTGGTTACCACCGACAGAAATAGGCTTTAGAAGTTGGCCTTCACTTGGCTTACGTCATGGGTAGGAAAATTATCACGCGATGGATCTGTCATCGGACTATCTTGTATAAGTTTATATCACAGGCGATTATTTCACAATTCAATTTCGTTTTAGGAGGTCATTATAAAGACATGAAGATAGATCGATTGATAGTATTATAATTTTTACATCTTTATGAATCACGTTTTATATTCCGGCCGTTTTTGTAAACATCAAAGACGTATTCAGGGGATAAACAATACAAATGTTTTATTTGCTCTAGCTGTTTTACAATAAGTGGTTTGGGCCCATTCAATATATATGTCTTTTTCTGAAATTTTCACTTTTGAGATTTGACACTATTTTTGGCATCGCAGCTGGTCAAGAAAAAAATCGTTACGTGATAAGTGGTTTCATGTAGGCTAACTGCAAAATAAATACTTTTTCAAAGTAGGCCTATCGTAGGCGTCCGGCTCGCTCGACCGACTCTATCTTTTTTTTCAATGAAGGTTAGAAAATATAAAAACGCCGATTTTTATATGACTGTTTAATGGTATCAGCGCCTATAAAAAGCCAATAAAACAGACTGGTGGACTGACAGTCGTGCAGAAGGACAGAGTAGGATACTAAGTAAAGTTCCTTTAGGCCTTATCAATTAGCTTTTTAGATTTTAATTGAACGTCCTTACCAAGCTATTAGCGGTAGTTTTACGAGGGACCTTCTCGTTTGAAAGAAATACGTCATCATTTGGTGAGACGATGTCACGACTATCGATTTATGACCTAACACGTTACATACAATCTCCCTAAAAAGTGTACTTCACTCAAACCCAGACCAAATACGGATATTATGCAGATTTGACTACATGAGTTAATGAACCTGTACGGAACAAACATATAGATATAGGATCAGAGTTGATTTAAAACTGCTGATAAGGTAAGGATTGCTTATAAAAATCACGTTTTTCAATAAATAGTTTCATACCATATAGGTCTAGATCTCGATCTAATGTGAATTCCCAAAAATGACCGTCCGAGATAGATCATATTATAAAGGTAGTAATGGATACATGGTCATGGGGTCATTTTTTTCGCCTAGTGTTCATACATGTTGTAGATTAACATTGAAAAGACATTATATCTTAATTTTGAAGGCACCTTTTCGTTCTCCTTTCATGCTAAAGCCATCTGCACTCGGATTATTCTGTTTGCCTTTTTTTTCCAGTAAAATGTCTTTGCTCGTTTTAGGTCTAGTATTATAACCCAGTAACGTTACCAGCTGATAGCTTTAAAAAAAAACATGTTGAAAGACTTTATACATTAACACAATGACTGTTGCGAAAGAATTTCTCTTTGATCAATTACATTTGCATAATCAATATCCCTTCAAAAATTGAAAAAGCTCTAATTTTTGTAATCTTAAAGGGTAAAAATACCATATATATATATTTTCATTTAATTTACCTTATGAAATTTGCTTAATTTTCGATACTTTGAATAACTATATTTTCTTTAGTAAAAATTACATAGTAAATTAAATCAATATAGATATATATCTTTACATGCAAATGAGATATTTTTTGTGTAATTTTGTCATGACCTTTACTAATTAAATTACCAAAATAAGCGTTAATATACAGTTGAAATTTAAGACCGGTCATTAAATTAATATCTAGTTTTGTAAAGTAACTAGGTGGTAAGATTTAAGTATTATTACAACACTAAATATTTCCTGTGGCAGAATCTTATAGAATCCGATCTATTTTCAATAACGCGCAGTCCGGTAGCCGATGTCCACTGCTACCTTCTAGCGGGTCATTTTGCACCTGATGACTAGGTCTCGTCCATGATGGCGTCACTTATTTGGCTCCGCTTACGGCGCTTAGATATAACATTTGCTATGGTGTTCAAAATGAACGAAAGTAGGGTTTCTTTAATGTTTTTCGGTGGTTTATGGAGAAATAACGATGGATCATCGAAGTAGTCATGTCATATATTTGCCATTATGGTGTAACAGAAAAGTTCGGAACGAAGGTTAATTCACAGCTGTCTTTTTCCCAATGTTGAATGTCAAATTGTTGCGACATTTATAGAACAATGATGCAAATATTTTGGAATAATGTAAATTGAAAATGGAATTAAAGTTATTGCTTTGTTTGGATTAAGGCATGTATGCATATATGTAACCCGTCATGCGAAAAGGGACCACCTTTGAACTCTGTAAAACATTTTTTTGAAAATCTTTGTGCATTTGCTCGGAAAAGTTTAACCAGGGGTCGCGTTTCTAAAAAAAACTATCTGAATGTACAATGGCTATTGAAAATCCAGAAAATCAGCTCAGCACGAAAAGTTTCAACTCCCACCAGACTTCGCAGTTCGCACAGTCTTACTGGGATCGACACTTAACGCACAAACGAGATGGTCCCTTTCGAGTGACGGGTCACATATTTAAAACATTTTTTTTATTTATCGAGTTTTTCTTCAGGAGACACGAATCCAGCATTGCTTTCAGGATGCGAGAGTGTTTCCAAAGGTGCAAAAGCAGGGAAATATTTCGTAAATGTTTCGCAAACGCTTTCAACCTGGACGCGGACCAGCTTTCTGTCTCCCAGAAGGCAAGGTTCAATAATTTTTACATGCATCTGATGAGATTTTTACTAACTTGAAATGGGTCACTTAAAATGTAAGAAAAGCAAAAAGTAAAACCTACATTGAACACAATGGGGGAATTTCACAGGTCCCGCTTGCGGCAAGTGGGATATAAGTCGGTGTATGTTGTTGCGTAAGTTCGATGTCCGTCCGACCGTCCGTTTTTTTTTTCTGGATCATAACCCCTTCATTCATGGATCGATTTCATAATAACTTCAATCAATTGTTCCCCACATAGGCCTCATGAGTAATTACGACATTTGAAAGAATTCCTGTATTTCAAAGGTCAAGGACCGGTGTCTCCAATTGTCTCGTATATACATACTAAGAATCTTTCAAACTAATTTATGTTCTCTTATTTTTGAGACATATTTACCTGGATTTCACAGACATTAATCTATTCATTTCTTTACTAGTCGCAAGTCATTTGAAACGAGCGAATTTGTGCATAAAGTGGCAAATTGGAAGTTTTTTTTTTTTTTTTTTTTTTTTTTTTTTGTAAAGTGCGATACCAGAAATCCATGGAAGTGATATTTGAAAAAAAAAAAAAAAAAAAGAAAAAAGAATTTGTCAATCGATGGTATGAATACACATGTAAATGCTTATATACGAAGGTATAATGATCGTTCTGGATTTAGGACATAGATCCGGCATTAGGACATTTATTACGCGGCATATTATCTGGATGACTTTTGTGGTATTCAATATAATGCCAAGGCATTTGATATGTGGAGTTTCAAGACTGTCACCCATCGTTTGACAGCATTCCGAACATCGCTCGGACTTTTCCGTAAACCTAAAAGTAACTCGGGCGTAAGTGTAACGTTAGTATTTGGGTTCATTTTTTCTAGGTAATTCGACGTTCAGCGGTAGGCCTACTTTGGTTAATAGGTCAAGCTAAAGGTAAAAAAATCTTAAATGCTTTCCAATCGTCTAAGGAGCTCTTTCGGCCTGTTATCATTTTGATGACAAAATGCGACAAAATGCTGCGTTTTGTTATCAAATTATAATTACGCCAAGTTATGATTATCCCTTAATTTTCTTTAACTGAACGTCATTAATCTTTCACCCGGAACATCTCTCTGTCATTTCCGTAACCTGCAACAGCATTTGTCTCAATTCGGCCGATTCCGTAACCTACATTTAACATCGGAGTCTTCGGAGATCGCCCGAGGATAAACGAATCACGAACCTTAGAGTACCTGACCGAATGCTGCAAAAATTGGTCGTTACATTAGGCGGATTGTTTTCCGAATGCTTTGTTGGGAACGTTAATCATAAATGATGCTTTAGACGTGTAAATCCAAGTTCGAAACGACGTCATGTTATGGATGATTCCTCTTGCAGGTTACGGAAATAGTCGTGTGTCGTTCCAATTGATTATTCCCGATGTCTATTCCGTAGAATTGCCTAGGGGTCTCCATTGTCCAATTTCGTGTGACGGGTCACAAATCACACGTAAGTATATTTGACCTGTCACGCAAAAAATGGTCACCTGGAAAGCCCGTAAATTTATAGTTGGGAAAAAGTTATTGTTTCAAATGGAGGTCATTCAGAGGTCGTATTTCGGAGATTCTTATACAGGAATGTAGAGTTGCCATTCTAAGTTTAAAATGTAAACGAAGTGTGCAAACTTTCGATCTCAGTTAGCCTGTGCAGTCTGCGCAGCTTGACTATACAATCCTCAAGGTTGTCCCCTTTTCGCCTGTCGTGTCATTTATATACAGTTAACAAGATCGTGAAATTGATATTTCATCTCGATTGAAACCAATTCAAATCACTCGCTCAGCGATCCATTCATTTGTCCCAAACACTCACTCAAGCCATTCAAAAATGTTCCAAACTTACTGAAAAAGAAAGAATCAACAACGTTATTCAACATAAATAAAGTGAGAAAAAAAATCGCGATTTCGCTGACATAATTAAAATGGTAGGCGTCTCATAGATTCTTGAAGAAATAGGAAGCTATTTATAGAAATTTTATGCATATTTTATCAAAGGTAGGTTATGAATATCGCTAATTTTGTTCATCCTGAACAAAATTTGCGATATTGGTTAACCTCCCATTACACTCACCTAAAACTCACTCCACACACCCAATTTATTTCATTCAAAACCATTCATCTTGTCAATTTCACAATGTTGTTAACTGTAGGTCCAGAGTCTCACTACTTTATATGTAAATCACGATACATTAGCAGTATGTTAAATATCTGGCATTTGAAAAGGACTTGAACTTTTTATCGTAGTAGATCTATGTGCATCTTCTAAAAATAATACATCAGTTGTCATGCCCTTGATGTGAAAGTCATAAAAACTACAATTAATCCAAGACAGTTATAGCTAGAAAAAATCAATATTTCACTTATATGATTGAAATTATAAGCGCCTGATAGGTTCTTGAAGAAATAAGAAGCTATTTAAAGAGCTTGAATACATTACTCTTTTTAAAGGAAGGTAATAAATATCGCTAATTTTGTTCATCCTGAACAAAATTGGCGATATTGGATTACATCCCATTAATTTCATTCAAACCCACTCATTGTACTCATGCAATTTCAAATTCATTCCAAAATCATTCGAAAACCATTCTACTTGTCAATTTTACGATGTTGTTGACTGTAATAAACTTAGTCTTTATTGACCAATCTACTTTCCCGTGCATTTTTTTTTGAAATGCGATCTCCGGTTTACTTCGACTTGACGCAATCTCTTTTTAAAAAAAAAATTGCTTTACGGACATCCCAGATGGTCCCATTTGTGACCTTTATCGTGTTTTGACTGATATATTGGTAAAAGGAACGTAAAACATAATCTCAGATCTAGAAATACAAGAAGAAAAGTTTAAGTAGAGCAAAAAGAATAAAAAAAATGTTAACAGTGCTATAATTGATAGCGCTTATCATTGAGGGCTTTAGGATCTTCGAATATTCCGGCTGCATAGGATGTTTTGGTTTAATTCTTCTCTTTAACTTCTTGCTGCAAAAGTAAATAAGCACAGCATCAATGATCTCTTGTGCAAGGGCGTAACTCCAATTACGCAATTTACGCAGGTGCGTAAAAGAAATAATACTTTATTTTAAAAAAATATCGTATTCAAGCTGTAGTTTCAATGTTTTGGTAATTCACCAACGCTCAAAATCATAAAAAAAACGGAGCGGACGGAGGTCATTCTTCTTATGTCACAATTCTTATATCGCCTTTGAACTATATCTTTATTGGTTGTCCCCTTTTGAGTGCGTATAAATTTCACAGTCCTAGATACGCCTATGTTGTGCATATTTATAGACAACACTTCACAACCCAAATTGTACATGGAAATTGATAAATAATGTTTTCATTCCATAAATAACGCACATGTTTTTAATTCCCTTTTTCCCAGAGTGTGTTTGTTTCTTCAACTGTTCCTTCTTTTATCTTTCATAGTTGACCTTATTTCGAAAATTGAGTAATGGAAGGCACAACAACAACCCTGTCGGACAATCCCCAGCCGGCCAGACGTAATGGTGTACCTATCTCCGACACGGTCTCCGACATCCACACCGACACTGTCACAGACATTAATGGCGATGCAAAAACAGAACAAAATAGAGACGACGAAATGAAATTAGAAACTGTCGTGTCGCTGAAGAAGCAGATCAGTTTACTTCAGTCGGTGGCCATAATTGTAGGAATTATTATTGGATCAGGAATATTCGTGTCACCGAAGGGTATACTAAGTAACGTTAAATCAGTTGGTATGTCGTGTATCATGTGGGCTATATGTGGTGTGTTTTCCGGACTTTGTGCGCTGTGCTATGCCGAACTAGGGGCCTGTATACCCATGTCGGGTGGCGAGTATGTGTACATCAAACGGGCATTCGGGGACTTTCCAGCGTTTTTGTGTTTATGGATTAACTTTATAATTATATGTCCAGTTGGTATAGCCGCCTCTTCATTGATATTCGCCACCTATGTGTTACAACCACTGTTCAGTGATTGTGTACCACCACCATCTGCTCTTAGATTGTTAGCCGCATTGATAGTCAGTATGTATTCTATTTTCTCTCAATGGTTTTACTAAACTTCTTACGAAAAAAAATAATCGTAAGTCAATATCACATATCGTACCCAGAGCTTTCATTCATTGTTAGATTATTCCTTGCAATATATCATTGGAAGCGTCTCTAGAAGACGATTCAAATGAGATCGTGCATGGCAGAATTCAATTTAATTACTACTGTAGAAGCATCTTTAATTTTTCACTTACGCAAAAAATGATCGTAAGATGTTTCGGAAAACGGGTCCCCGGGTTCGAAATAACTCATGGGAGTAAGGAGTCCATTGGACTCCCAACACATGGAATTAAGGATTCCAGGCTCAAAGTGAGGAGTCTGAATTTTCATTAAGGGGATTAACATCGAGGAAAAGAAGAATTTTCTTGTTTTAGCAATTTCTTCTTTTCCTCAATGTTCGTCCAAAGAAGATTTTTTTCAAAATATCCATCTATGGGATACAAGGAAATGTTTTCTTCAACAACTCTTGTAGTAAAAAGATCTACAGCTTTGGCAAGTGTTAGAGATGACACTGCTCTGTTCATTTGTTTTTCAAAATATTCTCATATAACCCTTGAAGTTTATCGGACTTCTTATTTGCAAATGGAAGGAGTCCAAACAGGTAAACAAGGGGTCTTGGAGTCCCGGAGTCCCCTTAGTGTCGAACCCTGCAGTCTGTGTGTGAGTATGCGTGTGTGTGTGCTTTTCTTTTTATTTCATTGCATTTTTGTAAGGGGGAGATGATTCAATCAGATTTTATATTTTTTCTTATTTATTTATATTATCACTTAGTTTGTGTTCGTTTTTTGTTTTAAATAATCACTTTGATGTACTTATTTACATCTTCAGATCATGGGCCTGTTTTTCTCAACAATTTACAATCATTTTTTGCGTAAGTCAAATATTGAAGTTGCTTCTGCAGAAGTAACTAAATAGGGATTTCTGCCCTGGATCATCTCATTGGAATCTTCTTCTAAAGACGATTCCGATGAGCAATCGCAAGGCAGAATCTAACGATGAATAAAAACACCAGTCTTGATTTTGGACTTTGACTTACGATTAAATTTTTCGCAAACGTTTAGTAAAACAGACCCCAGTTCTCTAGCATTGTTAGTAACATTGTAAAATTCCCACTCACCTCGATTGAAACAATTCTAAATTACTCACTCAGCGCTCCATTCATTCATCCATTCATTGAAAACGCTCACTGAAACCGCTCAAAACGCCCCAAAATCGTTCAAAGCACTTCGCAATCGTTCATAACGAACAATATTTCATTCAAACCGATCAAATCAATTATCAATTTTATCATCGAACGTAGATTTCAAAGCGTCAGATTAGCCCAAAAAGATACAAAAACACGAAAACACATTGATTTTTAAAAGGGAGGTAATGATTTATTGCTACTTTCGTCCAGTTGGACGAAGTTTACGATATGGTATCACCTCCCATTAATTTCATTCAAAACTCGCTCCTCCCACCCATTCAATTTCAATCCGATATCATTCAAAATTCATTCACATTGTCAATTTCACGGTGTTATTCACTGTATGTCTTTATTTTGTATTCCATTGTCCCGGTAAACAGCAACAAGAAACAACCACGCAACAACAAAGAAACACCCGTTTTATAAAAGAAATAGTCATGGATGATATTTTCTCTGCGTTCAGGATGACAAAACGGTGCAAACAGTTTGCCAATTGTACCCCGCTTTGCACACAAGTGCACGTGCAAAACGGGGTGTAATTGGAAAACCGTTTGCATCGCTTTGTGATCCTGAACTCAAGGCTGATTATTTTACCGGGTAAGTTGCAGATCAAAATCGCATGAATACTGTTGTTTTTTCTATTCTACATTACAGCCTCCATAGTGAGTATAAACTGTATCAACGTTAACTGGTCTGCGAAAGTGCAGGTTGTGATCACCACGTCTAAACTAGCTGCGTTACTCATGATCATCATTATAGGGTTTATATATCTAGGGCGCGGTGAGTACATAAAGTTAATAACATCATGAAACTGACCCTCATTTCGATCATAACCATTCTATATCGTTCATTCAGCGCTCCAATCATTCATTCCATTCACTCAATCAAACAATTCAAAAACGCTCAAAACTCTCTGAATAATAATAAGATCAACAACTACATTCAAAGAAAAAATCGCTAGGAAAAGTCCATTATTTTACTGATATAATCGCTCCACACACTCATTCTATTTCTTTGCGAAATCATTCCAATATCATTCAGATTGTCAGTTTCGCGATGTATTTAACAGAAGGTCTATGTTTCGAGATGGTGTCATAGTTATGATAAAAACCAATTGTTTCAAAACCAAAAAGGACCTAATTAAAAACAGAATTAGATTCGGCATAGGGCAATTATTAGGCGGATTTCGGACTACTTACAAAGTAAGGTACATCAATCATTATAGATTAAGAAATTTTGTTATTTCGCAAATCGCGCAGTGTGACCAGGGTCGACAATTTACGATCTTCCCATTTGGCCCCTTTTCGCATGACAGGTCACAAATGGTTTCGACTTTCCAAGAAACCTTTCGTGCATTGATTAGCTGTCTAGTGGATTATAGAGGACCAATTAAACCTGGAGAAAGGGTAATAATCGCAGAATTTATGTAAATTTGATAACATTGTTGACGGATCGGAACTACTTGACGAGAATTAATCATGACAAACAGATTCCCCTGTATTTCATCCAAACATCATTGTATCATTTTATTTCTGTATCAGAGTATGGTTCAATTGTATTATCAAATTGAAATAACAATGATAATTTCTATATTTTTTGTGTATCAAAAAGAGCGTTCTGATCGACATTTCCAAATATAAAAAGAATCGTAGCTAAAGGGAAAAGAGATGACAGTTTTAAATTTGGGATCATGCGGTATATACTACGCTCAACATAAAGGTTAGGGACGTTTTCTTAAAGAAATCCAGGAGCCCGGATCAGAATTTAAGAGCCCTAGGCGACCGGGCCCCTCCTAATTATTTCCCAGAGCTATTTTGTATGATTCTGAATAAAGTTGTTCCACAATATTTTGAGCATTTAAGGAATAAACATTATCCACTTAAATTAAGTTTTGCTTCAAACAGTTTGCTTATCTTTGACGCATTCAAACCATTCTAGCACACGCTTCTTTCAACGATAATGCATAAAAATCAGTACAGGCTAAGATCAGAATCTGCGTCTTTGCAGGCTGATCTGAGTCTATTCTGTCTGTCACATCTTTGTTTACAATATGGGAAAGCTGTGAACAGCATGGTGAGGTTAAAGGCCAGCTAATGGCATAACATATTATTCAATAATTGAAATCTAAACCTCTTCCGTGCATCGCAGAATATTCTTGAAGAAAGCTTATGTAGTGGACCCGTAATAGTCCCATCATTTCGAAATTATGATCTTTCACAGTGTAAACCGATGTTTCCTAATGAAATCATTAGGAAACCTCGGTTTACACTGTTACAGTTCATGACACGTTGTGGCACTCTACGGTTCCACCACCTTAAATGGATAGATCTATCTGTACCAAATTTGATAATGATCAGGACCTGCGTCAAGTGGTCGTGATCTAAATTACGTTTCCATTTTGAGACACACGATCTTGTGATAATGGCCAATTAATTACAACCTGTTTCGTATCAAGATATTGATAGCTACTTGAAGAAAGACTATTGTAGCGTTTTATTCTTTTACAACATGATGTTTATGTTAATGTTTTTCGGTGCCGTTTCCTTAATTCAATCTTGTTCAAAATAAATGTGCTACCGTCATGGCGCAGTTGGAAGCGCATCAAACTCCTATTCAAAGGGTTCCGGGTTTTATCCCCTGTGGCCTTTCCTACTTTTGCGGCCCACCAATGGGTTGATAATCGTGAGACTATGGAGTGTAAAGCTGGAGGGTCGGCAAGGTTATCGTGGTAATATTTTCGAACAAGCATACATGTACAAATCAAAAGCAATGCTGAACATTAGATGTATGTCAAATCATTTTGTAAACAATTATACATTTGAGTTTCACAAAGGATAGAATTCTATTCAACTATACCTGGCAATCTATGTCTTACCTAGTTATACAGTTAACAATATCGTGAAATTGACATTCATCTCGACCAATATCATTCTAAATCACTCGCTAATCGTTTCATACATTCATTCCAAACACTCACTCAAACCATTTGAAACGCTCCAAACTCACTGAAAAAGACAGAATCAACAACGTCATTCAAAATAAATAAAGCTAGGAAAAAAAATCGATATCACTGACAAAGCTCAAATTGTATACGTCTGATATGTTCTTGAAGAAATAAAAAAAAGCTATTTAAAGAACTTGTTTGCTTATTTTGTTAAAGGGATGTAATAAATATTACTAATTTTGTTCACCCTGCACAAAATTGGTGATATTGGATTACCTCCCAAAAAATTCTCTCAAAACTCGCTCTACTCACTCGTTCAATTTCATTCCAATATCATTCCAAAATTATTCATCTTGTCAAGTTCACGATGTTGTTAACTAGTATAACACGATTAGCAAAGGAAATGAGTTGGATACTCAAGCCAGGACCGTGAGTTGGGATCGTGAGTTGGGATTGTGAGTTGGTATCCTTAGTTGGGACCGTGAGTTGGGACCGTGAGTTGGAATTGTGAGTTTGTATCGTGAGTTGGGACCGTGAGTTGGGTTCGTGAGTTGGGATCGTGAGTTCGATCCGCAGCTCGGCAAAGTTCCGAAAGAAAGAGTGAGGTTCGAGAAACCGTTATTTTCTATCATTTTCAATCTTCAATTGATCGTTGATCACTCACTTGAAATTATTGGTCTATAGTATGCAAGGAGTAGGATGGGTGGCTGGTTCCTCGAATTTGATTGTCCCGGATTGTAGAACGACAGAAAAACCATGGATATGCGCGCTAGACGGATAAAATTGCAATACTTCTTAGAGGGGCGCTAAATCCTTTTAAAATAAATAAATGAATAATAATCATAAAAAATGGTATCGTTTTACTATGATCTATTACAGACGATGCTGTCAACTTCAAAGATTCCTTTGCGGACAGTGACTATAGCGCTGGTTCAATTGCCATTGCGTTTTACTCGGGATTTTGGGCATTTGGTGGCTGGTTCGTATATCACACACTTTATATCAATGATATTTATTTTCTCCATTCTGACGAGTTTAGCTTCAATTTAAAATGTTTGCATGAAAGAAAAAAGAAAAAAAGATCCTAGCAAGTCCTAGAAACTGTAAACGTTTTCAATTCATTCTACATACTATAATATATTCGTTTGGAGACCATTTGAAATATCACAACTTGAAATAGTTTGGCCGTCGTACACATACACATTTAAGAATATCGTGAAATTGAATACTTCGATCAAAATCATTCAAAATCGCTTAAACAGCGCTCCATTCATTCATTCCAAACACTCCCTCAAGCTATTCAAAATGCTTCAAATTCACTAACAACTACACTGACGCAAACTTCTAAACGGCCACCTTGCATCTGCCACATTTTAACATATCCTAACATATCTGTAGTCATTTAATGAACTAACTTTTATTTCCGTATGGAAGGTAGTTCAATTTGGCGTATTCTAAAAGAAAAATGGATCCCAATTTTTGTCCTTGGTGTCTGTAGCAAACGATCAAACACAAGAACCCTATGTCACGAAAGTCACAAAAGTTGCATATTTTCGAAGGACATCAAATTTTTGGTCTAAGAAATACTCGGTGATTATTCCTATAAGTTGCAAACTTCGATGGCTATTGCGTGTCAGATACCTAATCACTTAAGAAATAACACACAGCCTTCTTTTAATTTCTAATGCAAGGATAAAATGCTAAAATTACCCCATCCACCAATGTTAATTTTAAAATCAGGCGTACCTTTGATTTCCCGTCAAATTTGCAGAATTTGACATTATTTCAAGTCGATGTGTATCAAATATTCTCCCTTAATGATTTACCTAATAGAATCTGACTACTTCCCATTTCAGATACCAGAGAAAATATTCTTTTCGGCAATAACCAAGTGGTCGTTTAGAAGTTCGTTTCAGTACACATTCAAATTGCTGGAAAAAATCCAAGATTTTTCTGACTTTTTTTTTAATTTGGAAAAGCCTGATTGGTTCATAAAGACATAGAAAGCCATTTATAAATATTTTATGTATATTTCAATATAGGAAGGAAATACATTTCACTAATTTTGTTGAACTTGAACAAAATAAGCGATTTTGTATCACCTCCCATTAATTTCATTCAAAGTTCACACATTGCTTTCCTTAATTTCATTCTGAAATCGTTCTAATGTTATTCACCTTGTCAATTTCGTGGTGTTCTTGTACATGTTTATTATTTTTTTTACAGGAGTTACCTCAATTTTCTGACGGAAGAACTAATAGAGCCACACAAGTAAGATCTCTTTGCCATATGATTGTCCCTCTAAAAAGTTTCTTGTAGAATAAAAAAATCATATTGAAAATTCATTTTTTACGCCCGTCGAAATACAAGACCTATTATGTGATCACCTGTGGCGTGTTCGGGCAACCGGTTTTCGGCGGCATCTACTTCTTTGTTCGGGGCATAATTATGATACCTTACGTCCGATAGACTTTCTTATATGGCGATATTTTCCTCTTATGATAATAGAGTGTAACACACAAGAATCGTAGCTATACCTAGCTTAATTTTTTAGTTATTTCCCTTTGTTGCATTTCATTTTTGGACATCTATCAATGTAACGGGTATATATTGTGACAATTTGCAATCCAGTTTACTTTTGTCTGTCAGAAAGTATTCGTCCTGAATTGTCGATTTTTTTTTACATAACACAAGGAATATAAAATTGAGAACGCATCTTTTATGTTTGCTTTCACTCAAATTAGCTCCCTGAAAAAATGTAAAACTGCCTGCATGTACATACAACCACAAAAATATTTCTTTTTTAAGGATTTGGAACCGTAATAGTTTTGCAACTTTTCATAGGTAATGATCTTTAATGGTGTAAACCGAGGTTTCCTAATGATTTTCATTAGGAAGCCTCGGTAATCAATGTGAAAGAATATGTGGTCCGAAATGTTGCGGATTTATTACGGGCCCACTACCTTAAGGTTTTTTTCCGTTATCTTTTTACAAAGATGCAGATAAGAGGGCTTAAAACAAATCAAAAATCTTTACATGTGTATTTCACAATAATACTCTTTGTTGTGAGTACTTGGTGAAAAGATTCCAATTGGTACAAGTATTTTAGATGTGTACACGAATAATAACATTAAAATACTCATTTTCTGCAGCTCTCTAAATGTTAAACTATACAGTCCAAGTTACTCAAGAAAACTATATTAAGCGACAATTTTCCCGTCCTTTTAAATCTAAATATCTTTAAAAGTAGATAACATTGGTCTAAAAATTGTTATTAATGAATCCTATGAAGTTAAAACGCATCAGAATCGTCTTAATAAGACGATTCTATTGACTTCTAACAACATAGGGTTATCGAGATAGTCGTAAAAGCATAATAACTGAACAAAAACTATGTTTTTAATTTGTTAACAAAACGTGTACTTAGCAACCAATCTCTTAAACGTCTGTTCTTTGTGTTCCTGTGAGTGGTCGCCTAATACGCGTTTCACTGTAATTTCAGAAATTTGCCGAGAGCCATTGTTATATCCATCACCATAGTAACGGTTGTGTATTTAATTGCGAACATTGCTTATTTTGCCGTACTCACGCCAGATGATATGTTAGTGTCACCCGCTGTAGCCGTCGTAAGAACATATTTTTGTCTGTTTTTATTTAATCCCCTATTTAGTTGTCGACCATTTAGTATGTGTGTTTATTTCCGCTTATTTATCGTCGCTACCGTAGCACATGCCCATATGAGCGACGCCCCCAGAAGACGGTTAGTTGTTACGGGGGATAGTGCAAGGATACATGACGAAACTACTGCTGAGATCCGCCATGGTTCTTTAACGTGCTCGGTGTAAAGCATCATCTCACGGGGCCTCGGTTTAACGTCTTATCTGAAAGACAATTAGTTTGTTAGTGTGCCAGCCCGGGTTTGAACCCACACCGTCGAACTTCAATGGTTTTGAAGTCCGGTGCTCTACCAACTGAGCTAATCGGGCTGCCAAACCTTTTAGTATGTGTTTGAAATGTCTTTTATGCAGAACCAATACTCATGACATAAATCGCTTATAGAGATAAGCAGAGCAGTACAAATTTAGCCTTTGTACATGCAATTAAAGTGCAAACCTATCGGAGAAATACTGTAACTGATTCCTACAGGTAAGAAGATCTTGAAATTGACACTCCTTCCGATCAAAATCAGTCTAAATCATTCACTCAGCGCTCCATTCATTCATTCCAAATACCCACTCAAATCGATCAAAACACTCCAAAAAGCGTTAGAAAACATTTCGAAATGGTAAAAGGACGATCAACATTTGATTCAAATCGATCCCATTATTCTACGATATGATTGGCTTGTGTTGGTCTTTAAGTGTTTCATTCGTCGACGAGACACACAAACAGAAAAGTACGTATAATTTATAAAAGGGAGGTAATAAATATAGCTTTTTTTGTTCACCTTGAACAAAATTGGCGATATTGGAATTACCTCCCTTTAATTTTACTCAAAATTCTATTCACAGACTCATTCAATTTCATTCCAAAATGTATCATCTTGTCAATTTCGCGTTGTTCCTACTGTAACTTTCCTTCTCGTTTGATGCACTATACTAGTACTTTATACTCCATTTTTAATATATAAGCCACATATAACAATTGTTTTACATATATTTACATTATTTTTCGGGCCAGTAAACGATAAACTAAGCGAAGCTGCAGCCTGAACATTCACTTTGTGAATTCTATAATAATCGCTGCTCATCAATAGAAACATCGAGTGGATTTCAGATGCGCGCGCAATAAACATATTGCAGAACTTATCTAAAAAAAAAAGGAAAGGGAAAACGTGACCACTCAAATTATTATTCAAATAGGAAGTATAGGGTTGACCTCCGCTACTTTCCATTATAATATTTAAACATTACAACAATTTTCAAACTGTAGTTAAGGCAAATAGATAGCCCATAAATGATTTGCTTATCTTTATAAATTCACGAACGAACAATGTGCTGATAAAAGGATCTTATGTCTTAGATGTTCAAGTCATCCCTGTCGGGGGTAATTGGGCGTTGTTAAGATAGTTCATTAACGATTTTCATTATAACCACGCCACAATGATCAAATCATCTGACATGCCTAATCCGATCTTACCACTATCACTAAACTCTATTTTCGATCTTTATGAAATTTTCGATCTTTAATGGAAGCTTAAAAGCAACAATGATTTCCCTACTCAGATTATTGTATATTAATTTACTTTTCAGACATTTTCGCAGCTAACTATCCCTGAATTTGCTTGGATCACACCTATACTTATAGCGGTATCTGTAATAGGCAGTGTGAATGGAAACTCACTTTCTATGTCAAGGTATACTTTTAGTTTGATTTTCCTGAAAAATTACTCTAAAGTAAATTCTATGGTTGTTTTGACACGACATTATACCTCGAGCCAACAAACAAAATACACTTTGGGGAAATTGATATTCATTATCAGAGTGCTTGTTTTATGCTAATTTATTTAAGTTTGATTGCGAAGAAAGCATAAGCTTATAGAATCGCTCTCAAACGCTCAATCTTGATGTTTCACGTTCCTGTGAGAGAGGCAGAAGCTTAAACATACTGCTACCCAATTTTACAGCTGGGTGAATTGGGATTGGCTTGTAAGTGGTTTGCCCATAAACATACCTTAGCTACGGTGGGGCCCGAACCACGGACCTCCAGGTCACGAGCCGAGTACTTTTACCACTAGGCCATTGAGAAAATCATCAGTGATTCGTTTTAAAAGGCTGTTTGGTATTGTATAAAATAATGAAAGTTTCCCCTGTTTATTTCAGATTATTCATGACAGGGGCTGAGAATGGACATCTTCCTAGTTTTATATCCATGATAAACATCCGATTTTTAACACCGACACCTGCACTTTTAGCTGTGGTAAGTCATAGACTTGTGTTTCTGCTGGCTTTAACAAAACATTGTTACTGCCAAAAGTAGAAACAGTCTACGCTAAGACATAGGGCCGCTATATTTTGTCACCAAATTTCAAGAATTACTTAATTGTAATATTTAATTGCGTTTAAATGATTTGATTAATTGGAGTTATTCTTATTTCCAATAAAATCTTCAAAAAACAAATTTTGTGTAACTTGACATACTTGTTCCGCGTTAGTCACTTCCTTTGTGCTTTAAGTCGAAATGATGAATGATTATATTATGGCCAGTTATGTTGTATTTAATTTCCCATAGTGCAATAATTACTTATCTTAAATGTTATCCAACTTACCAGGAACAATCTTTGGGTGACTCTTCTCTGATCTTAGCTGCAAAGTTTCGATTTTTTCCATTATGTGGGTGATGCATAGGGTGGCTTTCGTTAACATTGAAGTCGTAATGAAATCTTCTACATGTACTTCCAAAACACTGGTAAAATCCAACACAATGTAGAGGTAATATTCCTTTCTGATCTTTATGAAAATTGTATGTATAAATTTGATTTGCTTTTGAAAGAAAGTCCAATTTCTCTTTAAAATCTGTAAATACCGTTCACAAAAATTTAATTTTCGTTATCTTCATGAAATCATGAACAGATCCGTTTGAAAACTTCTTAGTACTGCAAGTTTCTTTTCGGTCATGTAACTTTTGTCATTTAATGAATTTAGGGCGACTCCGGCCGTCGTATTTATACATGTACTGAGGCTCAAAAGATAATTCCGTTTTTTAAAAGTGTCACAAGCTGGTCACATTACTTCATTTCAGATGATTATGACATTAATAATGCAGAGTTTTGAGGAGATATTCTATCTTATAGAGTTGATGGGGTTTGGATTTAGCACCGTCCTTACAGCGGTGTTTGCTGGACAGATCTATTTACGGTATAAGGAACCGAATCTTCACAGACCTATAAAGGTAAAACCTGTATTAATCCATTACCATAACACACAATTTTAGATATGTCAACGTAATTTCAGAGAATTTCCAGACAAATTTTTTGTGATGCAATTTTGAAAATAAATAAAGAAATTGTCAGTAACAAGATTTTGTTTTAAATTACACATGTTTTTTTTCATGGGTAGATAAATTGAAAATGAAAAAATGTGAAAATGTGTTTAATGGCCTTTATGAGCATTGAAAATATCAAGACTTTCACTCTATTAGGAGATATTGGAATAAAATGGTATACCACCATAACATTGTCTTGCATTTAAGGCTGTAATTTGCCATAGAAAACAATGAAGGAATATTGTAACATTTACTTTCCCAGCTACCTATAGGACTCCCAATATTCCTGTTACTAGTGAGCATTGTACTACTAGTGTTAACCATTTACCAGAAACCTAAAGAGAGTGGTCTAGGATTGTTACTGATGGCCCTGGGTGCACCCTTGTATATAATCTTTGTCTTGTGGGAGAGGAAGCCAAAAAATATTCTATCTATTATACGTAAGTATAGGCAAAATCATATAACATACAGTTAACAACTTCGGGAAATTGACAAGGTGAATGATTTTGGAATGATTAAGGAATGAAATTGAATGAGTGTGAGAAGTGAGTTTTGAGAGAATTAATGGGAGGTAATCCTATATCGAAAATTTTGTTCAGGATGAACAAAATTAGCGATTTGATTCCCGCCCTTTAATAAAAAAACAAGAGGGCCATAGTGGCCCTTAATCGCTCACCTGAATTAACAATCTAAAAAATATTCAAGGTATTTCTAAGATTTAACCCAATGAGCTAGTTTTTGACCCCACATGACCAAATTTAGAACTTGTCCAAGATTTCATCAAGATAAAAGTTCTGACCAATTTTCAGGTTGTTTGGGCTTAAAATATGACCTCTAGAGTGTCCACAAGTTTTCTTAAAGATTTGACTCTGTGACCTAGTTTTTGTCCCCACATGACCTAATTTCGAACTTGTCCAAGATTTCATCAAGATAATCATTCTGACCAATTTTCAGGGTGATTAGGCTAAAATATGGCCTCTAGAGTGTCCACAAGGTATTTTTAAGATTTGACCCCGTGACCTAGTTTTTGACCCCACTTGACCCAATTTCGAACTTGTCCAAGATTTTATAAAGATAATCATTCCGATTAATTATCAGGTTGATTGGGCAAATAATATGGCCTCTAGAGTGTCCACAAGGTTTATCTAAGATTTGATCCCGTGACCTAGTTTTTGACCCAATTTCAAACTTGTCCAAGATTTAATCAATATAATCATTCTGACGAATTTACAGGATGATTGGGCTAAAAATATGGCCTCTAGAGTGTCCACAAGGTTTTTCTAAGATTTGACCCTGTAACCTAGTTATTGACCCCACATGACCAACTTGCGAACTTGTCCAAGATTTCATCAAAATAATCATTCTGACAAATTTTCAGGTTGATTGGGCTTAAAACATGACCTCTAGAGAGTCCACAAGGTTTATCTAAGATTTGACCCTGTGACCTAGTTTTTGACCCCACTTGACCCGATTTCAAACTTGTCCAAGATTTCATCAAGATAATCATTCTGACCAATTTTCAGGATGATTGGGCTAAAAATATGGCCTCTAGAGTGTCCACAAGGTATTTCTAAGATTTGACCCCATGACCTAGTTTTTGACCCCACTTGACCCAATTTTGAACTTGTCCAAGTTTTTATCAAGATTATCATTCTGACCAATTTTCAGGATGATTGGGCTTAAAATATGGCCTCTAGAGAGTCCACAAGGTTTATCTAAGATTTGACCCTGTGACCTAGTTTTTGACCCCACTTGACCCAATTTAGAACTTGTCCAAGATTTCATTAAGATAATCATTCTGACCAATTTTCAGGATGATTGGGCTGAAAATATGGCCTCTAGAGTGTCCACAAGGTTTTTCTAAGATTTGACCCCATGACCTAGTTTTTGACCCCACTTGACCCAATTTAGAACTTGTCCAAGATTTTATCAAGATAATCATTCTGACCAATTTTCAGAATGATTGGGCTAAAAATATGGCCTCTATAGTGTCCAAAATGTTTATCTAAGATTTGACCCTGTGACCAAGTTTTTGACCCCTCATGACCCAATTTCAAACTTGTCCAAGATTTTATCAAGATAATCATTCTGACCAATTTTCAGGTTGATTGGGCTAAAAATATGGCCTCTAGAGAGTCCACAAGGTTTATCTAAGATTTGACCCTGTGACCTAGTTTTTGACCCCACTTGACCCGATTTCAAACTTGTCGAAGATTTCATCAAGATAATCATTCTGACCAATTTTCAGAATAATTGGGCTAAAATTATGGCCTCTAGAGTGTCCACAATGTTTTTTCTAAGATTTGACCCCGTGACCTAGTTTTTGACCCCACTTGAACCAATTTTGAACTTGTCCAAGATTTAATCAAGATAATCATTCTGACCAATTTTCAGGATGATTTGGCTAAAAATGTGGCCTCTAGAGTGTCCACAAGGTTTTTCTTAGATTTGACCCTGTGACCTAGTTTTTGACCCCACATGACCAACTTTCGAACTTGTCCAAGATTTAATCAAGATAATCATTCTGACCAATTTTCAGGATGATTGGGCTAAAAATATAGCCTCTAGAGTGTCCACAAGGTTTTTCTAAGATTTGACCCCATGACCTAGTTTTTGACCCCACTTGACCCAATTTCGAACTTGTCCAAGATTTTATCAAGATATTAATTCTAACCAATTTTCAGGATGATTGGGCTAAAAATATGGCCTCTAGAGAGTCCACAAGGTTTTTCTAAGATTTGACCCTGTGACCTAGTTTTTGACCCCACTTGACCCAATTTCGAACTTGTCCAAGATTTCATCAAGATAATCATTCTGACCAATTTTCAGGTTGATTGGGCTTAAAAATATGGCCTCTAGAGTGTCCACAAGGTAAATGTTGACAACGCATGACGGACAACGGACATCAAGTAACCCCAAAAGCTCACCTTGAGCACTTCGTGCTCAGGTGAGCTAAAAATGCATACATGTTCTATACATAGCTTCCTATTTCTTCAAGAACCTGTGAGGCGCTAACAATTCGAATTCTGTCAGTGAAATCGTGATTTTTCTCTATCAAAATTTTATTTTGAATAACGTTGTTGATTCTATATTTTTCAATGGGTTTGAGCGTTTGAGTGAGTGTTTGGAACGAATGATTAGAGTGCTGAGTGAGCCATCAAGAATGGTTTTGATTGAGGTGAATGTCAATTTCACGATGTAATTAACTGTATATAATAATCGGAACTTAATGAAACTTGGCATGAATGTTCATTAAATGGCCCTCTTAGCAGGATTGTTAACTAAGTAAATTTCCTTCTAAGTTGTCCACTGAAAGTTGATTGCCCCATGTAGGTTAGGCAGTGAGTTTATCAAATGATAATCTACCGTTATCTCTCGATAATCCACTGAAAAGCTTTTAAAAATGTGTGTTTTTTTTTTTTAAATGTACGATGAAACTGATTCGAGACACACAATTTAGTGCTAACTTTCACTTTTAAATTTTGTTTTCCAAAATTCTGTTTTCTTTGGGTAATATGTAATGAGAAAAATTAAATACTTTTTCACTCATTATGCAGAGCTCGTGTTTGACCCTTAAACCAGGGTTTTGACCCCCCCCCCCCCCCCCCCCAAAAAAAAAAAAATCTGGAAATATCTTAATTTGACCCAGAGAAATTTTTCCCAAGGGGGTCTTTTTGACTACCCTTGAGAGGAATTACCAAGGGTAAAAACATGGTCTTATACCTAAGATTTTCACAAATTACTATCTAAAGTCTTACAAATAAATTACTTATTTCATATCATTACAAGAAACAGTTATACAGACTCTAAAATATGCAAAATTCTACTTATGATTTGCTTTTTCTGTTGTTTTGACCCCTTTAAAATTCAGATTTGACCCCCAGGATTTCTTAGGTGAGGAGTGAATGACTCCCCAATATCAAACAATAATATGAGCCCTGATTATGCTTTTTTTTTTTCCAGAAAAATCCACAGTGTTTCTACAGAAGATCACCTATTCATGTACGTCTGATGAAAAAGTCAAGTTATGAGCTTACAAGGCTTCTTATTGATCTCACAAACCATGTTCATCCTCTTTTCATCATTAAAAATCATTCTGCATCACTAGCCTTCCCTTTCCTTTCTTCAGTAAATAAAAGGAAAATACATGAACCTGGACTTCAGAGACACAGGTTTCGCCAAGAATGTAACATTGCCTCAGAAAAGCTTAAACTGTGTTTCTTACATATGTACAACATATATGCAACCCATCACAGGAAAAGGGACCATCTAGGTTGTGCTTAATGTATTGATCCTAGTCAGACTTCACAGACTGACTGAGGTCAAAACTTTTAACACATTCCTGATTTTCTAAATCTAGAATAATAAATCTAAATTCCATTAAACAAATTCTTTAATGCAACATCTGGTCAACCTGTACTAAAACAAATCACCTTTTCAATTATTTATTTTACCGAGTTCCCAGATGGTACCTTTTTGCATGATGGGCCTCATACGTATGTACATATTTTAGTGGAAAAATGGAGAGAAAACAAGAATACAATAATAACAGAATATTACATTTATTTTTGTTGTAAATATAAACTATACTGATAAAAATTTATAATCTAAAATACAACATGATAGATGAAAATTTAGGAAAACTAAAATTCTCAATCCTAGAAAAACTCACCTCTGGTAATGGATTAATTGTTGGAATATGTTTACATGATAAACAGAAACAAACAGAAGTTTCTATGAACTGAAAATGCCCTAATACGAATATTGTTTGCCCTAACTATTTCAACCTTTGATTAGAAACAGTATGCTGTTTCACACATAGTATGCTAAATTATCACAGTGTTTGCCAGTGTAACACAGTATGGCACATAAAAACTAAAACACACTTTATGAAGATGAGCATAAATAGTGGATATAGAATGAGTGGTCATAGAATACTGAAATTATTAAACAAGTCATCTATTAACAAATAAAAACAAGGCTGTGTCACGTTTTTATCTGTTTTAGATGACAAGTTTCATAAATTCTGTATTTTTAGCACAAATTTTATATTCTATTAATAATGTGACCCCAAAAAATTGACTATTCTATATATCATCCTGTAGATAATTTTTGAAATCCATCTTCTTATTGACCTCTACTAGATCCAATCTTTTTTTCAAGTATTCATTTAATGCAGTTTGCAGGTAGGTGTTTATTTACCTGATTGGTCACATATTTTGATAATCAATTATTTATTAAGGGTTCAATGAGTATAAATGAAATTCACAAATATCAAAATAAGTCAATCAAATTAAATAGAATAATGAAAGTTTATAACAACTTGTAACATATCAAATACAAATTCAGGGATAATTCTAGCTCAGAATGTCACAAGCCAAATTATCTCATTTAGCCGAATCTATTGAGAAATAAAGAATTTTTTGCAAGATATTAAACCAAATCCTTCTTCAAATTACATTTTGCTTTCATATTTTTCTCTGATTTAGCCAATTTAAATGAGATTTCTGGCAAAAAATTGACAATTTCTTACCCAAAAATGATCCCTGCAAATAAGTAGGATGTGTTCTTGGAACACTGATGCCCCAAATTGTGTTTCCTTTTACATAGAAAGTTTACAATTACTTAATTTCTTAAGAGACCTTGACCCAGACCTTAAAATAAAATATGCTTGATGGTCAGAATATGCAGTCTCATCTTGAACAAAACTGATACAGCTCCACATATATATGACCAGTCAAGTAACAATGGACCATCTGGGAAGTGTAAAAGGTCAAAATCCCAGTCAGACTGCCCAATTGGCGCAGGCAAACAAGGACCCAAACTTTTTGCACATCTCAATTTTCTGAATCTAGAATGATTTTTTTACCTTCCTATGTAATTATTTCTGAAATTCGCCTTCTGGTTGACCTATGCTGGATCCAATCCTTTATTCAGTTATTCATTTCAGTGAAGAAGTGGAGAAAATGATTGTTACAATGAATTTCCTCACTTTTCTATAAATGGACTACTTTTCTTTAACACAATTATTTCAAAAGGAATTTCATACTTTTGCTGTCACTTTGCAAAAATATTTGTGATAAAAATGTGTAATCCCAGGCCTTTGCCTATAAAATAATGAACATCATTATCAATGTTTCTGCACTTTCTTAAGAACTGTCTAGAAAGAAAATCCAGAGCATATAGATCCACTAATGGTGACAGTCATTCCCAGCAGCAATACTAGAATGTTCTTCTTGCCCTGAAATTAGTGAATATTTTTCTTAATAACGAGCGTATACAGTCAAACCTGTCTTAATACTTTCCTGTTTTACAAAATTTTGGACCTGTCCAAATTCAAAGGTTTTGCAGATGAAAATTTAAAGTGGATTTAATTTGAAACATAGCCATTCAGTAGGATAGAAAATTTTGTAGAAAAAGAAGAAATTGTTTGTTACAAACAATTTCCTCTTTTTCTACAATATTTTCTCAATTACAAAATCTTAGGGACGTAAAAACCAGGGATTGGACAGGAAAGGGTTAAGCAAGCACCAAAGGGACATTCAAAAAGTGCTTGCTTAAGACAGGTACTTGATTAATACAGGTCAATTTCAGTGCAATTGGTTCATTTGGTATTTTTCAAGCTGCTTGCTTAAGACAGGTTGCTTGCTGAATACAGGTGGCCTCTAAGACAGTTTTCACTGTAAAAGATTTAAGATATACATGTGTGTATTTCATACTTAAGCTTCTTACTATTCTTAGTTAAGATTAGAAAAAGCTTGCACATGACAACGTTGATTCAGATTTATATAGGACATGTATTTCCTACTTCAATGTTATTAAGTTATCACTTGAACTAATTTCATTTCAACAACGGTATTTTGGCTAAGAATTTTGAGTCAGCAAGAATTACTTCTAAAGAGCGATTTGAGTTTTCCAGTCATGTATTGTGTAAACTTTCACTTGTATGATTTGTCTGTTTACCTTTCTCATGCTATTCATGGTAAATGTCTGCTATACTAAACACTTCAGCATACAGAATAAGCATAGATGTGACAAGGATTTTGAAATTGATGCACACTCAGAAGGCTACCAACATGGAATAGGATAAATTATAGGATAAATTGATATGTGGTCTGTGACAAAAAAAGAATGTTCTCTGTCCAATCCCCCTTTCTATGATTTGAGAAAACATCGTAACTACAGCTAGAATAGCTGTAGTTTCGATGTAATGATCATCCATCGACAATATTTTTTGAAAGAATATTAATGTCTATTATGAACTTGTATAATATGCGTAATGGTAATTACGCCTTGATAAGATAAGTCTTCACAAATATAAAGCCTGATTTTTAGTCTATTCTGTCTGCTTTTTACTTGATCAAAGTTGGAAAAAACTTGAGCAAGACTGGTTAATAGCAATTAATTTGAGATAAATTCTTAATACAGCAGGCAAAAAGGTTAAAATGCTGCTTACCGTGATTTCCTTGAACACACAAACCCCTAGTAGAGAGGCCACAACTCCCGGACCAGTGGTAACAATAGGAAACGCCACTGAGTTGGATAACACTTTATTGGCCACAAACCATGATGATGTTGCTATACCCCACATCATGCCCGATATAAACCCAGGAACTATGACCTTGGGGTAGATTTTTGGTTTATTTTTCATGATGATAGCATAGACTAGGAAATAGAATGTACTTGATAGTATGATACCACAGAATGTTGAAAATACATAGTCCAGACCTGAAAGTACATTGGGGGTAATTGTGTTTTTCAATGTAAGAGTAAAATATCTTTTGTTGGGTGAACAACAAAAGCTATATAAGTAAATATAGCTTTTATTGTTCACCATTATTGAAAGATTATTGATCTTACATGATAAATAAGCATTATTTCAGTTTCTTTAATACAAATATGAAGCAAAATATAAAATCTTTTGATGACTTTAAGTTGGCACCAAATGGTAAAGAGTGAAATAAACATGAAGCCACAGATCAGAGCTTGAACCAGTGACTTCTTTCTTTGTGAGACTAAGCTTACAAGACCACATTCACGTAGTCTCTCGTAATGGAGTCTGTGCGTGACATTTCCAACAATTTGAAATTTTTGTGAGGTGCAAACTTTGGGTAGCAAAGAAAGCCACATACTGTAAATATATAGTTACCTGGTGGCCTACAGATACTTAGAGACCTTATCTATCTACTAAACACAAAGCAAAGACTCTGATCAGACTGTGCGCATGCACAGACGGTCAAAGTCTTTACTTTGCACATACCTGAAATTGTTGGAAATCTCACACACAGGCTCAAATGTGGGAGTTAGTTCAAGATTGTGACACACAGTGAATAGAATTAATTAAAAATTTCATCTGACAGTTTCTTTAAAAATTCTATATTGGTTACCTATTTTATCATAGAAAGCAGCAGTATGACAAAATCTCAAATTGGCAATAAATTCTAAGGCAATATTTTTTAATGTTGTTACCATTAGAACTGTGTCTATGATCTTGTAGATATTTAGCAGGAGTAAACAGTTGTCCATACATAAAACCTGATATCACAGATAGACTCACACCCCTGAAATATCAGAAAAGTCATATTGTAATATGACCTATGTCGCAGATGTGAAATTTGTTGAAAAGTTTTATATTACTCAGGCATTTTTACACTAATGGAATAACTATGCAAATGAGCTAGGAACGTATAGCAACATTATAATTTTGTTGTAACTAGAAAGCCATGAATGGCTTGAGTCGCTCCACAGGCTTGAAATTTTTGAAAAGCAAAAAAAAAGTTTTGATTTTTAGATATTTTGGGTTCTCCTGATATTGAAAATGATTTTCAAATTTTCAACTATATAACATATAGAGAAATGACCTCCGCCCATAAACAACATAATTTCAACCAATCAAAATGATTTTTGGCTGCATGATAATGGGTCACCCAAAGATCATACCAAAAATGTTTGATTGATATCCATAGGAAAATGATTTTCAAAGTTTCCACTATTTAACATATATATAGAGAATTGACCTCCGCCCTTAAGATACATATTTTTCATTCAATCACAATATTTTTTTGTAGACAGGTAAAGTGTCACTCAAGAATCATCCCAGTGAAATTTGGTTGATATCCATCAGTTAGATTCTGAGAAAAATGATTTTCAAAGTTTCCATTATTTAACATATAGAGAAATGACCTCCGCCCATAAAATATATAATTTTCATCTGATCACAATAATTTTTTATAGACTGATAGAGAGGGTCACCCAATGATCATTCATGTAAAATTTGGTTGATATCTCTCATTTAGATTCTGAGAAAATGATTTTCAAAGTTTCCACTATATTAATTACATATAGAGAAATGACCTCCGCCCATAAAATGCATACTTTCAATCGTATCAAAATGATTTTTTGTAGACTGATAAAGGGTCACCCAAGAATCATTCATGTAAAATTTAATTGGTATCCATAGATTAGAATCTCAGAAAACTCCCTTTTACCATATTTGGAAATAAGCCACGCCCATAAAATCCATGTTTTTCATTGGATCAAAATTTCTTGAACAACTTTGATAGAGGGTCAACCAAGGATCATTCCTGAGAAGTTTGGTTGAAATTCATCCAGTAGTTTCTGAGGAGAAGATTTTTAAAGAAAAAGTTTACGACACGTACGGACGGACGGATGAACGCTTGACGGACACAACACCAGGACAATAGCCCCAGTGGCTTTCAGCCAGTGGAGCTAAAAATGATGTCATTTAGCATTTGATGACGTCAATTCAAAACAAGAGCTGTCGAAGGACAGCGAAGCTCGACTATTCCTAGTGCTGGAAAGTAACAGCAAATCAATATCGACATTGGAAATTCAATAACATGAAAGACAAGAGAAAAGAAATCTTTGTCTAGAGGCTGATATTATGGTCACAGAAGTATGTGCAGAGTTTCAAAGCAATAGCTTAAGTAGGAACAGAGATACAACTAACATAAAACAGTTGCACATAAAAACACGAGCAAGCCAAAAGGGTTAAAATTCCACTAAATTAAATATCAGAGAAATGAATCTTTTTCTGTGGGCTAATATTATGGTCAAAGAAGCATGTGTAAAGCTTCCAAGCAACAGCTTTAGTAGAAATAGAGATATTACAGAAATACAACATTTGCACGTAAAAACTTAACCAAGAATTTCTAAGTCCGAAAAGGGTTAAAAATCCACTAAATTCTATACAAGAGAATTGAATCTTTATCAAGAGGCTGTTGTTATGATCATTGAAGCATGTGCAAAGTTTGAAAGCAATAGCTTTAATAGAATTAGAGATATAACTGATGTAATACATTTGCACGTAAAAACTTAACCAAGAATTTTTGAGTCTGAAAAAGATTAAAATTCCACTAAATTCAATATCAGAGTAATAAATCTTTGTCAAGAGCACTACTGCAAAAGGGTCCCATTAAAATTACATTAAAAGACCATTAATGGCCCATGAAAACAAGGAAAACCATGAAAATGAGCCATTAGTCCTTGTAAAAAATAATAATGGGTAACACTTTTAGCCATTAAAATGCTAACTAATGGCCATTAATTCATGATTCGACCATTAAAAAACCATGAAATGCAGATTAATATAATGGACCGGCATAAAAGTATTGGCATTAAAAAAGTAATGGGCCATTACTTCTTGTTTTAGCTTTATTTATGCCCATCAACTACTATGAATATTTTTTTCATGCCCATCAATCACCCATGAATGATGGCCATTAAATAAACAAGAGGCCCAAGAGGGCCTGTATCGCTCCACTGGCTTTAAAATCTTTAGACTTTCATTAAATAAAGCTTACTTTAAATGAATACATTAACACTCCAAAATCTCCTAAGACCTATTTAGTTATGATTAAATGGTTCTGGTCCATATTGCACCAAAATACTCAATCAGAATAAACCTGCAACCCTTGACCAATCTTATTAAAACATAAGGTTCAGAAGATGTGGTTCAAAGATTTCGGGCTCATAATAGGCCCCACCTGACATGCCCATATTTATGGACCAAACAAAATTTCTTGAACAATTTAAGTTAATAGTCACCCAAGAAATATTCTGGTAAATTTTCATTGAAATTGGCTGAGTGGTTCTGGAGGAGATAATTTTTGAAAAGAGACACTCAAGGAACATTCTGATAAAGTTTCATTGAAAATAGCCAAGTGGTTCAGGAGAAAATGTCATTTGAAAATTTTGGGCTCAAAATAGGCCCTGCCCTGCCACGCCCATATTTTTAGTCCAATGAAAATTTCTTGAACAATTAAAGTAAAGGGTCACCCAAGGAACATTCTGTTAAAGTTTCATTGAAATCGGCCCAGTGGATCAGGAGGAGATGTCGTTGAAAGATTTCGGGCTCAAAATAGCCCCGCCCTGCCACGCCCATATTTATGGACCAATTAAAATTTCTTGTACAATTTAAGTAAAGGGTGACCAAAGGAACATTCTGATAAAGTTTCATTGAAATTGGCCCAGTAGTTCAGGAGGAGATGTGGTTCAAAGATTTCGGGCTCAAAATAAGCCCCGCCCTGCAACGCCCATATTTATAGACCAATCAAAATTTTTTTAACAATTTAGGTTAAGGGTCACCCAAGGAACATTCTGACAAAGTTTCATTGAAATCGGCCAAGTGGTTCAGGAGGAGATGTCGTTCAAAGATTTCGGGCTCAAAATAAGCCCCGCCCTGCCACGCCCATATTTATTGGCAAATTGAAATTTCTTGAACAATTTAAGTAAAGGGTCACCCAAGGAACATGCATGCCAAGTTTCATTGAAATCGGCCCAGTGGTTCAGGAGGAGATGTTGTTCAAAGATTTCAGGCTCAAAATAAGCCCCGCCCTGCCACGCCCATATTTATGGGCCAATCCAAATTTCTTGAACAATTTAAGTAAAGGGTCACCCAAGGAACATGCATGCCAAGTTTAATTGAAATCGGCCCAATGGTTTGGGAGGAGAAGATTTTTAAAGATTTCAAAGTGAAAAAATGCCACGCCCTGCCACGCCCATATTTAGGGGCCAATCAAAATTCTTTGAACAATTTAAGAAGGGGATCACCCAAGGATCATTTCTACCAAGTTTCGTTAAAATCCGCCCATTGGTTTGGGAGGAGAAGATGTTTAAAGGAAAAGTTTACGCACGGACGCACGGACGCACAGACGGACGCACGCACGCACGGACGCACGACGGACACTCCGCCATGACAATAGCTCGCTGGCCTTCGGCCAGTGGAGCTAAAAAAGGCCATAATAAAGATTGCTAAAAACCACTGGCATTAAAATAAATTATGACAAGTAATCATGGCCATTAATATATCATTGAATCTGAATCAGACCATTCATGGGCATTAAATTTGATTGTAATTAGATCGAAGAAATACCGAAATTTTTCAAAGTTCTTTTATTTTGATTCATGCCCATTAACTACCATGAACATTTATTCATGCCCATCATTATCCACTGAAGATGGCCATTAAATACCAAAGAGTAACAAATAATGGCCATTATAAAAATTCCTAAAAAACATTTGCTCTTTGAATTTTGAATCATGCCCATTCACTACCATGAACATTTATTCATGCCCATCAATCAACCATTGAAGATGACAATTAAATACAAAACAGTAACAAATAATGGCCATTATAAAAAAAAACTCATTGGCATGACAAAAATCTTGACTATTACTTATGGCCATTAATATATCATACAATTATGAATCAGATAATCCATGATCATTAACTTTATTTAATGGGGATGAAAGGAATACAGAAAAGTTTTAACTTTTTTTTCTTTTTATTCATGCCCAATTACTATCATGAACATTTATTAAAGGTTATCACCCATATAAATGACGATAATTAAATACCAAATATGATAAATAATAGCCATAATAAAAAAAATCAAGTCATTAATTGGCATTGAAAAAAAAAATCTGACAATTAATTCTGGCCATTCATATGCTGTTGAATTCTAAATCAGTTTATTCATGGCCCTTTACATTATTTGAAATGGGTATTAATTAATGAGAAATTAAATACAGAATTAAAGCTTTAACTACTTTCATTTTGATTCATGCCCATGACACAAACCATGAATAAGTCATTATACAAAGTCATGGCCAAGAGTACCAGTCTAAAAGTGACCGTGAATCCAGTCTATGGAAATCCAACATGGCTGCTGTTTTCAAAAAAAATTTCGAGTTAAAATGGTTTTTGCCTTATTCTCTTGTACATTGGGAAGAATAGCAAGCAGAAGGTATGTAAAAAGCTGAAATTTGATTATTTTAAATAGAATCTTGTACTGTTGGACTTAAAACAATTGATTAACAAATGTAAGAAAAATTTTAAATGAAGCCTTCGAATTTGCAAAATTTGAAGAAAATAAGATTTCATTTTTTTTAAGATTTTAGCAATAAATCATTTGTGCAAATATTCTCAAACCCCAATTAAACATTATTGCATCAATTTTATAGAAGAATTTTATGAATAAGATCTGTCAAGTTGTTTAATGTTTGTAGATTCGTACTATTGAATTTTCAACCCTAGGAAATTAAAGATTACCAACATTGAAGGGGAAACAATAATGGGCATGATTTGTATTGATGGCCATTAAAATAATGGGCATAAAAATTTTCCATGGCCATCATTTTTGGTCCATGACTGGTATTTTCTCCCCATTGTTTGGCCATTAGAAAATTAATGCCCATTTACAACATTTAATGGGTAAACTTTAATGGTCATAATTTGTCTATTAAAAAAAGTTAAGTACTTTTTCATGGCCATTACTTGGCAGATATTTTGACCATTAATTTGTCATTTTATTTTTAATGCCCATTACATTTATTTCAGGGTTTATGGATAATGGGCATGGTATAGCAGTGAAAATAAAATTATTGCCCATTAATTCAAATTCATGCCAAACACAATGTCGCTTTTAATGGCCACTGCCCATTAAAATGTGCCATGAAAAATATTAATGGGTCATGAATTTAGCAATTATACAAATTCATGGCTACCATTAATATTAATAATGGCTACCATTAAAAAATCAATGCCCATCAATAATTCATTTTTGTAATGGTCATTATTTCCCCAGTAATTACTCCTGAAAATCTAATGGTGTCTTTTCTCCATTTATGGCCATGAATGACTTCTTTAATGGCCATAACTCTCCCATTAAAATAATTTAATGTTAAATTCATGGCATCTTGATGGTTTATTAATGCCCAGCACAATGTCGCTTTTAATGGGTGAGGTTAATGGCTCAAGCCATGAATTTTTCATGGCTGATTCATGGTTGATCTTGCAGTAGTGGAGGCTGATATCATGGTAACAGAAGCATGTGTATTTTCTGAGCAAAAGCCTAGGTAGAAATAGAGCTATAACTGATATACAACATTTGCACGTAAAAACTTAACCAAGATTTCTAAGTCCGAAAAGGATAAAAATGCCACTAAATTCAAAATCAGAGTATTGAATCTTTGTCAATAGGCTGATATTATGGTCAAAGAAGCATGTGCAAAGTTTCAAAGCAATAGCTTTAGTAGGAATAGAGATATTAGAGCAATACAACATTTGCACGTAAAAACTTAACCAAGAATTTCTAAGTCCGAAAAGGGTTAAAATTCAACTAAATTCAATATCAGAGTAATAAATCTTTGTCAAGAGGCTGATATTATGGTCACAGAAGCATGTGCAGAGTTTCAAAGCAATAGTTTTAGTAGAAATAGAGATATTACAGATAAACAACATTTGCACATAAAAACTTAACCAAGATTTCTAAGTCCGAAAAGGGTTAAAATTCCACTTAATTCAATATCAGAGTAATGAATCTTTGTCTAGATGCTGATATTATGGTCATAGAAGCATGTGCAAATTTTCAAAGCAATAGCTTTAATAGAAACAGAGATTTTAAACACTTGCACGTAAAAACTTAACCAAAGCATTACGCCGACGCTGACGCCCGGGTGACTGGAATAGCCCCCCTATTCTTTGAATAGTCGAGCTAAAAATGTGTTTTGTAGAAAAACTCAATTCAACAAATTTCTGATATTTCCTTGGTTCTTCCAAAAAAATTCATGTCATATTATAGATAGAATATTAATTTTATGCTCATAGATGACTTGTTTAATTAATTCCGTAATCTATGACCACTCTTTTGATATCCTCTATCTATTCACATTAAATAATTTTAATAATTATATTGATTATATATATTGACTGACTTTCAATTTTCTTTAACATAATCAACAGTAAGTTAATTGAACAAGAGGACCAAGATGGTCCTAGATCGCTCACCTGAGTCTCTATGACCCCTGGGACATCACATTAATTAGATAGGCAGATGTCAAAAAGAAGATAATTGCCTAAGATCAATACCATGGAACGTTTTCAGCGAAGAGCTAGACAGATATGCCTTTTTGTTCTTTGATTCTATGTAAAAAGGGATGCACCCGGGTGGACCCCAAAAGTGACCCCAGGGTCTTGATATGAACAAACCTGGAAGAGGTCCATACGATGATGCTACATTCTAAATATGAAAGCTGTCTGCCTTCGGGTTTAAGAGAAGAAGATTTTTGAAGGTTTTCCCATTTTCACCCATCGTGCTCAGATGAGCTGAAAGGGATGCGCCCGGGTGGAGCCCAAATATGACCCAAGGGTCTTGATATGAACAAACTTGGTAGGGGCCCACAAGATGATGCTACATACCAAAATTGAAAGCAGTGTGCCCTCTGGTTTTGATTAAAGAAGATTTTAAAAGATTTTCGCTCTTTGATTCTATTTAACAAGAGCTGTCAGAGGACAGCGAAGCTCGACTATTCCTAGTGCTGGATAGTAACAGCAAATCAATATCGACATTGGAAATTTAATACAATTTAAGTTAAGAGAAAAGAATCTTTGTCTAGAGGCTGATATTACGGTCACAGAAGCATGTGCAAAGTTTCAAAGAAATAGCTTTAGTAGGAGAAGAGATACAACTAACATAAAACAGTTGCACATAAAAACATAACCAAGATTTTTAAGGTGGAAAAAGGGTTGAAATTCCACTGAATTAAATATCAGAGTAATGAATCTGTTCTGTGGGTTAATATTATGGTCAAAGAAGCATGTGTAAAGTTTCCAAGCAACAGCTTTAGTAGATACAGATGTACATCAGTTGCACGTAAAAACTTAACCAAGATTTCTAAGTCCAAAAAGGGTTAAAAATCCACTAAATTCAATACCAGAGAATTGAATCTTTGTCAAGAGGCTGTTATTATGATCACAGAAGCATGTGCAAAGTTTCCAAACAATAGCTTTACTAGAATTAGAGATATCACTGATGAACAACATTTGCACGTAAAAACTTAACCAAGAATTTCTGAGTCTGAAAAAGGTTAAAATTCAATGAAATTCAATATGAGAGTAATTAATCTTTGTTTAGAAGCTGATATCATGGTAACAGAAGTATGTGTGAAGTTTCGAAGCAAAAGCCTAGGTAGAAATAGAGCTATAACTGATATACAACATTTGCACGTAAAAACTTAACCAGGAATATTTAAGTCCGAAAAGGGTTAAAATTCCACTAAATTCAATATCAGAGTATTTAATCTTTGTCAAGAGGGTGATATTCTGGTCACAGAAGGATGTGTAAAGTTTCAAAGCAATAGCTTTTATAGAAACAGAAATATTACAGAAAAACAACATTTGCACGTAAAAACTTAACCAAGATTTTCTAAGTCCGAAAAAGGGTTAAAATTCCACTAAAATCAATACCAGAGTAAAGAATCTTTGTTGAGAGGTTGATATTATGGTCACAGAAGCATGTGTAAAGTTTCAAAGCAATAGCTTTTATAGAAACAGAAATAATTCAGATAAACAACATTTGCACGTAAAAACTTAACCAAGAATTTCTAAGTACGAAAAGGGTTAAAATTCCACTAAATTCAATATCAGGGTATTGAATCTTTGGCTAGAGGCTGATATTATGGTCACAGAAGCATGTGTAAAGTTTCAAAGCAATAGCTTATATAGAAACAGAAATATTACAGATAAACAACATTTGCACGTAAAAACTTAACCAAGATTTCTAAGTCCGAAAAGGGTTAAAATTCCACTAAATTCAATATCAGGGTGTATTGAATCTTTGTCTAGAGGCTGATATTATGGTCACAGAAGCATGTGTAAAGTTTCAAAGCAATAGCTTTTATAGAAACAGAAATATTACAGATAAACAACATTTGCACGTAAAAACTTAACCAAGATTTCTAAGTCCGAAAAGGGTTAAAATTCCACTAAATTCTATATCAGGGTATTGAATCTTTGTCTAGAGGCTGATATTATGGTCACAGAAGCATGTGCAAAGTTTCAAAGCAATAGCTTTAATAGAAACAGAGATTTTAAACACTTGCACGTAAAAACTTAACCAAAGCATTACGCCGACGCCGACGCTGACGCCGACGCCCGGGTGACTGGAATAGCCGCCCTATTCTTCGAATAGTCGAGCTAAAAAGGGTTGGGCCCAGGCAAAGTCCAAACATGACCCCAGGGTCTTGATATGAACAAACTTGGTAGAGGTCGACTAGATGATGCTACATACCAAATATGAAAGCTGTCTGCCTTCTGGTTTCAGAGAAGAAGATTTTTGAAGATTTTCATTTTTTTAACCCTTCGTGCTCATGAGAGATAAAGGGATGCACCAGTGCAAAGCCCAAATATGACCCAAGGGTCTTGTTATGAACAAACTTGGTAGAGGCCCACTAGGTGATGCTACACACCAAATATTTAAGCTGTCGGCCATCTGGTTACAGAGAAGAAGATTTTATAAGATTTTCACTCTTTGATTCTATGTAAAAAGGGTTGGGCCCGGGCAAAGCCCAAATATGACCCCAGGGTCTTGATATGAACAAACTTGGTAGAGGTCCACTAGATGATGCTACATACCAAATATGAAAGCTGTCTGCCTTCTGGTTTCAGAGAAGAAGATTTTTAAACATTTTCATATTTTCACCCTTTTTGTTAAGGGTAAAGGGAAAGTAAAGGGTGGATTTCATTTATTTGAACAACTTTGGTAGAGCTTGACCCAAGGAACATCCCTGCCAAGTTTCATGAAGATTGGCCCACTGGTTTAGGAGGAGAAGATGTTTAAAGAAATTGTGGACGACGCACGACGGACGACGGACGACGGACATTCTACGATCCCAATAGCTCACCTTGAGCACTACGTGCTCAGGTGAGCTAAAAAGATGGATAATATTGCTTATCACATGTGAACAATATTTAATCCTTGAGATGCTGAACTCAGTATATTATTGCTTTGGCCGGAGGTATAGAAAAGATGATCCTGCAAATGTATGGATTCTGATCTTAAGATTTACCAAATGCTATCCCCTTCATAAGCAAGAAATGCTCGAAAAACTGTAAAACTGGTGGTTTGGGGTTCTAGCCCCACTAGAGGGGGTAGTGCATTTGGGCAGGACATGTTACAGACAGAGCCCCAGTCAACAGAGTTGTAAAAGTGGGTAGCAGTGATTAGAAACTTTCTCTCTATTTGCAGGATAAGGTCTGGGATGAGTTTTGACTATGATATATAGTGTTTTCCTGGAGTAAACAAGTCCATGGCTTATTGCAATGCAATACAGGAGTCCCCCACCGGATAACAAAAAATCCTTTCTTATAATATATCTCCTACTTACTAGATCTATAAATGTATACAAAATTTGAAGTTGCTAGCACATTAGGTTTTGAACAAAATGTCCCAAACAAAAATATAAGAGTAAAAACAACCAATGGCAAACACTCCAGAAGTGGGCGGAGAAGAATGATTCTTGTACATGCCACTTGTCCTCAATGAGATCTATAAGTGTACTAAGTTTGAAGTTGCTAGCACTGATGGCTCAGGAGATATGGTCCAGACAAAAATGTCGGGATAAAAAACAACAACGGACAATAACTAAAAAAGTGGATGTGACAGAGTAACAGTTCTTGTGCATTACACTTCTTCTCAATGAGATCTACCAGTGAACAAAGTTTGAAGTTGCTAGAGCTTATGGTTTAGGAGATAAGTACGGGACAAAAATGTCAGGATAGAAACAACAAAGGACAACAACTCAGAGTGGACATGGCAGAGTGACAGTTCTTGTACATGACACTTGTCCTCAATGATATCTATAAGTGTAGCAAGTTTGAAGTTGCTAGCACTTATGGTTTAGAAGATATGTTCCGGACAAAAATGTAAAGGTTAAAACAACAAAGGGCAATAACTCAATAAGTGGATGTGGCAGAGTAACAGCTCTTTTACATGACACTTGTCCTCAATAAGATCTATAAGTGTACCAAGCTTGAAGTTGCTAGCACTTATAGTTTAGGAGATATGATCCGGACAAGAATGTAAGGCTAAAAACAACAAAGGGCAATAACTCAAAAAGTGGGTGTGGCAGAGTTATGGATCTTAAACATGACACTTCTCCTCAATTAGATCTATAAGTGTACAAAGTTTGAAGCTGCTAGCACACTTAGTTTAGGAGATATGTTCCCGACAAGAATGTGAGGGTAAAAACAACAAAGGGCAAAAACTCAAAAAGTGGGTGTTGCAGAGTAACGGTCCTTGAATATGACACTTCTCCTCAATGAGATCTATAAGTGTACCAAGTTTGAAGTTGCTAGCACATATGGTTTAGAAGATATAGCCCGGACAAAAGTGTGACGGACGGACAGACAGACAGTCGGTCAGACGGAATCGAGCAAACCTATAGTCCCCCAACCGGTAACCAGTGGGGGACTAAAAAACTTAAAACAACAAGAGGACCCTGAGGGCCCTAAATCGCTCACCTGATATTTCAAGTAAATTATCATTAAGACTCCATTTCCTATGATATGGCATGAACCTTCCCATTTTCAACAGAGTTCATTCTTGTGACCTGGCAAACATTTTGATCAAGTTTCATGAAGATTGGATTATATTTGTGGCGTTTGGAGCTCTTACGAGAAAATTGTCATTAAGGCCCCTTTTCCAGTGATATGGCAGTGATACTTCCCATTTTCAAAGAGTTCAACCTCATGACCTAACAAACATTCTGACAAAGTTTCATGATGATTGGACCATATTTGTGGCTTCTAGAGAGTAAACAAAAAGATTGTCATTAAGACTCCTTTTCCCATGATATGGCACCGATCCTTCCCATTTTCAATAGACTTCATCCTCATGACCTAACAAACATTCTGACCAAGTTTCTTGAAGATTGGACCACACTTGTGGCTTCCAGTGTGTAAACAAGAAATTTGTCATTAAGGCCCCTTTTCCTGTGATATGGCACGGATCCTTTCCATTTGAGCAATTTTCATAAGGAACCACCTAAGGAGCATTTCTGCCAAGTTTGGTTTATTTTGACCCATAAGTTTAGGAGGAGATGTTGTTTAAAGAAATTCTTGTCAAAATTGTCATTAAGAGCCCTTTTGCCGTGATATGGCACAGATCCTTCCCATTTTCAATAGACTTCATCCTCATGACCTAAAAAACATTCTGACCAAGTTTCATGAAGATTGGACCATATTTGTGGCTTCTAGAGTGTAAACAATAAATTTGTCATTAAGGCCCCTTTTCCCATGATATTGCACGGAACCTTTCCATTTGAGCAATTTTCATAAGGGACCACCCAAGGAACATTTCTGCCAAGTTTGGTTGATTTTGACCCATAAGTTTAGGAGGAGGTGTCTTTAAAGAAATTCTTGACAAAATTGTCATTAAGGCCCCTTTTGCCATTATATGGCACAGATCCTTCCCATTTTCAATAGACTTCATTCTCATGACCTAACTAACATTCTGACCAAGTTTCATGAAGATTGGACCACATTTGTGGCTTCTAGTGTGTAAACAAGAAATTTGTCATTAAGGCCCCTTTTCCTGTGATATGGCACCTATCCTTTCCATTTGAGCAATTTTCATAAGGGACCACCAAAGGAACATTTCTGCCAAGTTTGGTTTATTTTGACCCATAAATTTAGGAGGAGATGTTGTTTAAAGAAATTCTTGACAAAATTGTCATTAAGGCCTCTTTTGCCGTGATATGGCACAGATCCTTCCCATTTTCAATAGACTTCATCCTCATGACCTAACAAACATTCTGACCAAGTTTCATGAAGATTGGACCATATTTGTGGCTTCTAGAGTGTAAACAAGAAATTTGTCATTAAGGCCCCTTTTCCTGTGATATGGCACCGATCCTTTCCCTTTGAGCAATTTTTATAAGGGACCACCCAAGGAACATTTCTGCCAAGTTTGGTTGATTTTGACCCATAAGTTTAGGAGGAGGTGTCTTTAAAGAAATTCTTGACAAAATTGTCATTAAGGCCCCTTTTGCCATGATATGGCACAGATCCTTCCCATTTTCAATAGACTTCATCCTCATGACCTAACAAACATTCTGACCAAGTTTCATGAAGATTGGACAATATTTGTGGCTTCTAGAGTGTAAACAAGAAATTTGTCATTAAGGCCCCTTTTCCCGTGATATGGCACGGATCCTTTCCATTTGAGCAGTTTTCATAAGGGACCACCCAAGGAACATTTCTGCCAAGTTTGGTTGATTTTGACCCATAAGTTTAGGAGGAGATGTCGTTTAAAGAAAAAGTTGACGCCGTGAGGGACAGACAGACAGACAGACGGGCAGATGGACAGACGGACGCCGGACAACGATCGATCACAATAGCTCCCTTAAGCACTTCGTGCTCAGGTGAGCTAAAAAGCATGACAAGGGCTTTCAAAAGGCTAACACTGCACACGCTTACTTTGAGTCTGTACTTATTTTGAAAATATAGTAGTATTTAAGCCTGTCTATAAAATCAGGTGGTATGTACACAGATGAGCTGCACATATGTGACCCAGACCAACATGCAAAAAGGGGCCATCTAGGAACTTCATAAAATTAATATTTGAGAAAGAGATTGATACTTGATTTCAAAAATTCTATAACAGGAATGTTGATTGATTATTTTAGAATCAGAAAATTAGTAAAGTGCCAAAAGTTTCGACACTTGTCAGTATGTGCATTCTGCACAGTCTGACAAGGGCCAACACTTTAGGCACTTCACAGATGGCACTTTTTTGTGTGACGGGTCACATATATTCAGACTGATCATCTTCTGAGTTAAGATTTGGTTCAACACTTAAAATTAAAACATATACTTACACAACACGTTTTGAGGTAGGATTGAGTTTGTCTATAAAGGATTGTTCTTCCTCTAAAACTTCATTTATACTGGGTTTCTCTGGCTTGACAGTAGAATCCGTCTGAAAGGTAAGATTCCAGTAGTTTGATTTTTTTAATGAACCATTGTCTAATTTGACAGTTCTGTTAGCATTGTATGACTTATAATTCAACACTGGTCATGCTAAACCTCAAATTCATAATTACTGAATCAAGATTAAGATTGTAACAAGATTTCTCTAAAAACTGACATTGCGACCTTAAATCCAACATGGTTTATATTTGATCTAGACTTGACTTTTATCTAAATTTAACTTCTGGGCAGGATTAAAAACTATTGCTCTAAAATTGCTGCCTAAATAGTTAAATTATCTATTTCTTTTTTTCAAGGTTTTGACTTTTTCACATTTTGTTACAGACCTGACCAGTATTTGGTTATGGCCATAAGATAACAGCGGTGGATCTGAGGTTTCTATACAGAGGGTTCAATGTCTGCCTATGGAACTCTAGTTATTAGTTCAAAGGTATCCCTATCTATATAAATAGGGACACTATGGGACTAATTGCTCAAATTCTGCACATCATATCTTTTATTTGTGGAATTTGAAATTTTTGTGATTTGAACACAACAAAAAGGAGGTCATTTTTCTTGTGTTTCAAGATTACGATTGAATTTGTCCTAAACAATGAATTTACTTGGATACAGGGGGGTTCGTTCGAACCCGGAACCCCCCTGGATTCGCCACTGAATTATCTATTTATTATCTACTTTAAGTCTGTACATTTCATTGAGGATATAATTATGTTGAATAACTGTTCTTTAGAGCAAGTGCAGAGTAAATATGGAAAGTGCTATCTTTTTACTAAATTGTTGTTAAACTATGAACTTGAAAGTGCTAGAGGATTGATGTTAATGGATATGACATAAGATAGGGAATTAAAACAGCAAAATTTAGATATGATTAAGCTAATACCAGTTTTATCATTTAGGAGGGGAAACACTAGCCTGAAAAGACTAAAATTACATTATCTAGAAAAGGGTAAAAAAGGTGTGAAAATACAAGTGATTCCCATATTCCCTTTTGTATGGGGTGAATAAATTTCTCTTTTTCTTATATTGAAATTCAAGTGTCCAAGTTATTATTCATTCACCTTAGAAGACAATATTTTTTTTCCTTGAATAATACTCTTGCAGTCAGCATTTTAACACGCTAAAGATGTAAAATAGATGGAAATTGCTTGTAACAATGTTTTCTGTGTCCCGTATTAGTTTATCTTTGACAGTTTCAACACAATTTGAATTGCCAACAGAATACCTATTAAATTTTGTCGTCTTTGAAGGATAACAGCAGAGAAACCAAATTTTCTTATCTGCCAACAACCAAGCAAGGATTAGATAAGTTAGACATAGCAATAACAAACCTCCTGGATAAAATACTTTATAATATGACAGACCTGGCGGAAGTGAATTAACCCTGTTGAATACTTTAAATATTACACGCATCCTCATTTTTATCTGTTTATATATGACTCATTTGATAAATTCGGATTCCATGATAAATTCGTTATTCAATGACCACTGATACAATATCGTCCATTTTCTGCATGGCTCTATTATGATAAGGATGTGGCAGTTTTCATCGAAATTGAAGTGGAAAGTGAGCTATTATGGGTGGGTGGAACATGTTACATTGTTTATATATACAATATGCTTTACCTTTTTCTCATTATCATTGATAACAATTGTTTCATGGGTATCTTTGATACTGTTACTATAAGAACTCTCTGTGTCACTTAAACTCTGTGGAAGTGTGTTAAAGAATCAATGCTGCATATACACATATGACTAATAAATAACTAAAATGGATAGACAACCAGTTAACATTTTAACAATCTTCAAATGATAACCACACGGGCCATAGCTGCCCTAAATCACTGGCTAGAGTAAAGTCTAAAACCTGTTTAAAGTAGGCTTTGAAAGACATCATTCTGACAAAATTTCAGGTTGGTTGTGCAAACAAAGCTATCTCTACAGTACTTAATAAGAATTGACCTTGTGACCTAGTTTCTTGCCTAAGTCAACCAAATTTTAGACAAATCATAATTAATCCTTCTTACCAATTTTCAGGTGATTTTGGAAAACAAGAGGGCCATAGTGGCCCTAAATCGCTCACCTGAGTTAACTGTCTTAGATCTGCATTCATGACCTCATTAATAAAATTACTTCCTTTCAATGTTGTCTGGAATTTCATGAAGATAATCCTTTCGACCAGTTTTCAGGTTGATTGACCCAAAATTAGGCCTCTAGAGTGTCCACAAGGTTTTTCTAAGATTTGTCCTTGTGACCTAGTTTTTGACCTCATTTGGCCCAATTTTAAATTTGACCCAGATTTCATTAAGATTAGCATTCTAACTAATTTGCAAGTTGATTTGGATTAAAATGTGGCTTCAAGATAATCATTTTGACCCATTTTGAGATTGATTGGGCTGAAAATAAGGCTTTAAGAGTGTCCACAAGGGTTTTCAAAGATTTGACCCCGTGACCAGGTTTTTGACCCCACCTGACCCTACTTCTAACATGTCCAAGATTTCATCAAAATAATTATTCTGACGAATTTCGAGATTGATTGGGCTAAAAATATGGCTTCTAGAGTGTCCACAAGGTTTTTCTTAGATTTGACCCTGTGACCTAGTTTTTGACCCCACCTGACCCAATTTCAAACTTGTCCAAGATTTCATCAAAATAATTATTCTGACCAAATTCCAGGTTGATTGGGCTAAAAATGTGGCTTCTAGAGTGTCCACAAGGTTTTTCTAAGATTTGATCCTGTGACCTAATTTTTGACCCCACTTGACCCAATTTTGAACTTGTGAGATATTATCAAGATAATCATTCTGACCAATTTTCAGGTTGATTGGGCCAAAAATGTGGCTTCTTGAATGTCCACAAGGTTTTTCTAAAATTTGACCCTGTGACCTAGATTTTGACCCCACTTGAACAAATTACAAACTTCTCCAAGATTTCATCAAGATAATAATTCTGACCAATTTTGAGATTGATTGGGCTGAAAATGTGGCTTCTAGAGTGTCCACAAGGTTTTTCTAAGATTCGACCCTGTGACCTAATTTTTGACCCCACTTGACCCAATTTCGAAGTTGTCATAGATTTAATCAAGATGATCATTCTGACCGATTTTCAGGTTGATTGGGCTAAAAATGTGGCATCTGGAGTGTCCACAAGGTTTTTCTTAGATTTGACCCTGTGACCTAGTTTTTGACCCCACTTGACCCTACTTCAAACTTGACCAAGATTTCATTATGATAATCATTGACCATTTTTCAGGTTGATTGGGCTAAAAAAATGGCTTCTAGTGTGTCCACAAGGTTTTTCTAAGATTTGACCCAATGACCTCGTTCTTGACCCCACTTGACCCAATTTCAAACTTGTCCTAGATTTCATCAAAATAATTATTCTGACCAAATTCCAGGTTGATTGGGCTTAAAATGTGGCTTCTAGAGTGTCCACAAGGTTTTTCTAGATTTGACCCAATGACCTTGTTTTTGACCCCACTTGACCCAATTTCAAACTTGTCCAAGATTTCATCAAAATAATTATTCTGACCAAATTCCAGGTTGATTGGGCTAAAAATGTGGCTTCTAGAGTGTCCACAAGGTTTTTCTAAGATTTGACCCTGTGACCTAGTTTTTGACCCCACTTGACCCTACTTCAAACTTGTCCAAGATTTCATTATGATAATCATTCTGACCATTTTTCAGGTTGATTGGGCTAAAAATATGGCTTCTAGTGTGTCCACAAGGTTTTTCTAAGATTTGACCCAATGACCTCGTTTTTGACCCCACCTGACCCAATTTCGAACTTGTCCAGGATTTCATCAAAATAATTATTCTGACCAAATTCCAGGTTGATTGGGCTAAAAATATGGCTTCTAGAGTGTCCACAAGGTTTTTCTAAGATTTGACCCAATGACCTCGTTTTTGACCCCACCTGACCCAATTTCAAACTTGTCCTAGATTTCATCAAAATATTTAGTCTGACCAAATTCCAGGTTGATTGGGCTAAAAATATGGCTTCTAGTGTGTCCACAAGGTTTTTCTAAGATTTGACCCTGTGACCTAGTTTTTGACCCCACTTGACCCAATTTCGAACTTGTCCATGATTTTATCAAGATAATCATTCTGACCAATTTTCAGGTTGATTGGGCAAAAAATGTGGCTTCTAGAGTGTCCACAAGGTAAATGTTGACGACGCACTGACGCACGACGCACGACGGACATCACACGACCCCAAAAGCTCACCTTGAGCACTTCGTGCTCAGGTGAGCTAAAAAACACATGTGAGTGCAAAGAAGGTTTTTCTTAGATTTGACCACATTTCCTAGTCTTTTAGCCCAGTTGACCCAATTTCAAATTTATCTGAGCTTAATTAATACACAAGTTTTCAAGCTTAAAACAAGATGTGTTTGTGAAACACGAATGCCCCCGTAACGGTATTTTTTTTTCAAAGTTTGACCTTGACAGATAACCTTGACCTTGTCACATGACATTGACTTTGATACCAGCGGATGCGGATCATTGAGATCTATCATCATGCCAAATATTAGCTTTGTATCTTGAATAGGCTTGAAGATATTGGCAAGGTTAAGTTTTTCGGGTTAAGTTTTCGGACAGACGGACGGACAGACGGACGGACAGACAGACAGACGGACACGAGTAAAACAATATGCCCCCGATCTATCGATGCGGGGGCATAAAAAGTAATTATACAAAAATATTTTCAATAATAACAGATATATATATAAATCAAGGTTCAAATTTGTTATACAAACCTCAGTGGCCTCATTGTTTAGTTTCTGCTTAATTAAAAACTCCCTGGCCCCATTTCTGGACAGACAATTAGCAGATGTAAAGACTCAACAAAAATTAATGCTTCTTTGATACAAAAGTAAAAGTTAACAATCATGAAAATATTCAGCCAGTGTTTTTGCAATATTCTTGATTTTGCTAGATAAAGTGTAGTTACACTGCTTCAGTCCCCATAAAATTAAACTCTAATAAAACTCACATCTTTTAAGAGGGGTGATTCCTCATTAACAACAATCTCAATATCCCCATCTTCAGAGCCATCTATATTGTTTTTGACAAGAGAAAATATCACAGCACTGAAACAAAATATATACAGGATGATTATTTGTTTCTGTGTAAGATCTATTAAATTTTATATTTCATTGAGTGAACAACAAATGCTATATTTTCACGAGTGGCTGTTCACAAAAAAAAAAAAAATATCACAGCGTTAAAACAAAATATATAGAGCATAATTGTTTGTTTCTGTGTAGGATCTATTCACATTTCATTGAGTGAACAACAAATGCTGTATTGTCACAAATGGCTGAGCCACTTATGAAAATATAGATTTTTTTTTTCACAAAATGAATTGCTTTAAATTGGCTTTACTCAAAAAACAAACAATTCTATTTTTCTATAATGCAAAAATGAGACGAAATGTTAAAATTTTGGGACATTTTTTTGTAAATCTGGTCATTTTGCAATGATCACTTTGCAACATCAGGACATCATTTGTTCATTTGGCTTTGCTTTGATAACAACAAATGGTGAAATGATTGAAAGCTGGGTATAAGTTTTGGTATTTTCACTAGTATGGTGGTAACTTTATCATGTGAAAATCTATCATATTTTTACTCGATAATCCATGGCAAAAAGCAATTAAAGAAACACTTTTATTCTTCAGGGTTAAAAAAATATCTAAAATTTTTAAAATCATCTTAATCATTTACAAATCTGAGCAAATATTTTTTTTCGTAAAAGAAGATTAAAGAAATCTACAAAAGTCAAATTTGACCATTTGGACATATCAGAACCTAAATTCTACGAAGAACAAAACTCAAACTAAAATAATACCTGCACACAGCCAATATGACCCCAACATCATTTAATGGATAACTGGATAAATGTTCTTTATCTACTCCAAATAGTCCAAATCTGTAAATATAAATGATTAATCAAATACTAAGTAAAAAGATAAGAAGCCATGAATGGGTGCATAAGAAAAGATAAGAAGTCTTTTTGAAACATAAATATAAATGACATTAATCATTCAAGGTTCCCCATAATTGTTTTCGAATATTACTAGCAAATCAGTAGCCCAGTTTGACAGTAAGTTAGTCATATTCGATTAACATCACATCCTAAACCGACTATTTTTTTTTCAAATAAGGTTGTACATAATTCAATGGTTAAGCCCAAAACAGTTGTAACTGCCAATTAACATATTGGCAGTTACAATTGCTTTATGCTGAACTATCAATTTGTATTTTGAATATCTTGGCAAAGAAATTAGTTAAGCAGGACATTACAAGTTGTACAACAAGAGGACCAAGATGGTCCTAGATCGCTCATCTGAGTCTCTTTGACCCCTGGGACATCACATTAATTAGATAGGCAGATGTAAAAAAGAAGATATTTGCCTAAGATCAATACCATGGAACGTTTTCAGCCAAGAGCAAGACAGATATGCCTTTTGCTCTTTGATTCTATGTAAAAAGGGATGCACCCCGGAGAACCCTAAATGTGACCCCAGGGTCTTGATATGAACAAACTTGGAAGAGGTCCATAAGATGATGCTATATTCTAAATATGAAAGCTGTCTGCCTTCTGGTTTCAGAGAAGATGATTTTTGAAGGTTTTCCTATTTTCACCCATCATACTCAGATGAGCTGAAAGGGATGGGCCCAGGTGGAGCCCAAATATGACCCAAGGGTCTTGATATGAACAAACTTAGTAAAGGCCCACTAGATGATGCTACATACCAAAAATGAAAGCAGTGTGCCCTCTGGTTTCGACTTAAGAAGATTTTTTAAAGATTTTCACTCTTTGATTCTATGTAAAAAGGGTTGCACCCGGGTGGAGCCCAAATATGATCCAGTGCAAAGTCCAAATATGATCAAGGGTCTTGATATGAACAAACTTTGTAGAGGCCTACTAGGTGATACTACATACCAAAAATGAAAGCAGAGTGCCCTCTGGTTTTGATTTAAGAAGATTTTAAAAGATGTAAAAAGGGTTGCACCCGGGTGGAGCCTAAATATGATCTTGATATGAACAAACTTGGTAAAGGTCCACTAGATGATGATACGTACCAAATATAGAAACTTTCTGCCTTCTGGTTTCATAGAAGAAGATTTCTGATTTGTTTGTCTGAATGGGTTTAACGCCGCTTTCAACAATTTTGCAGTTATATCGCGGCAGCAGGAGCACCTAACAATGGATTCCTGGTATTTCTTTCACCAGTACTACCAATACACCCTTTCCTAGCCTCCAACTGCAATCTCACATAGGCTTACAATTATCTGCCCATTGGTGAAAGACAAACGTCGGAAAGGATATTTGCTGCCACCGGGGATCGAACCCATGACTTCCAGATTGAAAGTCTTATGCCTAACCAACTGCGCTATGGTGGCGGCCCAAGAAGATTTTTGAAGTTTTTCATTTTTTTACCCTTAGTGCTCATAAGAGATAAAGGGATGCACCAGTGCAAAGTCCAAATATGATAAAGGGTCTTGATATGAACAAACTTTGTAGAGGCCTACTAGGTGATACTACATCCCAAAAATGAAAGCAGAGTGCCCTCTGGTTTCGATTTGACCCAAAGTTCTTGATGTGAACAAACCTTGTAGAGGCCTACTAGGTGATGCTACATACTAAATAGGGAAAGCTGTCTGCCATCTGGTTTCAGAGAAGAAGATTTTTAAAGATTTTTGTTCTTTGATTCTATGTAAAAAGGGTTTGGCCCAGGCAAAGCCCAAATATGACCCAAGGGTCTTGATATGAACAAACTTGGAAGAGGTCAATAAGATGATGCTATATTCTAAATATGAAAGCTGTCTGCCTTTTGGTTTCAGAGAAGAAGATTTTTAAAAAAATTCATATTTTCAGGGATTTTATTTAAAGGGAAAGTGAAAGGATGGATTTCATTTATTTGAACAACTTTGGTAGAGCTTGACCCAAGGAACATCCCTGCCAAGTTTCATCAAGATTGGCCCACTGGTTTAGGAGGAGAAGATGTTTAAAGAAATTGTGGACGACGGACAATGCACGACAGACAATTTAAGATCACAATAGCTCTCCTTGAGCACTCCGTGCTCAGGTGAGCTAAAAACATACTTCAAATATATTTCAGATTCAAAACTAACTTGCCTGTTGCCCAGCCCAGTTTGTCATACCCTATATACATACCAAGTCTTAAGCCAATACATTGATTGATTGAATGGCGTTTTACGCCACTGTCAACATTTTTTCAGTTATATCGCGGCAGCTGGAGCACCTAAACCAATACATGCTATAAGATATACTAAAGATGTATTTCACATACAATACCAACCTGCCTGTTGCCCAGCCTGACAGTAAGTTTGTCATACCCCATATACACATACCAAGTCCTAAACCAATTGTCTTTATAATGGGTACTACACAAATATTGCCTGCAAGAAAACAATTTATTGGATATTATAAGAATAAGGATAACTAGAACTGTCGCAGAGCGGACTAATACCCCCCACAAGCGCTTTGTCAGAATGCAAGTGCTATTAGTGCATGATGTGTTTGTAACTAATATTGAGGTCATATGTAGCATTTGCATGAAGTTTCATGATTCTAGGTCTCTTGGTTTTTGAGTTAAGAGTCCAGAAATGAAAATTGAACAAAAATTGACTGTGACCTTGACCTTTGATCTATATGACCCAAAAACAATAGGGCACTTCCTTGGATCATAAGCAACATTTGCATAAAGTTCCATGCTTGTAGGTCACTTGGTTCTCGAGTTAGAGTCCGGAAACGAAAATTGAACAAAAATTTACTGTGACCTTGACCTTTGACCTTTGTAACCCAAAAACAATAGGGCACTTCCTTGGGTCATAAGGAACATTTGTATCAAGTTTCATGATTGTAGGCCACTTGGTTCTTGAGTTAGAGTCCGGAAACGAAAATTGAACAAAGGCTGACTGTGACCTTGACCTTTGACCTACATGACCCAAAAACAATTGGGCACTTCCTTGGGTCATAAGGAACATTTGTATAAAATTTCATGATTGTAGGTCATTTGGTTCTTGAGTTAGAGTCCAGAAACGAAAAGGTCTATGGACGGACTGACGGATTGATGGACAGAAGGATGGACCATCGGACGGACGGACGGACAGACAGACATGGTGAAACCAATATACCCCCCTCTACCTTGTAGGTAGGGGATATAATGAAGACATATATTTGTAATTGATGGGTTGCTGACAAGGCCCTTAATCTAAGAGGCAATTAAAGTCAAATTTAAAATGACTTTTGGCTAGCAAAGCTACCTTGACACGCAAAAACACCCTTTTCGATATCAAATACTAAATAACAGTAGAAAATATATGGCTTAGTAGGACAAAATACTAGTTGAGTACATTTTTTTCCCTTACACATTGCTATGTTTAAGCATGAAATAACCAAACTGTCAAAATATGCAGAGGTACAGGTAAGAGGGGTTAAAGCCAGTCTGAAATATTTATTTCTATTTGAAACTCTATGTTGTGGGTACTCATTTGAATCATCTTGACAAGACAATTCCAATAATACCCACAACATAGGATTGGTTATAACAGTTGAAATTCTTATATTTTGAAATCTAAAATACCCCCTTTAACTGTAGCTCTGAATATGAGCATAGTCATTTGATGAAGAGCATTCGGTGATTGACTCTTGCAAATTCACTAATATAGTGCGAAATTATTGACATGACTTGACCTTTATGCAATGAATAAATTAACCGATGAATACATTTATCATCGACGGTAGCCGCAAGCTTTCGAAAAACATCGTAAATCCGTGTAGTGTGTGGGTTTTAAAATGTTTGTATAATGTAAAAGTACCAATACACAATGATTGCCTGTGTGGTCGTGAGGTTTAGTCTTATGACTACAGATGCAGGGATCATGAGTTCGAATCTGCTTTCGTCCCACTGTTTTTATTATATTTTTTTTCTTTTTCCTGTAAGTCCCAATTTGACTACTTATCTCATGTTTACATAACAATAATTGCACAGCGCGTTTCATTTATCGCATTCTATCTCCTGAACTCAAATATGAAAAAACATAAGACGCTGTCAAATGGCCTAAAGGAAAAATTTGGTTGATAATCGAAGACCTATATCGCATTAGCAACTGGAGTCTCGGAAGACTTGTCGTGGTAGTATTCATAAGAGAAGTACCACAGTTAAGCGTTCCAGCCCCCGCAATATCACCGAAAAAAATTGAAAAGAGGCGTTAAACCCTTTATCAAACAAATAAAACAAAAAGAAACTAACGGACAAAACAAATAGTTTATTACATACAGCAAATTTCTTTGAGAATCGAGTGATCTTAAACATTATTCAAAAGAAAAAAATCTATAAAAATGGATTGAAACCTAGCGGAAAAAAGAATGTGCTGTCATAGTGACTCGAACCTATGTCTTTCGTCTTCCGAAGCTTTACTCTTTCCACGTGCAATAACATGCATCTCCTCATCACAGTGTCATTTAATTGCTATTTATTATGAAACTTGGTTCACGAAGTTAAACGAGACCTAACGGGGATACCATGTGACAATCAGTCTAGCATGTAATGTATGCTAATAGAGGTTACGGTCAGTCATGTCAATGTTTTCCCACTAAATACATGCTAAAGTTGCATGAACAAGATATTTTGCATTATCGCCGTTTTCAATAAATGCAGTATAGTATCGAAAAATTGCTACATAGTACACAATTCAAAGTCATATGGCAATTAATAGAACATTTCCGAATATTACATGACAATCCATACATGAATCATTCCGGAGAAGGTGAATTAACATGACATTGATAGCTCGGTGCAAAACAGTTGTAACTCCCTATATGTTTAAAGAGGGTTACAACTGATTCCCACTTAGCCATTGAAATGGGCATAGTATTACAGAAAATGATACCTTTGAGAAAGCTTAGTCTTTTGCAGCATAATAATCTCAAATAAGAAACAGATATACAGATAAACTTGAATTAAGCAACCACTAACGGTACCACCAACTAGAAAGCCATGAATGGCTTGTGTCGTTCCACAGGCTTGAATTTCTTGTAATAGCAAATCTAAGTTTTGACTAGTTTTTTAGATATTTTGGGTTTTACTGATGTTGAAATGATTTTCAAAGTCTCCAACATTATAAAATATAGAGAAATGACTTCCGCCAATTAAAGACATATTTTTCATCCAATGACAATAATTTTTGGCTGCATGATAATGGATCACCCAAGGATCATTCTAATGAAATTTGATTGATATCCATCAGTTACATTCTGAGAAAATGATTTTCAAAGTTTCCACTATATAACATATAGAGAAATGACCTCCGCCCATAAAATACAAATTTTTCATCCAATCTCAGTAATCTTTGGTAGACTGATAAAGGGTCACACAAGGATCATTCATATAAAATTTGGTTGATATCTATCAATTAGATTCTGAGAAAATGATTTTCAAAGTTTCCACTATATAACATATAGAGAAATGACCTCCCCCCATAAAATACAAATTTTTCATGTGATCTCAATAATCTTTGGTAGACTGATAAAGGGTCACACAAGGATCATTCATATAAAATTTGGTTGATATCTATCAATTAGATTCTGAGAAAATGATTTTCAAAGTTTCCACTATATAACATATAGAGAAATGACCTCCGCCCATAAAATACAAATTTTTCATCTGATCTCAATAATCTTTGGTAGACTGATAAAGGGGTCACACAAGGATCATTCATGTAAAATTTGGTTGATATCTATCAATTAGATTCTGAGAAAATGATTTTCAAAGTTTCCACTATAAAACATTTAGAGAAATGACCTCCGCCCATAAAATACAAATTTTTCATCCGATTTCAATAATTTTTTGTAGACTGATTAAGGGTCACCCATGGATCATTCATGTAAAATTTACTTGGTATCCATCAATGAGAACCTGAGAAAAGTCACTTTTTACCATAATTGGAAATTAGCCACGCCCATTAAATCCATGTTTTTCATTGGATCAAAATTTCTTGAACAACTTTGAAAGAGGGTCACCCAAGGATCATTCCTGTGAAGTTTGGTTGAAATCCATCCAGTAGTTTCTGAGAAGAAGATTTTTAAAGAAAAAGTTTACGACCGCACGCACGGACGGACGGACGGACGCACGACGGACACAATGCCATGACAATAGCCCCAGTGGCTTTCAGCCAGTGGAGCTAAAAAGTGGTCTTTCAAAAGAATGGTCGCTTTTCTTGACAAATTACATGTAAAAACATCATTTTTGATTGAAAACATATGTATTTGCAAATTTCTCAGTAGTCCTATGTTCTTAAAACCAAATAGAATCACCTCAGTGAGTTTTAACAACATTGACTCATTTAAAATAATTTTTAGACCAATAATATCAACTTTTTTATACATCTTGATATTGAGAGGGAAATTTTGAAAATAGTCGCTTAGTAAAAATGGTGGCTTAATAGACAAGGTTGTTCAAGCAAGATGGACAGTACTTTAAAGTTTACCTGTTTCCCAAAAGAATCCTCCAAGCATACATATAGGATAAAACTCTGGTGAATGTCTAATAAGCTGTACAACCAGTCCAGTCACCCATATAGCTATACACAGTATCCACTGGAAAAACATTCCTGAAAGATATAATGAGCCTGTGTGTGACATTTCCAACAATTTGAAATTTTCGTGAGGTGCAAACAATGAGCAGAAAAGACAGCCACATATTGAAAATACAAAGATACCTGACTGTGTACTGATACTTTGAGACCTTATCTATCTACTAAAAGCAAGTGAAGACTCTGGTCAGAATGTGCGGATGCACAGGCTGGACAGAGTCTTTGCTTTGAACACATTTGAAATTGTTGGAAATGTCACACACAGGCTCCTTCCTCAAAGGACAATATTCTTACACTGGTCAAATTATAAAGAAACACTTTCTCCAAGAGATACAAATTTTAATATTTTCTATCTTTTTTTGGAAGAAACATTTTAGGAAGTGAAGAAATCGCTTGTTGCAAGAAATTTTCTTCTTTTTCCAAAATTTTTTCCCATTTTTTAGTTTATCTTTATTTTTGAACAGCATACAAAATGGTTTCAGGCAAGGGAATTAATCAAGGAATAAGCATATAAACTTGAAAATTCTTGTATTGCTTGAGAAAAAGATCCAAGGTTACTTTGTGTCCTTCATTTCTGCATTCTTTAAGTTAGACATTGATAATTGATCACATGAAAAGGCCTTTTTTTCAGACAGGTGTATAAAAATCAGAAACAAAATCTAAACTCAGTGTAACTGATTCAGGTGAAAAATGTATTCAACTTTACTTACCATCACCGGTTTCAAACTTTTTCACTGGAGCAAAATTAGTCCCATACAGTATGATAGCTAACCCTGCGGTCAGAAAGCCAACATATCCAGGTGGGGTGTCGTCAGGCGGTTGTGTTGTCATGTGGGCGGTGGTGGTACTGTTGGTTATAAAGTGTGTGGTTGATGGTGTGGTGGTATTGGTGGTTATTGCACTACTCAGTGTCACATTGGTGATAACAAACATGGATGTGGTGTCTGTATAGGAATCTGTTGTTGTGTCCATCATGTCATGTGTGGTACCAATCATTGACACTGCACTGTTTATTAGGGTTTCTAGTAAACCCATCTTGAATTTGTTTCACAGAACAGTAATTATATTGTGTGTCTTTTTATTATTCCAGGCTGATTTTAGTCATCTTATTGAGAAGAGAACCCTGAAATAAAGTCAAAATAATATAATAATATAATTCGATAGAATTGTTAAAAGCCATAGAAACAAGATGCCCCTACCACTGCCATTGTTCAGATACAATAGTTTGATACAATACTGTAAGCTACAGCAAACCAGCCCTGCGTTCAGGATGAAAACGTTGGCAAAGTGCTTTCGAAACGATATCCCACTTTGCACGTATGTGCACGTGCAAAGCAGGGTATCATCTCAAAGCCCTCACAAAACACTTTTACATCCTGAACACAGGGCTGGGTTCAATACTGTAGTCCATAGCTATACTCAAAGTATTGGGAAGTCTTATAATTTCCACTTATTTGGTATTGAAAAAAATGACCTTGACAGATGATCTTGAAAGCGTTACCAACAGAAAGGTCTTCTCACAAGCTATACTCGTATGGAATATGAAGGCTCTATCCCTTACCAATCAAAAGTAATGGCCAATGTATAGTTTTCTGGGGGACAAACAGACAAACACACAGGTCAAAAACAATGCAATCTATCGATTAATGGGAATAAAATATGTTTGTAAATGATAAATCATTCAATTTATTATTATTTGCAGTCATTACTTAACATATTTCTAAACTACTTCAAATCTATGGAATCTGTGATAGAACAATCATTCTAAATGTGTTAAAATTGAACATTCATAAAATGATAAATGGGTAGCAAAAAGTTCAGAAAAGTTTAAAGGGTTTGTTCTCTTTAATTGATGAGTAAAATAAAATGAGAGAAATTTATGGTAATTGATCAATATTAATGGTTTCAAATAAGTGTACTGTATGAAAGGAAATAAATCAACAAAATTACCCAAATATATTTTATACCAAATAAATATATGTGACCCGTCACATGAGCTCTGAGAACTCTTTAAAATAAATCATTTGAAAAAGAGATTGGGTCCAGTATTATGAGATCAAAAAGAGGTCATGTATCAAAAAAACAAACAAACAGGAAGGTAGATTGATAAGTTATAAAGCTGTTTAAAACTGACGTCACAATTTACACATTATGACGTCATTTTCGCAGTTACAAATAGCGTTGCCATTCATTTTTAGCTCATTTGCATAGTTATTCCACTAGTGTAATTACACCTGTGTAATATCAAAAAATATTCAACGGGGTTATTCAGGGTTTTACCGAGCTTTTCGAAATTAGGGGTCCCAAGGACTCAACCTTAAAAATATTAGGGGTCCCCGTCCTTATTTCAGGGGTCCCAACGAGACAAGTTGAGAAATTTAAATTTCAAACAATGGAACATTGTGATGAGTGATATAAAAAGTAATTTTATCATTTCCTCAAAATTCAATATTTCCATAATTCCATTTATACATCAGTTAGAGTGCTTGTCCTAATCTCTTAAGGACTTTAGAATATCACTTTGTTCCAGTGTGATTTTAGATTTTTGTAATGATTCAGTTGACTGGACATTATGAGTAATATTAAAGATCAATCAGTGAGCGGATCTGATGTAGGAACGATGCAGTATCGCAAAACATACAGTTATTTTCATAAGGCAACGTAACCAGTGGTTGATTTTTTTCAGCCTGAATTAAGTAGATCTAAGTGTTATTTTTTGGATGTTGTGGTGTTTTACATACTCGACGAGGACCAGAGCTCATTTCGAGGGGAAAAATTGCTACATCTCGGTCATTAGCTTTTTAACAAAGTTAGATGACTAAATTGCTCACTAAAACACAAAATCCCTTTAACGTAAGGGTATACGACGGTCTCAGTAAGCGACGTATCAATTTTGTGTACAAGGAAGATTGACGAACAATCCGAATGAATTAAAAAAAGGCCCGATTCGATTTTTCAATCGAACAAAAATCTACCCTTTTAAATAAGTTTACTAAAGCTCTTTAATGGTTCATAAACAATTCTTGTGGGTTTTTTTTTTTTTTTTGTTGATATATCATAAGACAAAGTAATAGTTACTAATAGACTTTAAAATAATAGAATGCGATCTCAAATTGCCTGAGTACAAACAAGATCGTTCTCGGGCCGAGATGACCATGATTACCTGAACATTCCGTCCTCGAAAAGACAAAACAAGCGCACCGGTGTCGTAAACGATATCTCTTCGATAAAATTGTGATGTTTGAATTTTTCCCCGATAAAGATTCATTTGCGTATTTTAAACCGTTTCCAAGTCATTTAGAGCCCTTTACCTGAAACTATTTTTGTGCGTCCCGTGGACTCGTGTTGCAAATAAACGTGCGTACAGACTGAATTTTTTGCGTATATGGACGCAGAAATCTGCGTCCCGTAAAACCCTGGGGTTATTTCACTTCTGCGTAGGTCATAATTATTATAAATAGGTACTTACAATGGCTGACCCCTCAAAAAACTGACCCACAATTAGTGCGTAGAGTGCTTTCAGTACCTTGATTTTAAAGTAATTTTGACAAGGTTATAAAATGCAGCATGATCATGGGTAAAGATTGATTCAATATTACCGTAAAAGCTCTAAAACAATGCCCGGGGTTCATTAGAATTAACATGTTTATTTAAGAAGGGGGTGGGGGTTTATTAGAGGTAATAGGAGTTTATTTGTGGAAAAATGGCAAAAATAATCCTGCATTTTTTAGCAATTTTTCAACGTCTTCTTAAATGTGGTTATCTCCGTAATATCAAAGAAAAATTGAGTTCAAATCATTAATTCAAGCCTTGAATTAACACTAGAGCTTATTTTTTTTTTGTCAGAAAAATTACATTTACCCTCCTTTGAAATCATTGTGACATCAATTGATTTGGTGTGGGTGGGGGTTTATTAGAGGCTTCAGTTTTTCCAAAACCATGCAATAAATGTTCATTTTTGACATCCAAAGAAGGATCTGACGGGTTTATATTAGAGCATGGGGCTTAGGGTAAATTTTTATCAAATTATCATTGACCTTGATTAATGTGTAACATTCTGATACAGGGACATTATCTGAGATAACAACAAGTCTAAGTAGTGATATTTCTTTATTTATGTTTTCCTAGAGTTTCAAGAAGGGAGGGGGGGGGGAGGTCCCCGAAAAAAGAATCATTGCAGTAACAATGGTGTTAGGCATTTAGTTACAGGTAACCACACTCTCAACCCCTAGGGACCCACACATCTGCTGAAAATAACATTTCTGAGTTATTATATCTCCAACAAATGGATAATAGCAAAGTGTAATGAGCAGCTGGAGGCTCTTAGCCCTTGTCATGCTGAACCTGGAATATTCCTGCCTTGGCAGGAGCTATAGACAACATCAGCCTGCACATATGTTCAGTCTGATCTTTGTCTATACCACCTGTTTTTAGAAAAGCTTAAAATTTAATTTTCAATATGAATACCAACTCATATATAGTGCAACCAGTGCTTTTAGCACTTTGATTTAGTAAAAATTTTGCCAAGATTTTTTTATTCAGCATGACAAGGGTTATGGATGCAGTTGAAGTGATGCTTTGAGAATTACAAGGAATCCATGGTTAGGTGCTCCAGCCAAGCCTCAACAATATGACTAAAAGTACTTAGTAGAAATGTCAATTCAAAAATTAAAAAAATACTTCATTGTGACTTACAAAAATATACATTCATATTGAAATCACTCTCATAATTATAGAATTGAATATAATAAGAACCGTACCTTAAAGCTCATATCACATGTCAGTTTTAGTTTTCACTGCAATATGTCACCAAGTATAATTCATACAAAACTATAACCTAACGCACTGAATTAATGCAATAAGAAAATTCAAACTGCGTCTATCTTATGATGAAAACATTAGTAAACTAACAACCAGCTGGTATTTAAGTCATGTGAGCAAAATTAAAGCCCTTGTGTAAAGGACCAAAAGTATTTTGCAATTATTTTTGAAGGCTAAGACGGTGTACAAAAAAAAATATATGTTTATACAAATCAATTAAGGTACTTGCATAAAATTAAAAGTACACTATCAAGAGATGGTCAATGCAAAACTTTTATTAGCGCCTACACTTGTTTCTGCACTTACAATCTATAGTTCGTAATAAACCCCTCAAAATGTCTTTAAGCCCTTAATCACTTTAACAAGAGGACCATGATGGTCCTAGATCGCTCACCCGAGTCTCTTTGACCCCTGGGACATCACAATTAAATAAGCAGTTGTCAACAAGGAGATAATTTAAAAAGTTCAAAAGATATTCATCTTATGATATCATCTGCAGGGATCGTATGCACCCTTATGTAACCTTTCTACCCTACCAGTGCTTCAGATATAAAAGAGTTATTTTGATTTCCAAATGTAAAATAACATTATTCAAACCCTCTATTGAAGGTATATATCTACTACAAATAGTCCTTATTGTCACAGAAATTTCCTACTACCCACAATAAAATGTTGATCCCTTTAAGTACCAATGATAGTTCCGCAACATTTCTGAACTCACGATCTTTCAAAATGTTAACCCAGGTTTCCTTAGATGAAAATCATTAAGAAACCTTGGTTAACACTGTTCAAGTTCACCACTTGCAAAATGTAATGTAACTTTTATGGGTCCACTACCTTAAGATATCTGGGACTCTTTTGTACATCAACTGACAGTTTTCATCTTGATTCAATAATTATTCATCTATTATCAATGACCTTTGATAATAATGTATAATATAAAGGAACCTAAGTAAGAGGGTGTTGGTTTTTGGACAAGTATTTGTCTTTTTATATGCCTGTATAAAAGTAGGATGTATTTTGTTATTGCTGATGGTGTCCAGCAGCAGGCATCCATTTTTTTGTCTGGAGTGTAACCTTATGTTACCTTATTTGTTGGTAATTATTGTTTCAGTTAGTATATGATGTATTTGTAAAATTTGTTGGTAATTATCGTTAAAGTCAGTCATGATGTATTTGTTAAATTTGTTGGTCTTTATACTTTAAGTGAGTATATGATGTATTTGTAAAATTGATGGTAATTATTGTTTAAGTGTGTATATAAACTTGTGTTTCCTTTAAAGGATTGCTATGTTTAGCAAAAGCACACATTTTCATTCTTGGATTACCAAATCCTTGTCACTTCAGAAGTAACAAGATTTTGTACCCCTCAGGGGATGCTTTAAGACGTCCTCATTCATTAAGGCCAAATATTTCAATTATACATATTTCAAAAGTCAATAACCTTACAAAATAGTTATGATCGGTACAAGTACCACACTCTTTATCCACTCCACTCAATAGCTACTCATCAGTTCAAGTAGACTACTTTATCACATGATATCATAATTATGACTAAAGCTATTTTGACCTGTAGCAGTGTTTTTTCAAATTAGGGGACAGTTGTCCTATCAGCCCTAAATTTTTGGGGACATTTTCAAAATGTAAGAGACATTATCAATTCCTTGTAATTTCAGATCTACTGTTACTGGTGTAATGTAGAACAATATTTTAGAATTTAAACTTCACCTAAAATTTGTCCAGCAGAATAATAAGATTAGACAAATAAGTCATAAACCTTTTACCTTGTTTCCATTTTTTTTTATTGGTTTAGCCGCAAATCAGCTTCGACACACTATCTTTAGAGATAATTAATATGTTATATAAAATTCATGCATCTGCTCTTTCCGTCCTAAAGTTTTCACCATTTCCACATTGTAGAATAAAACAAGAACCAACTTTGCTGATTGTTGGTTTCATTTCTAAGTTTCACCTGAGATGAGATCTGTAAAACTTATGTAGGAAATTTAACAAGAGGGCCATAAATCGCTCAACTGAGTTAATTGTCTTAAGATCTGACCTCTGAATCTAGTTTTTAACCACGCTTGATCCACATTTCATAAAGACAATTAATCTGACCAATTGTAAGGGTAATTGGGAAAATAATATGGCCTCTACAGTGTCTACAAAGTTTTTTCTAAAATTTGACCCCGTGACTTCATTTTTGACCCCACTTAATCCAATTTCAAACTTGACCTAGATTTCATTAAGGAAATCATTCTGAAAAGTTTTCTGGTTGATTGATAAAAAAAAGGCTTCTAGGGTGCCTTGACCTAATTTTTTTACCCCACTTGACCCAATTATATACTTGACTTAGGTTTCATAAAGACAATCTATCTGACCAATTTTCAAGTTCATTGATAAAAAGATATGGTTTCTTGAGTGTCTACAAGGTTTATTCTAAGATTTGACCCTTTGACCTCATTTTTGACCCAACTTGACCTTATTTCAATCTTGACCTAGATCTTATCATAGCTTTGATTTTGACCAATTTTCAGGATGTTTGAGCAAAAAATATGGCTTCTAGAGAGTCTACAAGGTTTTTCCAATAATTGACCCCATTACCTCATTTTTGGCCCCACTATACCCAATTTCAAAATAGACCAAGATTTTATCCAGATAATCAATCAGACCAATTTTCATGTTGATTGTGCAAAAAAAGGCCTCTAAATTGTCTTCAAGGTAAATGTTGACGATTCACGATGGACACCATGCACCCAGAAAAGCCCACTTGAGCACTTCATACTCAGGTGAGCTAAAAATGAAAATTCTGACAAGTGTTCTAGATGTTAGATTTTATCTTTTTTGTCTTACATTTTGAAATTAGAATGTTCATGTGTTTTGTTTTTTTCATCCTCATTTTTGTGTGCACAAACTTGAAGATGTGGCTGTCTTATCACCCACTGCATGATTTTTTTAGCATGTCAAAAGGCCTGGCCAAGGGGGCATATTATTAAGCTGTAAGCAAATCAATTCCCCAATAATAATGCTGTCACTAGGTTACTGCATTGACAGCAGTTCCGCAGCATGCTTTATTGAAACAGTTTTGTAAACTTGTAAGATGGTTTATTTGATTTATCTAAAGTCACTCAATTTAAGTAAATGGGGAAAATCAAACAATAGACAGCATAATTTTTACATTGGCTTTTACAAGTGAAAATTAGGGCCTTAGCAGAACACTGCTTTAGACAACCTGAAAATTATATAGATTTGACGAAAAAATGGTTAAAAATTCAACAAGGAGCTTTCTTATTAACAAAAATCTGAAGAAGACTGTTTGAACAACGCATTTAGCAAGTAAGGTAACCTTCAGTCCAAACTGGCTATTCTTCATTAAAGCAGTGGCACTGCAGTATAATGTACAATTTTGAAGTGAACCAGTCATTGGGAACTTTGTAACCATCCTAAATCATCAAATTTTCTTCTTTATTGTCTTTGAAAATGACTGTGACTTGCATATATGCATTGACAGGTTTTGAAGTTTGAGATGTCTGACCTCATTCCTGCTAAAGAGCATACAGCTAGCTCAAATGACTGATGAATTATCAAAGAAGTTTATTCTGGTGGTATATTATATACATAACTTAAGTTTTTGTCCAAAATAATCAAATTAATACTTTCCCCAAATTTTTTAGTCTTCAATCCATTTTATAATCTTTTCATTCACTTTATATATCTTCATTTCAGAATCAGCCTTTTGTGCGGGACTTTGTCAAATGCCTCAATGAAGTCCATGTAGACTGCTTCAATGTCACAGGGAGCTGACACATGATGATAAAAGATGTCTTTGAAAAAAATTATGTGTATAAATATAGTTAAGGGATTGGACTCTACCAAGGCCATTCCAACCCCATTCTTCAACCCAGACTCCATTTCTAGTACATTTTAAGAGAAAGTTCTATGGTAAAATGCTCGATAACAAGCAATTTCATTATTTTGTATGTTGAAGATAATGCTTTTGACCACAAAGTAATTGGGTGTTTGCGTATCAAACTCAGGGCTTGAAAATTCTACTCGTCCGCTCGTCCTGCATGATTTTTGCCTTCTTTGTCTATATAAGCAGGACAAGTGCATTCTGCAAAATTTCACTTATGAAATTAATGTACGGTATCACTATATTTACTTGTATAGCAGGATGAGTAGAAATTCCATGAATTTTCAAGACCTGAAACTTCAAACTATAACCATTATGCCCAAATCGGGTAGTCGGACACAGGCTCGTAACACTCATGTCATCTCGAAAGTGCAAAATAGGAAAATGTCAGGCGTATGACACTCTCTAAATTGATCATTTATGATTTTCTATAAATTTCAGTATAAAATCTTATCAAATCAGTCACTATACAGCTTCACCATGGAATATTTGCTGCAAATTCAATGGCATAAGGTCGAATTCTGTCACATAGTTAGTTACCAATGGCTTTAGATAGAAGGAAATTTGAATTTGCAGCAAATATTCAACATTGCAAGCGTATTTGAATTGTTTTTAACAAGATTTCCGATGGTATGTTTTAACGAAAATTATATTTGTTGATCTTGAGTGTTGATATACGCAAAATTAGTCCCTGAATTTCATCTTAGGGGTTGACATAGTGTTACATACCTGTGTCCGACTTAAAATTTTGGCAACAGTTTTATATTTTGACTTTTAATACACCAAAACATATCAATTTCTCAATAAAAAAGCTCATGTTCATCTTACAGGATAAAGTATGAACTCGTTCTAGAGCATTTTACTTTAGGTATAACTGTAAAAAATGCACAAGAAATCAACGCTTGAATGACACCGGGGTAAGAGGGTGCTTTAGTGGAATTCAACCCCTTGACTAACTAAATGACACTCCTGTATACATACCTGTAGTGTTCGCTAATGGGTAGACTCATGACCAGGTGCCCAGTGCCATGCTAGTTTTCCAGGGGTCGTGGGTTCGAGTCCCATGTCTGGCACAACTTTTCCTCTACAGTTACTTCAATGGTGTCAGAAGTAAACGGAGAACGCTGGGTTCGGCCATTTTGGACTTAATTTGGAGCTTAATGGTACGGCTCCAATTGGTTAAAAGGGGGAGGACTGTAGTGTTTGATAATGGGTAGACTCATGACCAGGTGCCCGGTTAGCTAGTTGGTAGAGCGCCGTGCTAGTCTTCCGGTGGTCGTGGGTTCGAGTCCCATGTCAGGCACAAATTTTCTTCTACATCTTACATCTGTTGATCAGGGTTGCAAGACTCGACGTCTTCTATAACCCCCTCATGATTTGAAACCCAGTTCTTATCCGGATAGGTGGTGTATATGGCATTTCCCATGTATTTATCCAGGCGGTTCTTAAAACAGTTCAAAGATGGTGCCATTACTACTACTTCTGGGAGTACATTCCCAGCATTGCCATTCACGCAGAAACCTGCGCAATTCACGCAGAAAAATGAAATTGCACGCTGGTTTGTTTTACATATTGCGTACATGTACGCACAAAAAAAAAAGAGTCAAATTCTGCAAAGAATAGATATATCGATAATTAAACAAACATCGCCGTAAATCTATCCCATCCAAGTGTATCTGATAATTGTAGCTCTACATGTCAAATCAGCGATTATCTAAATCTAACGCCTTTTCTCGATCTATTTGCAAACTTTGACGTGATCACCGATGCGTATAATCAACCCGCGAAGGCCATAACTAATTACAGCCAGTAGAGAAGAAGGGCGGGAGTTAAATCGGCAAGTCAACCAATCACAATGCGCGATTCTTTATCGAGGAAGCAGTATCCGATCATCTGTGGATAGAAATTAGTGTGTGCCCGTAAAACAATTTGACACCCAATAAACAGCGATTATCGAGTAATTGCTTATGATAAGCTATTAACGAGGTTAAAAAGGGGTAATGATCCACCTTTACACCCTTCATAGCGAAATTTAGAGTCGTTGAAGGTCTCGGAAGCATATATTTCAATCCCCAAAAACCCGTTGTTATGCCCCGTCCGTAACGTGTTTTTTTTTTTGTTGTTTCATTTGTGTTCGAAAATTTCTTCAATTTGTCATCTACGGTTAACTTAATTTGGAAAATAAAGACATACAAACGCATCACGCATATTGAAAGGACTTAAATAAAGACAGTAGACTAAGATTTATTACTGTTGACTGTGAAAGCAAAAATGAACTTTCTTGTCTGCATGAATGAATAATACAAGTTTGCTTGAGCATGTCTCGTAAAAAAAATACTTTCTTCTGCCTTAACAACATCGGCTAGGGAGAGTAACAGTAAGTTGGCATATTGTTTAACACTTTGATTAGCTGTTTTTAGATTGTGTCCATTGTTTGATCCATTTTATCTTACCAACTCTGAAACATTTTTCCATTCATGCAAACGACAAGGGCCTCACGAGTATCGAGTGAAAACATTTTTAACTTGACTTTCGGAATTAGAAATCTAAATTAATTAATTTTTATGTCTTCTATAGAGACTAATATTCTTTATGAAGTGCAATGTTGTTTTTGGCAACAGTTATGGTGACATGTCACATATTCATGTTTCTTGACGATTTATTCACAGTCACATGGTTTGAATATTTCCTCTGAATGACGTCTTCTGACATTGAAGAGTTAACCCATTCCCACCCAATGCCACGTTTTTATTCACTGAAGAAGAATAGCTGTGGAAAACATTGTGGGAAAAGGAGAAATTGCTTGAATATTTCCTCTGAATGACGTCTTCTGACACTGAAGAGTTAACCCATTCCCACCCAATGCCATGTTTTTATTCACTGAAGAAGAATAGCTGTGGAAAACATTGTGGGCAAGCAATTTCTCTCTTTACCACAATGTTTTATTCAGTATGTGATAGTTACTTTGAATTTCACTCACTTTGAATTGTCGTCTACAATTCCTTTCAAATTGGACAGATCTAAAATTTTATTGGTATGGAATGGGTTAACCCTTTAACATCCCTTGATTTCATTGTTTACTGAGTGACCCTGTTTCTGCTAGAGTTTAATGATAAAGAATACAAAATAAATGAACATAGTGTTTTTTATTTGTTTATTTAAGTTGTACATTAATAAGCATACAATTACTGATTGTTTTATTACAATGGAAAAAATATTTCAGCAATGTACCCATAGTTTTGGGCTATGTACCCACTTTTCACTTGACATGTGGGTACATGTACCCACTTTCAAAAAAAAGTAGTGGGAATGCTGCATTCCATTCCGCAACTGCCCGCACAGAGAAAACGTTTTTCCTGATATCAATTTTCTCAAAAAAAATTCTGTACTCAATACCTTCTTTCCCATTCAATAATTTAAATACTTCTATCATGTCTAAAGTTACTTCATACCCGTTCTAAACGTTTCACAAATAAAAGAAAGGAAAATGATAATTTTAAGAATACTTACGCTTTAAATAATAGAAAAAATGTAAGTCACATTTTAACGGTTTTATTATAATTCAATAATTTGTCGCGAAAAATAATTGAGGTGTATTGAGTTGTTGTTGTAGTTATCGATGTGAATAGACTAGAACTATACAAATTACTAATTTGATACACTGGTAAACCTGTCCAATCTACGATACCATCGATAGATTGAGGTATGCTCGCCAGCCTTTTTTATATATTATCCTTTGCGCCTTCATACGGTCGCAGAAATACCGCGTGCGGGGAGTCTGCGTTCTTCATTTGCAAAACTAAAAAAAGAAAAAAAAAAAAAAAAAGAATGCGTACACCACGGCGGCTGAGGCATCATGTCGAACCATGGGTTGACTGGCGAACGTTTTACTTCAGCTATCGATTCGATACCTCTTGACTCGTGAAGATGGGGCTGAGGATTTGCAGAAAAAATCAAAGTTTCTGTTTTAAATGTCATCATTACATTCGCGCATAAACATAGACTATTTTAATTTCTTAACTCGAGTTTTTGTTTGTGTAAACATAAAAAAAAAAAAAAAAAAAAAAAAAAATCACGCCTCTGTATAATCATGTAAAAACGCACAACTAGACCTAAAAATTGACGAAGAAATGTAAAAGAGCAAGTTGATGATCACAGCAAGAATTATTCATGTGAAATTCATTTAAATTATCATAATAATAACAGTTGGGCATACAGTAAAGCTTGTTTTAAGCGACCACTAACCAAAAATCAGTCTTTGAAGTAAACGGCAGCTTAATACACGTGTTTTTTTAAACTCAATAGAATCATCTAATTGAGATGATACTGGTGAGTTTTAACAAAATATGATTCATTTTGATAATTCTGAGACCAACATCACCTACTTTTTAAGTTATTTTGAATTAAAGGAGGGGATTTTGAAAAAGGTCGTTTAATAAAAATGGTCGCTTAATAGACGTGGTCTCTCGAGCAAGTTTGACTGTATTTCCACATTCAAATTGATAAAAAGGTTTTAGAAATAACTGGTGAAAATTTACGTTCAAAGCGAGAAAACGAAATCGTTCAGATCGAGACTCCAAAATAAACATGATTTCAATAAAAGAGATCTTTATGACTTTTAGTAGATAAAATTATAAAAATGCAACTTAATTAAATTTATGATAACCAACTTTTCATCTTTTTCGAGATTCCATTTGCCAACATGCTCAGGATCGGACTAGCCCTAGTATCTCCCACTTTTCAAAACCCACCAGGAATTCGAAGAATAAGCGAAAAGTTGTAAGTTGTTTTTGACATTCCGTAGATATACAAAACGATCGTCGCTGGTAAAAAGGTTGACCTAGCAAATCACCCATTTATGCTTGGATGACTTTAGACATCCGCCATCCTTTTATGAAAGGTTCTCGAAGTAATGGGAAGCCATTCATAGTAAGTATGGATTTTTAGTAAAGGGAGTTAATAAATGTAGCTAATTTTGTTAATCCTTTACAAAATTGGCGACATTGGATTATCACCCTTTAATTTCACTCAAAGCTCACTCCGCACACTCATTCAATTTCATTCCAAAATCGTTCAATAATCATTCACTTTATCAACTTCACGATGGTCATAACTGTATCTGTAAGCAACATTAAGTATGATATAGCCTCTCTATCTGCAACATACTTAATTCTCAGTATGTGGGGTCTTTATCGTTGAATTGCAAGATTCACCTTTTCAAAAGCTCCATTTAGCTGCTGCGGATAAAAAAAGGGGGCTATATATATAAACATTGTTATTATCCATTTTTCTTAGATTACTCACTCTGTTCTCTCGTTGCTATTTGACTGTTTACAAATAAACAAAAGCATAATTCAACACTGATTTTTTTAGACTGCAAATTTCATTCATTGTCACCAAGACTTCATTTGATATTTCTCTTTTGATTTGTGAGAATATTTAACTAATTTCATGGGAAGAGATTGAACTTTTCTTTTTTTGATCGCTTATAAGCCCAATTACATAGCAAAGAGAGACCTGTATATATAATGTAAATTTTATTTTTCTCACTTCAATGTATGTTTGTCTTGTTTTTCAAATTGTCACTTTTCATGTTCTTTCAATGTTTGTACTTAGTAAATGTTATGCTCGCCATCATGGCGGTAAAATAATAAAATAATACAAAACGATCGTCGCTGGTAAAAAGGTTGACCTAGCAAATCACCCATTCATGCTTGGATGACTGTAGAAATCCGCCATCCTTTTTTACTTTTTTCTCAAGTATTTTCGCTGGTGGACATGTTCAAAATTTGTCAAAATACAGTCTTAAGGTAGTGGGACCGTAATAGTTCCGCAACATTTCGGCAATAATGAACTTTCACAATGTTGACAAACGCTTCCTGATGAAAATCATTAGGAAACCTCAATCAACATTATGAAAGCTCATTATTTCGGAAACGTTCTGTAACTCTTACGGGTCCACTACCTTAAGCCAGAACCCAATTTGAGCTGAGACGGGTACTCGAGTACGCCGGTACCGAGTAGGGTAACATTCCAGCCCGGGTCGTGAATCATAACCCATTACCCGATGTTTGTATTAGTATTATTTACCTATTGGGATCAAATAAGAAAGGACGGAAGAACGTTTAAATTGTCTTCAATTCTTTTCTGAAGTTGATTTCAAGATTATCCGACGGACTTACAACAGACAGTTTTGAAAGCCATGAGTACTTATTTGCGAGCCAAAGACTCACAACACCTGCGTCTTTTAAGGCATTGTTGGAATTTGTATGTTCGAACCCTTTTACAGAAGCTATGGACATGCCTTTGTATATGGACTGTCAGTTATCGGGTACTCGCGGGGAACGAGGTGTTGGGTGCAGGTACTTGCATAATACAGGTTGTCGCTAAGACATATTTGGCCTTTGTTTAATTTTAGTTCTGGCCTTCAAGATACACACATTCTGATTGGTTTAAAATTCGTTTCGTTTGTCAATGAAGCAAATTTTGAATACACAGCTATTTTGTAAGCTTGCGAACAAAGCAGTCACATATATTATTCCGTAATGGATATATCTTCACATTTGTCTTTCATGATATTATTTCTATGAATGAAAGAATTCGAAAACTATACTGATACTATAAGTAGGACAGAGTTTTAAAAAAAGTCGGACATTATAATAATAATAATTATCATGGTAATCAGAATGAAGGCATATTTATTAATAAAAAATAAACTTAAAGGTATTTTCGTTACAAATATATTTCTACTTGACATTATTACAGATCAAGTTTATCTTTTGTTGGCTTCACACGGCTTTAATATATGTCTGCGCGTTATATTCCCATTAATTTGACATACATGTGCGTAAGGTGCAAATATAAACAGCAAAGTAGTACAACCAGAAGATGCCGGTATTTCTAAAGATACATCGAGACCTTATCTTTCTACAAAACGAAATGCCTAGGCCGTGGAAGCACAGGTTGGCCAGAGTCTTTACTTGACGTAAATTTGAAATTGTTGAAAATTCCACCCACAGACTTGTTTTATATCTGCATAACAATTGCATTGCATTTAAAGATTTAAGGGCTGCTCACTAGTCCTTTGTACTTTTACGCGAAACAATCAATATTTCAACAAACAATAACTGGAAAGTTGTGCAAGCTGATAAAAGTCTTTCGTGTCTGCCGTAGTTTCTTTTTACAAAAGGAAATTGTCGTGAACAGTATAAGAAGGATTAAGCAAATAGTATGTAGTCACTCAGGCAAAAGTTTTTAAAGACGACCAGATAAATGCAAGCAAAAGACATATTGTGTTTGAGTAAATAATTAACCATAATACACTGTACGTTTAATAATAGCCTTCATTGTTTTTCAAAATTGACATGGATGGTATTTCATTGATCGATTTTGAAAATCGCCAAATCTCTTTCAATAATTTTGCTAACGGTTTATTGACACATTTATTCCATAAAGAGGTGGGCAATATTGATCAATGCTCATTGTATTGATTCAATGCTATGTGTTTATGCATTGGTCCCATTTCACTTTTGTCTAGTTCCACTCTCATTTGCGAGCTAACATATTTTTTAAACGTTAGAAAGATAGTCCGGCACAAATTGAACCACTTATGGTGACAGTCATTCCAAGACAGAGAATGAGAAGATTCTTTCTTCCCTGAAAAATAAAAAAAAGAGATAACAATCCTTTTATTTTTTTACGATTAAATTAATTTCCAATAAGAATTTAACGATTGGATATCTTTAATCAAAAACGGACCTAGAATTGATGTGACTAGCCTTTGGGAAAAAAGTGACATCTTTATTCGTCGCTCCTTAAATCATAAAAATTATAGCACAGAAAATGAATACTGAACATTAAGTAAAACAAAACGATGGTGCAGTGAAGAAGCACAAACAAAAATCTCAAGTATTATCTGTTTAAACATTTGGATAAATATCACACAAGTGCTCTCGGACAATGCTCACTTATTTGTGACCTGTCATGCCAAGAAGAATTTTCCTGAAATTTAGGTTCAAAAGTATTTAAAAGACCATTGATTTTATCTCACGTTAAAAAGATACATGTACTATGTTTTCTACTAATAAATTAGAAAAGCAAATTTCAATGACTTCATGACTTCAAACATCATACTCACTGTAATCTCCTTAAATACACACACTCCCATAAGGGATGCAACAACCCCTGGGCCCGTAGTCACAATTGGGAAAGCTACTGAGTTAGACAAGACCTTGTTTGCAACAAACCAGCAGGACGTCGCGACTCCCCACATCACCCCAGATATACAACCGGGAATAACCACGTTTGAGTAGATCTTCGGTCTGTTCTTCATGATGATTGCATACAGGACAAAATAGACAGTGCTCGATAGAATGATACCACTAAATGTCGAAAATACGTAGTCCAAACCTACAAAAGTAAGGCAATGATCTCTAACCCTTTTATGGTTATAATAAAACATTAGAGCTCGGTTGTGATGTATGCTTTGAAGTCCCTATTCCACTCTTAATGATGTCGCTTTTGCATCTCTGAGGGAGAATCAGTGGATTAAGTTCACTGCTACCTAAATCTATATATAGTTCGTTTTTGATTGCGTTGACAGTAGGTCTCGAACCGCGGCATGTCTGTATTAATAGAGACAATTTTCAAAGTGTCAACAAAAATGAATTCGACTGCCTCGGAGGCTTAGTGGTATATGCACTCGACCTGTGACTTAGAGATCAGCTTGGGGACCCATTGTCACCATTTAATAGCCAGCCCCAGTTCACCAGCCGTAAAATTAAGTAGCAGTGGGTTTAAACCTCTGCCTCATTCTCAGGGAACAGAAAACATCAAGATCAAGTGTTCCAGAGTAATTCTATAAGCTTAAGCTTTCGTCGTAATCAAACTAAAATTAATTAGTATAAACTAAAAATCAATTTACATATTAAGGTATGAAGAACTTTGTTATGACAACGGTACAGTAACACTATTTTTCAAAAATTTTCTCATTTGGTGCAAAGGCATAATTTCTATATGCACGAATGTCTTGAGAGACTAAAGGTACAGAAAATAATAGTCATTTTCATAGGTGTTACAATTTACAACATGTAATTGTTTTCCTTTTGATGTCATATTTTTGTCTATATGCTTGTGTGTAATCCATCACGAAAGTTTGACAGCGAGATTCTTTCATACATAATCACCTGCAAGGTTTAAATTGAATCACATAATATTTTACGAATTTCGTTGTAACAGATGATTCGGGCGGCTCATTTCCTTTACGAGTATTGAGAACCAACGATACAAAATGGAAATAATAAAAGTCGTTTTTTATTAAATGAAGTACTTAAACGTTCTGAAAAGCTGCGGAGGGTATCAGTTTAACACAGAAACAAAGGCTATTTCCTCTATCTCACTGTAGCCACCATATTCAAGCATCTGCGTTAAGACAGCCAGTTCTGAGACTCTGTTTGACTCAATAACTGTTTTAATTCATTGATTTTAACTCGAAAGCTGTGTTGATAACATGCAAAAATTAAAAAGATTCTGTCTTACCTATGATAAAACACGGAGATCGCCGAAAATTACCGACAATGTCCTATGCAAATTAGGTATTTACATGTAAACCAAGATGTCGATGGTTTATTTAGGTTTAAACGGTCCTATATACTACTTATTGGTCCCTTATGAATGCAATGACGGGCAAATACCATTATCTTGAAGCCAAAGTAATTAAAAGTGTACTTAAGAAAAATAAGCAATTTACAAATAGAGACCCTATTTATGTGCTAATCTAGAAATTTTGAATCATTTTCTGGAGCGTTTAGATACTTCATTATTTAAATCCTATACACAAAACAGTTGCGGCGTATTTTCAACAAGGGTAAAAGATTTTTGAGTTTGACCATGCATTAATATAGTTTAGACTATAAAATTTAAATGGACTAGAGATGGGGGATAATCTCAAGATCCTTCGGGCAATCCTTGGCAATCCTTGATGCCACATGCTGAAGGGTTAGTTAGCCTTACAGCTGCGATTATGTAACCTGTTCTCTGATAAGATTCTCTCCATCGGCTAGGTAACAGATCGGCAACACTCTCTTGCACCCTCTTCTGTCTGCACAATGCGCCCCGAATTTTCTTTTGTCATCACCTTGAGTATACATTAATTTCAACAAACTGTGCCTCATTCGGAACATTGCTCCGACTTGTCCGTAAATGTACCGCGGATGTAAGAGTGCTAATATAGATCATTTTTAGGCACTTTGGCCTCTGGTGGTACTTCGGTTCATACCCTTGAAGAATTATTTATTCATTAAATGCTCTCCGATCATCTCTGGATATCTTTATTGCATGTGATAATTCGAAAACACAACGAAGAAAAATACTGCCTTTTGTTTTCAAATTATAATATACCTATTTTTAACCATTTGTTAATTTTGTTTTTTCGCCCCGTTATCTTCATTAATGTCTGTGACGTCTTATAAAACCACGCGCGATTTGGCGCGCTTAAATAGCTGCGTCCTTATTATTTACGAGGTCTTTTCTGTAGTAATGCCGACTGTTCCCGACTGGCTCTGTCTATGTATGTCACGAAGTGTAATCAAGAACTCACCATTGGAACTGTAACCCTTGTCTTGTAGATATTTAGCTGGAGTAAAAATTTGTCCGTACAAGAATCCAGAGAAAAACGACAAGGTAATGCCCCTGTAAAACAATTGATTTACTTGACAAACTAGACTGTCGCGAAGTGGACTAATCTCTCTCTCTCTCTCTCTCTCTCTCTCTCTCTCTCTCTCTCTCTCTCTCTCTCTCTCTCTCTCTCTCTCTCTCTCTCTCTCTCTCTCTCTCTCTCTCTCTCTCTCTCTCCGCCCAACCATCTGCTTGTCCATAATGAAATACTATTTTCGATCAAAGAGCAATGACTGTTAAAAATCAATGGGCTGTAATAAAAATATGCCATTCACATCTCTTTTTCACACTTATTATATCTGTACATTATGAATAAAGTCTTTCTATAAGATGCTGAGAAATTGAGCGGAGAAGAAAAAGCTATAGACGGATGGAGCGACCCGACAGACAAGCTAAATCCTATATTAAGTTTTGGAGGATATAGTGATTTTTTTCTCAAAAGTTGGATAACATTTAAATTCTCTATAGTGTAAGTATTAGACTATCAGTCTAAGGATGCTCGAATGATTTACTGACCTATTTTGTTGACAAAATATAGTTATGATTTTACAGAATTTAGTTAATAGAAAAAAATAAACTGTGTCTCCTCTGTTCCTAGTTAATACAAATAAGCCTTTCATTGTCTTAACCCTTGTCGTGCTAACAAAAATTCCTGGCAAAATTATATTAATATAAAAGCACTGGACTCACTTAATGTGAGTAAAATCCTAATGATAATTCAATATTTTATACCGTTTATGTTTAAAAAGGAAAAGCTAGTGGCTTAGACAAGAATGGACTACATGTATGCGAGAGTTGATATTTGTCTATACCCCCGCCCAAAATACACCGTTTTTCGGGGTCTGCATGATAATTATTCAAACATTTCTAGAAGACTGAAAGAACAACTTTAAGGACGTGGATCCGTAATAGTTCCGCAACGTTTCGGAAGTAATCATTTTAAAGTGTTAACCGAGGTTTCCTAATGATTTTCATTAGGAAACCTCAGTTAGCATTGTGAAAGATCGCCAGTTCCAAAATAGTGTGGAACTATTACGGGTCTACTACCTTTGATAAAAGTCCTAAGGCATAGACTAGAAGAGAGTCATGTATTGCTATCTGTCCACTGCCAGTCTATTCAAGTAACATGTACTCATCTATATTGAGATCATTTTTTAACCTTAAAGAGAGAAATGCGTCCAGGGTCCGAAAAGAAATGCGAACGTTTTAATAAATAAGTCGGTACCTTGGATGCTAGAACACGTGTTTCTATTTCTTAAAAAAAATACCAACGCTTGTTCAAGGTCTATCCGGCCTCTAACTACGAGACGACCGTTGACCGTTTTATGACAGGGTTTGATTTATCCTCATTCTTATAAATGGTTTATACTTACACAATGCGTTTCGAGACCGGATTTAATTTGTCTATAAGTGACTGTTGAATGTCGGCTAAGTCTGGATCTGGATTAACACTAGGTCTCTTCTGAAATACAGTTAAAACATTATGAAATTGTCATACACCCAATTCAAAATAACAAAGCCGAGTAGGAATAATAAGGTTTTTATTCATCTAAATAGCAGGGATCAGATTTGGGTCAATAAAACCGAGCCATAAACCGCACGGAGTATGAACGTAAATTAGACGAATATACTAGACAAAACTTATGAACGGGCACTTGACACAATTACGATTCCAAATACGAAACGGCACTAAATTATTCATCGAGTACCTTTGCACGACAGTCGAACCAATTCTCGGTTCACCCGAAAGTTTGTTTTTTTGAATGGGGTTTTACGCCGCTTTCAACAATGTTTCAGCTATATCGCGGCGACTGAAGCACCTAACAATGGATTCCTGGTATTTCTCTCAACAGTACTATCATCATATCCTTTCCTAGCCTCCGGCTACTTTCTCACGTAGGTCTACGATTATCAACCAATTGGTGAGAGACAAATAGCCGAAAAGAATGAGTGCCGCTCACCCGAAAGAGTTTTAATTTCTTTGATTTAACATAACGAAGTTCAGAAAGTGAAGAAGACAGATACCACGCTTTCATAAAGTAACAAAATGGCCAATAATGTGTGTTAAGGTATTCTTAGTGTGAAGCAAGGGTAAAAAGAATGTAAAAATGATACTAAAAACGAATACTACATGTTATTCCCCTTTTATGACTGAAATTTAAAAGTCTTTCACCGCCCCGTTTAGAAAATATTGAAAAAGTCCCTTTTCTTGAGTGGGTGGGAGAGGTAAATTAGATAGGGTTTAGAGGAAATTCAATGAGTTGTCATGAAATACGAGTTTTATCGAACTGAGACTTTGCACATTTTCATCGGTTTGAGATGACGAGTTTACCTCTCTCAACAAGGCCGTTTTTTCATCCACAATTTCGATACCTCCGTCGTTAGGGCCTCCAACATTGCTTTTTACAAGAGAAAATATTATAGCGCTGAAATGAAATAGGAAAAAATACCTTGGTTAATGCGATTTTTTTATTTTAAATAAAAAAAATAATGAGATTGGAGTATATCAAAGGTTGTAATAACCCATATACATACCAGTAAAAAATAGAGGATAAAAACTGCTTTGAAAACAAAAACAAACAACAACAACAGCAAAATAAACAGCAAAGATATATCTTTTTTAAAAAAAAACAATTTCAAAGAAGATATGTTGTACATTTATCGAATGGAATAAATTACCAGTTCAATAAAAATTATAATACTTGTCATAAGGCATGCATCATTATCCTTTTGTCAGTATTGTTAGTAACGATAAACGGGTTGTTAAATATTTGAACTAAACTGTACTTATAATGCAAGATTATTGCCTTGGCAGGGCGGCGCCTAAGTATCGGTGCATCGAAAGTTGGCAACCAAACCCTCGTAACTTCATCTAAGGCAAGCTGACGTTACGAGGATCTGGTGACCCAACGATTAAATGTGTTCACTTTCGCTCAGCACGTTTGTCCATTTGTTTTAAGATTCAGTTATTTACACGCGTTCAATTAACGGCTAATCTTTGGAAGAACCAAAGCATTTGAAAAGTAAACTTATCAAATTACGTCACGACTAACCAGCCCTGCCAGTTGAATAATAACGCAGAATACTTGCGTTAAATGAACACGTCAAGTAAGATCTACCCTACCTTGATACCGCCAAGATCACACCAATATCGTTCAAGATGTAGTCGGACAGCTCGTCTTTATGAACGCCAAAAAATCCAAACCTACGCAATGAATATGAAATGAATATATTGATAAGAGTATTTCAATGTGTCGACATTTTCTGTAAATAACCCAATATAAGGAGAGGCACGGCTTTTGTAATTTAGTTTAACTCTTTGATTTCGTCATAATATTTTCTGTTGAAAACGGATAGTAATAAAACTCTAACTCTAGTATTTATGAGCAGAACAATTTTCGTGAAAGGTCGATGTGAAAAGCGAAAACAACTTTTCATTAAACTTAAACGAGAATATCGGTTCGACATGTTAGTTGCTAAAGTATAACACATTTGAAAATTCGGCGGAACTGACTTAACAGTCGGAAGGAAACGCATTCTTTAGCTTAGAATCTGACATACAACCACCAATGATTTGTGTCTTTCCGACTTAATTGAGCTGGAACACCAAGTAAATAAGTAACGCATTGACTAATAAAAAGATGAACACAGTTAAGACAGAACAGTTATCATTGATGAATATGACAAATAAAATAAAAACGGAACAATACAATAGGTGTATCGTATACAGTATACTCATACATAATAACAAATCAAAAGTACTTAGATATTTACAATATACTATACTCGTACATATATATCATATAAAAACGAACCTTCCAGTGGCCCATCCTGAGAGTAAATTTGTCATACCCCATATACACATACCAAGTCCTAGCCCGATTGTTTTAACTATTGGGACCACACATATGTTGCCTAGAATCGAAAACAAGATGAAGTTATCAAGAAATAGTATTTCAAATCAATATAAACTTTCAAATATTCCTACGGGTTTTACGTGATGAATAACATATTCTTTTTTTTAAAAAAAATGAGATAATTTTTTTTCATATAATAACTAAAACAAAACAAATCAAAAAGAAAAAAAAAACCCAAATAACAAAAAGCAAACAAAACAAACAACTACGTTTAATATTTAAACATTGAAACAGATTATAAAAAAAAAACTATTTTTTCATGGACTTTGGATAAGCTCGATCAAGAGATCCCGACTTCGATTCCCGGTATTCGCGACTTTCGTTAATCTATGTTTCCTTGGCCCACGCATTCGTCGCAAGTGGTTATTTCCAGGAAGAACAATCGAAAGAAATTTATCTCAGTTGTTAAAATTTATTTCGCAGTCGATGTAATATAAATAAACAAAATAAATGAATAAAAGAAATATTGCGATGAAATGTGACTCAATATCTCAAAATAAAAACTGGAGTTATATCACCATACAAAAATTTGTTTGAAATATATGCCCTTATAACAGATTGTTTATGTTGATTATTAATACAAGGAAAAGAGGAAACGATATTTACAATCTTTTTCTAGAATTGACGTTGCCCTCACAATTTATTTATCAGTTTACATCTAGAACTCGGTATTAAGAAGAAGCTTACCTGTTGCCCAAAAGATTCCTCCAAACATGCATATCGGATGAAACTGAGGCGAACGACGTACAACTTGTACAACTAAACCGGTACACCAAACAGAGGCACAGAGAACCCATTGGAAAAACATACCTAGAATCGAAGAACGGCAGACTATAACGTATGTAGATTTAAGTATGAGAAAAAAGACAATATATCAAATTTAAGTGGCCTAGTTGTTGTGTCAGCATGAATCTGAGTGTGTTTTTTTTCAACAGAGTCTTGTTTGTTCTTCATCCATCTTTTAATCACTAATAAACTATTATATCCATGATAAAGAAATGACATTTTGGTTAAGCATAGGATCGCCTTCGTGAGTGGTGTGTAATAGCCACTGCGCTACCGAGCCCCTCACTTTTAGGTGGTTATCTGTCAATTTATATTTAAGTTTACTGATCAATTTCCATGCAGAGAATCTTGGTAAATCTGACACATTAACAAAATGACCAAAAGGGAAATAGAACTGTTCAAACTAGGTTTTGCTAGCATCTTATGAAACAAAACTTTGACCGAAAACCAGCTTCTTCAGAAGCATAATCTCAGTTATTGGAATATCAATTGATTTGAAATGTTAAAAGGGCGTTTAAATCAGTTTCGCATAATCATTTATTTTTAGAATACATCAAAATGAGACATGTACGCATCCATGAACAAGAAATGCTACTTCCTTCTAAAACTAGCCCCAAATGCGAACGAACTAGCGTATAGTTGTAATCCCCTAACTTGGAACTATCCATTTTAATTTTGAAAACAAATATAGGATAATAGTTAAACATTTTAACTTAATGATTAAAAGGATTTGTGTTGGTCAAAGAAAACACTTCTGCAAGCATTTTCCTTGATTCTTAAATTACTTGCAAAAAAAAGTATAAATATTTAGTCCACCAGGATTAATTTTGTTTTTTATTTCAAAACTGAGTTTGAGTGGTAGGTAAGTTAGACGAGAGAATTTTGCTTAAATTAGCATGGTCTAAACTATCCAATGTTTTTTCTGCTGCGTAATCGTCATCCATGTTTGAATGACATTATGTGGTCGACACGTACTAGAATCGATCATCCATTGCAGCATTTATAATGTATAGTGCACAAAGTAGTCTTCCGTTTACTAAAATAACCTTCACAAAATAAAGTTCGGCAAACAAAAGGTAGTCCTTTTGAAAACTTACCGTCTCCCGTTTCAAATTTTTTAACTGGTGCAAACATTGTTCCGAACAGAAGAATCGCTAAAGTTGCTGCAATAAATCCGGCATATTCCGGATAACCCCCATCCGGGCTTTCGGTGGTCATTGTGTGAATATTTGTTGTGACGTCAGTAAATAATGGTGAGGATGTTTGAGATATCATATCATTTGTCCATGTCACATTGGTTACGTTTAGTATTGATGATGTTGTGTCTGTATAAATGTCTGATGTTGTTTCCATCATGTTCTGTGTTGTTTCGAGGGCGGATACCGTACTGTTAAGGATGTCGAAAAGAGCAATTCTAGAAGCTAAGTTACACACACAAGCCGAAAGCTTCTTTCTTCAGGTCTGGTGAATTCTTAGGTAGATTGCCTGCAATAAAAACAATAATTGAGTTGAAATTGCATGTCGAAGTCAATCGACAATAGCTTAAATACAAAGAGTGTCACTTGAAGCAATAAAAATAGATATTTGGAAAAAATTTCCAAAAAACGTACAAAAGTAAAAGAAAAGAAGACTGTCCTGGTGGTCCTTTATCGCTCGCTTGAATCCTCTTTGCTTCTTAGACAACAATTAATTAGTATGGCAGATATGAAATAGAAGAAGCTTAATTCTTTTATCCTAGATGTCGGACTAGTTTCAGAGAAGGTGGTCATCAAAAAGAATCATCTTTTTGTATTTATGCAAAAAAGTTTGTGCAGATCCAAGCCTAAATATGATACAAAGGACATGATATGAACCAAATTTGTAAAGAAGACTCTAAAATGACATCATGAAAGCTGCCTGTCTACTAAATTCGTGGTAAAATATTTTTTTGTACTTGAAAGATTTTAGTCTTTTGTCTCTCTGTAAGACGGGGTGCGCCAAGACAGCACATTGTTACTATTCAGTGATGTATGATGAACACATTTATTAGAAGTCCACCAAATAAGAAATCTGAATGCCTCCAAGAGTTACAGAAGAATGTTTTTTTTTGTTGTTTTTTTAAAGATTCCTTTATTTGTTTCTTTGAAAAGTGGTATTAGCCCGGGCACAGCCAAAATGTGGCTCAAAGGAAAGGTGCGATCAAACGTTCTAGTGGTCGGCTAGATGTTGTTACATAATATGAAAGCTTTCTTCCTTAAATTGTTATAGAAGAAGGTTTTTAAATATTTCGTTCTTTGGGTTATAACCATGATTTAACACCAAAAGACACGATAGAAACAAAGTTGGCTATAATATTACGACAATAAAATTGTTAACATAATCATATTGAAATAGAATCATCCAGAAAAAAGCTTGAAATTACGCCTAATTGGTGTTAACATGGTCTCAAAAAATTCTCTAAATATAAAACTCGGTACAAGGTCCCGCGAAACTATTGGAAATCTTAGGCTAAAATGGCCTGATAAATTTCAATTCTCAATTGCATGTCAGCGTGTTCTTAACTGAGAAAAAACAACAACAACAACTTATGGTGAGCTACAGTTAGAGTGGGTGTTTTTTATTTCAATTATAAATATTTCCCTAGTCATTACTTAAACCCTATGTTGTGGGTACTCATTTGAAACGTCTTGTAGAGACGATTCAAATGAGAACCTACAATAAAGGTTCATTGAGCAAAATAGATTTTTTTACTAGTATTACCCCCTCTTGTCTGCACCCAGGAATGCCAATTAATCAGCTTGTCTCTGTTTTACTAAAAAAGTGTAGAACAAAAATACTGGACTTCTGCACGTGATTTTTACATCGTAAGGTTGAAATATAGGATGAAAGAATGTAATTAATAAGTAGGTTAAGATCTTTTATCAGATGAAAACAAGTTGCAAGATACCCCATAGGACCTTTGTCGCTTTACAGTCTGTTTATACATCACCGATATATTTTAACTCTACACCAAAAGGAACACACAGAGAGTGACAGATTTGTACAGGTATTGAACTATCAGAAAACAAAATGTGCTCGCAGAGATATCAATGTTCTGTTCCCATGCAAAGCATATAATGATAGAGCTGGAACGAGTAGAAAATTTGTACCCGAGTACCCGAGATCTCGTTACCGGCGGTTGCTCGAGGACCTGATAATTACTGTTCATATATTCATTCATAACCTATTTCGAAAGCGGATCAAAACTTATGTAAAGGGGGTTCGGACATACAAATTTCGACAAGTTTTAAGGGGGCACAGGAGTTCCGAGTTTGTTACTCGCATATAAGTAACCAGGATTCTCAAAACTATCTGATTTTGGTCAGTAGGACCATCATGAAATCAACTTCAGAAAAAGAATTGAAGACTGTTTCAAAAAATGATTCCATTCTTTTTTGAAGTTGATATTCAAATGTAAATAGTGCTTAGACAACAGTCTGGTAACAGATAATGATTCAGTACCGTGATACGAACATTTCCATTACTGTTGCCATGGTTCTAGAGTATTCGTTGAAACTCTGCTCCACGGATATGTTTGTGAGAGTGGATTACCAGGATTCTCTCCGAAAAATTGTCCTGTTTGTACACGAATTAAACACCATATTGTCTTAACTCTTACATATAAAATAGTTTCTTTCTCCCTCATCAAGAAATTTGAGTCATTCTTTTTCGACATTGTCATTGTCGTAGGAACTTTATAAAGAGCACGATTACGTACACAATGTACGTAATCGTGTTTTTCATAAAGTTCCTACGACAATGACGTTTACAGAGAGAATATGACAGTGTCATTTAAAGAATCAGATCAACACAGTCAGACTAAGATCTTCTCGTTCGATCTGTATACGAGAACATATTGTAGTTTATATCCTCGTTTTTTGCCTTCAAATCATTACGCTGTCTATCAATGTTAAGAAAAGACACCCAAAAACTAGTATACATTGACAAATCAAGCGAAAGGGTTCTTATAAAAATTGAGAACGAATTCGGTCTATCAGAGCTAAAGTGAGCGCATTTAAATACCCTTATAATATAGTATTATGATCACTTTTTAATCGGAATATCAAACCGTTTTCCCCGTCAGACAATCGGGAGTCCTCGGCAAGTTTACGGAATGGATCTTGTTCCGCACATTGGCAAAACGAGGCAAAACACATTAAGTTGAAGTGGGAAAAACACAATCTATCAACGATTGCTGATATCTTGTAATTTGTAAACAAAACGCAGTGTTGACGTCAAATACAATCTCTAAAGACGATCGGAAAGCATTAAAGGAATTTGTTTTTTTCTTCCTGCTTATTGACCATAGTAGCACCAGATGTCGAATTTCTAAAAAATAGTGGCCCCAAAGTGCTACACTTACGTTTGAGGTACTTCCCGGTTTACGGAGAAGTCAGAGCAGTGTTTTGAATGCCCCGTCAACCTGTGGAATTATACTGGGCTCTATCGATATCAGACAGCGGGATTCTAGTTTACATGTGGAGTTCGCACAGTCGGATTTATTCGATATTTTCCTTTTAACGAAATTCAGAGACGGCGCCCACTCGTCTGGTGGGTTTAACAACATCGTGATATTGACAAAATAAATGATTTTGGAATGATTTTGGAAGGAAATTGAATGAGAGTGTGGAGTGAGTTTTGGGTGAATTTAATAGAAGTAATCTAATATCACTAATTTTGTTCAGGATGAACACAATTAGTGATATTTATTACTTCCCTTTAATAAAATAGGCATACAAGTTCTGTAAATAGCTTTACGTGTATATTTCTTCAAGAACATATCGGACGCTTACAATCTAAATTACGTCAGTGAAATCGCGACTTCTTTCAAGATTTATGTACTTTGAATGACGTCGGTGAATGATTGGAGCGCTGAGCGAGTGGTTTGAAATGGTTTTGATCGAGGTGAATGTCAATTTCACGATGTTGTTAACTGTACTAATTGATACTTAATATAATTAATACAGGCAAACTAACTTAGCGGCAATCAAACCGTATTTAGCAGGTAAATGCACAGAAATGAAGAAGCATTTAGCAAGCACCTTTCTTACGCAAGCACATTTGAAAGGATATTCGCTAATTTATGAAATGGTGTACATGTATTCGAATTCTAAATGATGATTACCCTCTATGATTCCTTCATCCTTTCCTATGATAAATGCACATATTTTACTCCAGAATTTTTGAAATCACACCTTATTTTCAACACGAATTTTTACATAATGACACTGGTCTATAATAATGAAATGAGACGCTGTTCTTTAAAGATGAAATGACTGTAAAGCGACAAAAGTCCACTTTTGAAAGATAACAAACTTAAAATGAACATGTAAGTGTATCGTTGATAGATAACTAAGACATCGTAGCTACAGTTACATCGTAACTACAGTTAGGAGACTTTGGTTAAATATATACACGCTTTGTTTGTGATCAAATGAATTTTGTATGTCGGTTAGGCAGATTTTTTTACAAAACACTGAACCTATGACTAATTCCAAGTAACTCCCTAGGATTAAGACACTAGAAATGCCATCATTTAATCATTGTCCTATTAATATTGAATTTTGTTTAAAAAAAAGATTTCAAACTTTTCCCCGTAGTTTTCAAGTAAAAATCAGAGACTGTAGGCAAAGATCAGGCTGATTTCACTATTCGCTCTCTTTAAAAAGTGTTCTATTCAACAGAAATATACTGTTAGTAGAATGAAAAAGGTCCACAAAGATAAAAGTTCTCACATTTGATCTATCCCGCGTCTGAACCAGATCAATTGTCTGGTAAATCAAAAATTAAAACATTTGATAAATATAAATATTTGTCCAGCAAAGGTCGACCAGTGATCGGATTTAAAACAGTGATTGAATTGACGGTTAGAATAATCATTCTAGTTCAGAAAAATCAGGTCGACATTCGCAAACACTTACCATGATCGATACATTTCGCATTTAGAAGAAGGTCGACTGTTTTGCATGACAGGTAACATATCCTGGATACATGGATGGTAGTGGCAAGAATTGGTGTATCATTGGAAGCAAGCACTATAAGACACAAACAAATTTATGTTGTTAAGTCAATCATCATTGCAATGAAAAGAAAAACACGTCGATTTTCTGCTAAAAAACATGTATCAAGCCGTAGTTACATGGTTTCAAAAAATCGACGTGAAAGGCAGGTGAATGTCTTGAACGGTGAATCAAAAACACTTAGAATTTTGAAAGTCTTTTTCTGATAATTTGTTCTAAGAAACGATAATAAAACCACAAGTCAACCTTTAAGTGAGATACGTACGTTTTAGGGAATGCTCGAGCAAAGGCCAAATATCATAAAGCTACAACAAAGAGTAGATACTACTTAACGATGAATAATCCATTTTTGTAACTTAAGCAAGAGAAAGCTTTGTTTTCATTCTTTGTTCCTTAGTAAAAAAAAAAAAGAGAGCGCTATTGGAAAGACCAATTCATGAACTTAAAAATCGATCATACACAGGTACAGACTTTCTCACATGCATATTCGCGGAATTGTGGGTGGGGTCCACCCGAAAATTGATCTCTTTTTTTTTTGAAGAAGAAGAAAAAGTTATTTCTTAGCCGAGCAAAATGTTGACATTTTGCACGCCTTAAGACAGAAGATATCTTTTTGAGACTGTGGTTACGTAATTTGAACTTGGCATACTTCTACTACCGTACCCTCGAACCCTGTGTTGGTTCGCGCCTGAACACGAACTTCGAAAAAGGTTCGACTCTGTCTATATAAGCCCATTGGCCGTTTAAATAAGGACATGTCTCTCTAATTTGCACATTCAATGCAACTTACCTTCCTTTAAACCGTTATTTACTAATTGTCTTTTGGATGAGACGTTAAACCGAGGTCCCCTGAGACGGTGCTAAACACTGAGCACATTAAAGAACCATGGCGGATCAAAGAAGTTGTTCGTCATGTATCGGTGCACTATCCCCCGTAACAACTAACCGTCTTCTAGGAGCGTCGCTCATACTAGGAACTGCGATGATTGGTTGCACACGCTCTGGTACAATCGGGATTCCTTGACGATACTCCGGAATAGATCTCGGGAATGATAAGGGCGCAGCCATAAAAACGCGTCGTTTCGCTAGTGGATTTAAATGACGTCACAAGCATAACTGAGGATGACGTTGCGAAAAAAAAATCAACGGTAGGTTATGATTGGGCATATCATAATTTGAAAAACGTTATGCTTTCAAATTATAACATGCTAAAAACGATCTCCACTGACGATCGGAAAGCATTATGGGAATTGGCTATTCTACAAGCGTCTTAACTAGGAGGCGAATTACCTTTAAAATCTTTCGTTAGAGGTACTTTCCAGTTTACGGAAAAGTCCGAGCGATGTTCCGAATGGCTCTCAAAACGTCGAATACGGTTATAAGTCCCCTACCAGCGAAAATCGAAGGGGACTATAGGTTTGCGCTCCGTTCGTCTGTCCGTCTGTCAGCCCGGATTTCAGTTTTCCGGACTTTTTTTTCTTTACCCTTGGAGATATTGAGCTGATTTTCGGTATGTGAGTCCGCATCAATGAGTTACAGAACAAGTTCGAGTTTGGTTCCGGTCCATTGATTTTTGTGGAAGATACAGATGCTGGACTTAGAAATTACCAAGAAATTTCAGTTTTCCGGACTTTTTTCTTCACCCTCAGAGATATTGAGCTGATACATAAAATCTGATACATCTGTAGTTATCCCTTTACCACCCAAAAAAGATACCCCTCTAGGGATATATATAAATCCTGTAGGGGACTTGGTATTGCCATGCAATACTTCAGAATGCTTGTTCAAATTGTTTCGTAATTTAACTGGTTAGGCGATGAGACTACAAAATGACAATCGACAATCATCAAGATAATAAGTTAATTCATAGCTCGTACTTTCTCGAATGAGTGAATAACGGAAAAGTTCTACGTATTCTTCTACGAATTTTATATGGAGCACGCAACTGATTTGAATGCCCATGTGCGCTTGTTCTCTTACTATTTTTGCTCGATTATAACCATAAGTTATAAAGAGAACGTTTATCCTTCTCATCCTAAATTCCAGGAGGTATGGAACCAATTTACAACCATACGAGTGCCGTGGTATATGGGAAATAGACACAAACGTAAGCGTGTGTCTATTTCCCATATACCGCGGCACGAGATTTTCTATCTGACTTATAACCACGCTTTTTTACGTGTATTTTCTACCCGAATTTCTAAACAATAAAAAAGAGTAAAGCTCGCTGTGATATCACTGCAATTGAGTTTATTACGCTGAAACTACTTATAAATCTATTTCCGTTACTTAGTGTAGATCTTTTACTTTTTTTGCGACTATAGAAAGTCTTTTGGAAAAAGCCCTCATATGAACTGCTTGTCATGTTTTTGAAACGACTCGGCACACAAAAACTGTTGTAATTCACGTGCACGACACACATCGTATATCTGTAAATACAACGCTAGGAGTTGTATCTGTGATATATATTTTTGGTGGACGTTTACGTTCACCAGTGTTAATACCACGTTTGAACATTCCTGTCAGATGTTAATAGGTTTTCAAAACAGTAGTACTCATTAAGATTCAATTTACTCTTTTTGAAGAATTGTAACCGTCTGACAACTATGCATTTCAAAAATGGAGTGAAACAAGGAGTCTAAGTAACTTGTTGCAACCTCAAAGATATCTTTTAAGTGTGAAGTCATATTCAATTCTGAGATCGGGTAAATTTTTTCCCTGCGTAGAACTACTTTTCTGACAGAGTGAGTAATTTGCCCCTTATTTCCCAATGGTCAATGGGAGGTAACTCATGAAATGAAATTACTGGAATGTCAACCTCCCCTGACACTACTAATGTATATAAAACAAAGGCAAATTAATGGAAATATCGATATACACATGAATACGGATACAGTCTGAGCAAGTAAAGTAAAGCATTCAGGCCATGCGATAAAGGTTTATGCAAAGGTGTTTTACTTTACATTTCAACACACGAAAGCCAAACTCGATACGAGTGTCTGCAATTTTTTACGCGTTTATATGAACACTTACCCTTTCTTTTCTTTGAGAATGAAAATCGCGGAACAATCAATTAATATCCTTTTATAGAATTTTTATCTCCACTGGCCGAAGGCCACTGGGGCTATTGTCATGGCGTTGTGTCCGTCGTCCGTTCGTGCGTCCGGTCGTAAACTTTTTCTTTAAAAATCTTCTCCGCAGAAACTACTGGATGAATTTCAATCAAACTTCACAGGAATGATTCTAGGGTGATCCTCTTTCAAAGTTGTTCAAGAAATTTAGATCCAATGGATTTAATGGGTGTGGCTTATTTCCAAATATGGTTAAAAGTGGGTTTTCTCAGATTCTAATTGTTGGATACCAATTAAATTTTACATGAATGATCCTTGAGTGGCCTTTTATGAGTCTAAAAAAATTATTGTGATCGGTTGAAAAATATGTATTTTATGGGCGGAGGTCATTTCTCTATATGTTATTTAGTCGAAACTTTGAAAATCATTTTCTCAGAATGTAACTGATGGTTTTCAACCAAATTTCACTCGAATGATACTTTAGTGATCCTTTATCAGGCTACCAGAAATTATTGTGATTGGATGAAAAGTAATTATTTTAATGGGCGGAGGTCATTTCTCTATATGTTATTTAGTGGAAACTTTGAAAATCATTTTCTCAGAATGTAACTGATGGTTTTCAACCAAATTTCACCGGAATGATCTTTTTGAGAAATCCTTTATGAGTCTACCAAAAATTACTGTGATCGGCTGAAAAATATGTATTTTATGGGCAGAGGTAATTTCTCAATATGTTATTTTGTGTAATCTTTGAAAATCATTTTCTCAGAATGTTATGGGTGGATATCAATCAAACTTCATTGTTATGATCCTTACCCTTTATCATGTAGCCAAAATTATTGTCATTGGATGAAATATATGTTTTTTTTTTATTATTAGTGGAGGTCTTTTCTCTATATGTTATATAGTGGAAACTCTGAAAATCATTTTCAACATCAGAAGAATCCGAAATATCTAAAAACCTAGTCAAAACTTTTCTTTTTCTTTTACAAGAATTTCAAGCCTGTGGAGCGACCCAAGCCATTCATAGCTTTCTAGTTTAAGCAAATAACACCATAATTTTAACAATGAGATTACGGAGAACTAATTAGCAATACAAAATAAGAATAATATCCTAGATCATCTAATTGTCATTTCTTTCCTTTAATAACAAATGGATCGGAGAATCACTGCTTAAACTACACGGGGAATAATTCCGAAAGTTATCGAAACCTTGTAATTATTGACATTCGACGATATGTGTTGAGAAACGTATATCTGAAGCAAGATGCGAACTTTGGTCATGTCATTTTCCTTCTATCGTAATTTTACATGTGAAATTCTCTTTTCTCCACAAATGGAGGAATCACTCTAGTATGCCAACAGAAACGTCCACCATCAGTACTTTCAGTGCTTTGATTTAAATACTGTTATCTATTTGGCCAGTTTGTTTCAAGCGTGGTCTAAATAAAAGCAATTTGGGTTATTATCAAATGAGTCAGGGCTACCAAGACCATTATTCTTGAGACATGATCTTTTGCCGTTCGTTCATGAAACGTGATTGAGAGTCATATTGAGTCGCTATCTAGAGCCATTAAGTTAACAGAGGATAAGGACGACATGAAACGTTTTTAAACTTCTTGAACATTTTTTTCATGTTTACTAAGCCGTACAAAGTCCGGGTAATTAATAATGTCTGCTCGGGCTAAACTAGTGCACTAACCGAGTTTTAGTAGTAAACAAATTTAGACACTAAACATCGAAAGATCAAAACTAGTTTGGTCGATCAAACATCGTTTTGGACAAGAACATTTTATCGACCCATTGATCTTTGGGCCAACATTTCTGGCCCTAACGGGTCCCGATTTTGTTTATTTTCAGCCGGGCCACAAGTTGAAAACATGTTTTTAAAATTTTACACGCTTTGCTAATTGTGGCTCGGCTGAAAAAAAAAAAAAAAAAAAAAAAAAATCTGGACCCGTTCGGGCCAGAAATAAGTTGGCTCTTTGTCATTTAGGTGCATTATAACTAAGTGGCATTGCATGTGCTTTTACAATAAAAAAAACCTACCCTGTGCTCAGGATGTATAAGCGTTTCGCGAGCGCTTTGAGATGATACCCCGTTTTTGCACGTGCACATACGTGCAAAGCGAGGTATCACTTCGAAAGCGCTTCGCAAACGTTTACATCCTGAACGCAGGGCTGTAGTGCCGGCTAAATTATATGTTATATTTGACCAGACACACGAAAAGGGCCATTTTCGAAAAGAATCGGTTCCGGTACATGCCTTGAACGACCTAGATGGTGCCCAATTCGAGTGACGGGCCACATACCTTGGGTAGAGAAAACTTAAATTTGACCATTCACTTAATCTTATGCATTTATGTCGGTTGTTGATATTCAAATGACCCTTCCATAAAAACCCTCTCAAATTATCCAAAACGCTCCGAAATCGTTTAGTAACACTTCGAAACCGTTCAAATCAATAATTGTTTTATTCAAATCACTCAAAGAATCTATTGGCTGGTGTGAATTTTAAAGCATCTACAACAACATCATGTAATTGACAATGTGAATGATTTTGGAATGATATCCGATTGAAATTGAATGAATGAAAGGAGATATATAAATTATGTAATATAATATAATTTTATCTATCATTATATTACATCCCTCCCCTATAATTGCGTGTCAATTTCATGTTATTGTTTATTTTACAAACGGTTTGATTATGTAAAGTAATATCTTGTGTCAGTTCGCTTAATTTATTTTGCATTTTTTTTACAGGCACTCTTAATTCCAGGAGTTTGTGACGAACGTGTTTTAATTTTTCCACTTACTTATTATTTTTATCGTACACTTATTACAAATGTGTTAAATTACAAAGTTTCTATCGAAATCCTGAGTTGTATACTGCAGATTTCTAGTTAAGAGTCAATAAAAGAATCGTCTGTTGTACATAAGAAAAATGTCATTTAATTTTTTTCAGTCCTGTAAATACATCACAAACAAAAAAAGTTCAGCAAACTCAGTGACGGACGTATCTATCTTGAGTTGTTTGTCATTCACTGTTCTAGGGACATTTTGAGTTTGATTAAAAAAGGGTTCTACAGAACCTATATTGAATTTGCCATTCACGTCCGCCTCACAAATAGAACAGTCGCCCTACGTTCAGGATAAAGAAAACGAACGTTTTTCACATCTGGAAAGCGGGGTATCATTTCTAAAAAAAAAATCATGAACGTTTTCATCATGAACCCAGGGCTGGTTAACAGCAGGTGCCAGTCCATTGTCTCCATCGGGCACCAATTATACCAAATGAGGCTACCTTTCATGCTTAATTCAAATGCAGCAGAAAAATTTTAAGTTCATAAATTTAGGCTGAGGCTAGGGGATTTTTTCTGGAATGAATATTTGTTCAACTTGACCTTTAGTATAGTTGGGTTTTGTTATTTTCTGTGTTAATATTGTTTCTTTGGGAGTGTTTGGGTTACAAGGCTATGCTGGGTGAGCAAGCTAGTATTTCAACGGTCAGAAATTTGCTTAGACAGTCGCGAGAACGGACAAGAAGAGAAAAAGATAGTCAGATAGATGGAAAATGGAAAAAATTAACGACTTCGTGGGTTAATTGGAAAAATTAAATTTAAAATTTGTCCACGCTAAATGAAAATTTCGTTTCAAACAAATTGCCGATTTTCAGCCTTTCCGTCTGTCTGACTCAAGCTTTTCCCACCAGAAAGCAGGTAGTGTAGGCTAAGATCGGACTGCATGTCTATGCAGGCTGGTCTTTGTCAACAGTGTCTTCCAAAGTTTTTTGATAGCAGGAATATTTTTTGAACTGCATGGTCGTTCGTTGGCCAACTTTGGACTGTAGTTACGATATTTCGTACTCTCAAACACATTTCTTATTTTGATTCTGATACTTGAGCCGAGTCGAACTAGCCCATTAGTTATTCATCGGACTGTCAATCCTGGGATTGTGAGTTCGAACCATGGCTCGAACAACTTTCATCCTACAATTGATAAAAGTCGAGGTGACACGAGTCACTTGTCTCCCACCAATGAGTGTGTAGTACAAATAAATGGGATGAACAGCTGGTGTCTCGGATCAAATGTTGTGATTGTACGTACTCTCTGGAGAAACGTCAGAAAAACATGGGGAGATGCACCAGCCACAGAGATATATAGCTGCAATAATTTTGAATGTGGCGTTTTTACACTCCATACAAACTGATATTGAAAAAGCCCCGAATCTGGTAAATCTAACTCTTTACGTAAAGACCAAATAACAATTTTACATCCACAAATTTAAGTGAATGATCAAAGGTCAATTTTGTCTATACCTGTATAGACAAAATTGACCTTTAATCAATCACTCAAAATGGCGGATCTATACAAGTTATCGATCCTTAGAAAATAGGTAGATCTACGTTGATTATTTGATTTATGATTTGCGCACTAGCTTAAAGGTCAAACCAAAAGAGGAAGTAGATTCTACATGGACATTTTTATTGTTCTTCGTATTGTATACTTGTTAATCGAGGGAAATCAATACCTTATGCACTCCTCGAATACCTGCCTTTCAAAGGGATTTAAACAAGGTGGTAAAACTTTGTTCAAAACTGGAGTGGTGAGCCCGATCTTTCAATACAGAGGACAAGCGTATTTAGTGAACTGAAATCGCAAGTAAAATATCTGATAAACTATAGTTTCTATTGTTGTACTAAGAGACTTGTTTGTTTGAATGGGATTTTACGCCGCTTTTAACATTATTTCAGTCATATCGCGGCGGCTGGAGTATCTAACAATGGATTCCTGGCATTTCTCGCATCAGTACTACCATCAGATCCTTTCTTAGCCTCAAGCTGATATCCCACATAGGTCTACAATTGTCAATCTATTGGTGGTAGACAAATAGTCGGAAAGGATGAGTGCCGCCGTCGGGGATCGAACCCGGGACCTCAAGATTGACAGTTCGACGAGCTACCAACTGCGTTATGACGGCGGCACTGAGGTAGAGAGGTTTTAATTATATGACCCGTTACGCAAAAGGAATAATCTAGAAAGTGTGTAAAATGTTGACCAAGTCAGACTGCACAGGACTGCGCAGTCTGACTAGGACCAACACTTTTCGTATTTCGCTCATTTTCCGAATCAAGAATGATCATTGTACCTTTCTGTAGAAGAAATTCAAAATGCGACTTCTGGTTGACTCATGATGGCCCACATATCTTGGTTTTTTTTTTTTTTTCATCTCTTTCGGAATATAGACCTGGCTGATTGCCTATCTGTCTAACTAATTTCTAATTGACACCTTTGGGCCTCTCTTGCCTGATGGGTCTCATATGGGTTTTTATATGTGTAGTGTGAAGTGTGAATATATTATAAATGACACCTTTGGGCCTCTCTTGCCTGATGGGTCTCATATGGGTTTTTATATGTGTAGTGTGAAGTGTGAATATATTATCATAAATGTATTGTGATCTCGGGAACTAAATATACGCTGAATTAGTTTACCTACTGATATGGTTATGGTTAGCTTTGATAGAAGAAAATTAAAAAATGTATTCTCAAGTCAAATTAATATTTGTTGTTATAATGTTAATGGTTTGTTTAATCGTGTAAATGGAATCCGCTGTTGCAAATTAGATGACCAGGAATTCACTAAAATGTTGCTTTATGATATTGTTGTATTAACTGAAACTCATGCATGTAATCAGGATATTTTAACCCTTGATGGTTATACATGTATATCTAATTGTCGTTCTGAAATGCCTAGCAGATTACGTGGTGGGGTAGCTATATTTATAAGGCAATCAATTAAAGCTGGTATCAAAGTGATAGATGTGTCACATAATGATATGATATGGATAAAATTGTGTAAGAAATTTTTTAACCTCAAAAAAGATTTGTTCATTGGAGGGCTTTATATTTCTCCAATTAATTCTGAATACACGAAAAGAACAAGTGTTGGCAAAACTATCTTTACTAAATTAGAATCTGATATTGTTAAATTCCAGCAAAATGGCTCTGTTATGATCATGGGTGATTTCAATGCACATATAAATATTGAAGACTTAGATTTTATGCCAAATGATGAAGATGATATGATCTCAGATGGAATTTTGGATAACCTCAACATTGATAATTACCATACTGTTAGAAATACTTCTATCCATCAAACTACAAATGAATATGGTAGAAATATTTTGGAACTTTGCATAGGCTTACAGTTAAGAATACTTAATGGTCGTACCATCGGAGATACAACTGGTAAGCCTACTTATCATGGTTTTCATGGATCATCCATTGATGATTATTGTATTTGTAGTGCGGATTTCATGTATGCAATAAATAAGTTTAAGATTTTAGATTTTAATATTGTTTTTTCTGATCATTGTCCTTTATTGGTTGATATTCAGTCTATAGTTTGTCATGAGAAACCTGAAATATTGAGAAAAGCTCCTATGAATTTGAAATGGGAGGACAGCCAAAGAGTAAATTTTGAACATAACATTGGCAAAATCAATAGGGCTAATTTTTATAATTCCTTCTTAAAAATTTCTCAAAATTCGCTGATTTCTGTCAGAGAACAGGTAGATCTGATGGTGAATCACATGTCTTCCACTCTCCATGAGGCTGCTTTCAAAAAGCAAAAATGTAATATCAATTGCCAAAAACAGGTGAAGAGGCGAAAAGCTAAGAAAAAGTGGTATGATGTTGATTGTGATTCGCATTATAGACATTTGAAACAGCTGTCTCGCAAGTTAGCATCAGATCCATTTAATTCTACGTTACGTAACAGGGTTTATTCTGAACGTAAAGAGTATTACAGATTATTGAGGAAAAAGCAAAGATTATTTAAAGGAAAAATGTTAAGTGGTCTCTTGGAGAGTGAGAAAAGAAATCCTAAAGAGTTCTGGAATTGTGTAAATGATTTATTAGAAAAACAAAAGGCTGATCCTTCTTCTGAAATATCAGCTTGCACATGGACAGAATACTTCAAGTCTCTCATGAACATTGATTATGTGAATAATTTTGATGATGAATTAGCTTCTGAAACTTGTAATGTATTTGAAAGCTATGATAATACTATTATTAACAAAAGTATTTCTACTGATGAAGTTTTGAAAGCAGTAAAATATTTAAGACGTGGTAAATCTTGTGGTATCGATGAGATTTCAAATGAAATGTTGCATATGTCTGTACCATTTCTTTTGGAACATTATACATTTATATTCAACCAAATACTTCAGAAAGGTATATACCCTTCATCATGGAAAGAAAACATTATCAAGCCCATCTACAAAGGCGGTGGGGCTAATAATCCAAGCAATTATAGAGGTATCTCCATATCAAGTTGTTTTAGTAAACTTTTTACAAGAGTTCTGTTCAATCACTTAGATACCTATATTGAGAGAAATCAAATTATTGGACCTGAACAAATAGGCTTTCGTAAAAATTGTCGCACTAGCGATCACATCCTGACCCTGAAAACAATTATTGATAAGGCCTTTAAGCTTTCAAAAAATATTTATGCTTGCTTTGTTGACCTTAGCAAAGCATTTGACACGGTTAACAGGTGTGCACTGTTTCACAAAATGTACAAGTACAATATTAGAGGTCCATTTCTTAACATTTTGAAGGATATGTATGCCTCTTTGTCATTTTGTGTGAAAACACAAAGTGGCCTAGGGGCAAGTTTTGAGACCAAAATTGGGGTAAAACAAGGATGTATATTAAGCCCTACATTATTCTCATTATACCTTAATAATTTAGATAGCTTTTTTGATAATTCATGTGATCCTGTCACTGTAGATAATACATATGTGTCAAGCCTCCTATATGCTGATGATATTGTACTTATTTCTAAAACTGCAACAGGACTTCAGTCAGCTATGAATAAGTTGGGGGATTTTTGTCTCTCATGGAATTTATCAGTTAATATTTCTAAAACAAAAGTTATCATATTCAACATGTCAGGTAGAGTTCTTAAAGGTTTTTCATTCAAATACATGCAAACAGAGGTTGAGATTGTACAGGAATACAAATATCTAGGTATCATTTTCAGAGCATCCGGTGTTTTCACCCAAGCCATTAAGTACTTGTGCAACAAAGCACTAAAAGCAACATTTAGTATTAAAAAAGCTTTGGCAGGAGAAAACATGAATACTGATTTATATTTGAAAGTGTATGAACATTGTGTCAAACCAATACTTCTATATTGTAGTGAAGTATTGTCTTTAGATTTTATTGTAAATAAAGATAATTTAATTAGTTTTGAACATAGATATGATCTGCTACAACAAGAAAAAACTCAAGTTCGCTTTTTGAAATCAGTCATGGGTGTAAACAAGTATGCAAGCAATAATGCAGTAAGATCAGAATTTGGAATCTTTCCTTTGGCTGTATACAGTTTGAAATATTCTTGTGCCTTTTGGACACATCTGATTAATTTAAATCAGAATTCTCTTGCATACAAATCATATTTAGATAGTTGCTCCCTTCCCAAAGGTTTCGCGAGTAAATTCAAATTATTTATGAAGATTATTGGATTTGAACATGTATGGAATAATCACTTCACATTCTCCAAAAATAAACTGAAAAATTCAATTTATAACAAACTAAAAGAATCTTATGTACATTATTGGAAAAAATGTATGTTCGATGATAGCAATAACAAACTTAGAACCTTCAGAACCTTTAAGATAAATTATGAGAAAGAAATGTATTTGCGCATAAATGATTTGCCCAGAGAACAAATTACATCATTTGCCAAATTTCGTGTAAGTGCACATAATCTTCAAATTGAAAAGGGTAGGCACCAAAAGAAACCTTTCATAGACAGAATTTGTCCTCTTTGTAAATCACAAGTTGAAACTGAAGCCCACTTCTTATTACAATGCCAGTCTTTATCAGATAGCAGGAAAATATTCTTTGCTGAGGTAGAAGGCATCACACCTTCTTTTAAAATCATGAATGATGATGATAAATTTAAATACATTTTAGAAATCAAAGAATATGATGTGTTGCAAACTTGTATATCTTATGTTCACAAAATGTTTGAAGAAAGAGATAATCTACTCGCAAAAACAGCTGCAAACTCTTGAGTTTCCTTTTATTTCAGTGTATTAATTCGGAGACCTTAGTATGTACATTGTATATCCATCTTCTTGGTAAAGAAAACTTGCTTTGTACTAAACTTTGTTTACCCTTATTATGAAAATATAGCAGAATAAATTAATTAGTAGATAAATATGAAAATGTAAATTGTTATCTGCTGCTTCTTTAGGTCTTTATAAGTCTTAGATTTATTTATTTATTTTCTTTAAAGGTTTTCAGTTTTATTTTTGTTCATAAACTTATTTTATGCAAACATATTATAATATATGCATTTTTTAGGGTAATCGTTACCTTCATAATTGGTCATAGATACCGTGAAATTAATTATATATATATATATACCAAAAAAAAAAAAAAAAAAAGATTAACTTTGGGCAAGTATTTTGAGTGTGATTCTTAAGCATAGCAATAACTGCTTTCTTCTAGCTCTGATTGCAATGATTTTGAATTACATTATCATGATTTGAACCTGGTTCTCGATATGTATGCTGATATTTTATATCGGTTCTTTAATCTTAGATTATATACCCATCTGATATATACCTTTTGATAAGTTCTGTCTTGTATGTTTATTGTATGTATGTTCTTGGTGACAATCCTATAACTGGATTTTTTAAACCAATAAAGGAATTTGAATTTGAATTTGAATTTGAATTTGAATTTGTTCATTATCATTTTACGGAATTCCCAGTTGACCTCTTTTCGCGTGACCTCGGTGGGCGACCAAAATTTATAGCTGGAAAAAGCTGAAAATTATTCAGACAGGGTTTGCAGTGTTAACCTACGTTGTTTTCCACTTTTTTGTCAAACATCTTCAAGCATTCACGTTTTAAATTTCGAAAGTTGATGAATTAATAAAGTAAATGAGGCTTATTTCGTAGGGTCCGTAATGTGTCCAAGCCAGCGATTCTCATCGGATCGGACATATTCACTTCAAACATGCACTCTTACAGAAAATTTCTGTCTGATAAAAGATAAGTATAATGATATTTTTGTTATCTTACTGTTGGTGAGTAGCCTAATTATCGTAATGACAGCCTATATAAAACCAAGTCATGAAGTTCTTTCGCTTATCCTCCGGTTTCCAAAATAATGCCTCGACAGGGTGCATATTTCGCGATTGACTACGGAGTTTTCTTCAACCATCAATCTGACAAGGCGTTTTTTTTTTTTCAAAAGACACTACCCGTGTGTTCCGGACTGTCATAGAAAAAGAATTACCTAGCAATTCGATTCACTTCGACCTATGGTGATTTTTCTGAATTTCCTCGAGTTAAGGATCAAAACTAAGTGCAACATGTACGAAATAGTACGATCTCGACCGACCCTTCCGATTTTTTAAGCGTGAATCATTGCAATGCACAAATATTAAGTGCGACGTGCGCCGATGGCAACCGATCAACTACAAGTTTTATTTTTTTCCAAGTTTATGTTTCGATTTCGAAGGCTCGGTATATAATTCTGTACTTAATAGAAAAGAAAGCCAAACAAAAACAACAATAGCAGTAATAACAACATTTACCCAGCTCTCATATTGACATAAGACTGACAATTATTATAAAGTTTATCAGCCCTCGGTACTCCTCTGAATTCGAGGCTTTTTGTAGCGTTATGGGATGATATAATATCGCAACTGTTTGTTGTTCACCTGTGCACATGTAGTTCGGTGAGTCCAAAGCCATTGTTCGTAGTCCATCCCCGAGCGTCGGGGTTACTCGTAATGCACCCGTTATCCGGTTTCATTGCCGAATCAGGCACGCCGATGTTGTCCCCCGGAAAACGCCATATAACGCAGAATTGCCTTCTACGATTAACAACGACACGCACGTTGGTTCCACGACTTCACAAACACCAACGTTACCGCTAAAGATATATTTGAGTACTGTCATCAATTTAGGATACGTCAAAAAACAAGCCTCCATAGACGATCGAAAGCATTAGAGGAATTCTTTCTTTTTTCAAGCGTAATGTCCAAAGTACCAATCTCATTAAAATCATCTCTACGAAACCACTACGCTTTCTCTCAAGGGCGTAGCTGTAGGTAATATGGTGGGTCTGATTTTAATGAGATTGCCCAAGTACTTTCATACATTTTAAAATGTTTGGGCCACGTTCCAGTTTACGGAAAGTTCAGAGCGAAATTCCGAATGACGACGACGTACACCGAGCCACGCCGATTTAGGCACAATTTTAGGCACAAAGACGGGAAAAGATGCTCATGGTGAAATTTTTACCTCGATTTATTTTTTTACACGATGTTTTAAATACTACTTTCAGTCAGCAAGTTCTACGACTTTCCCGAAGAGCGCCGATTTCAAGTCGAATTCGAAATTTCCAAATCGGAATCAAATACTAGAGTGATCGAGGACAACCGACGACATAATATTGCATAAAAGTAGAAAATTTTTACATTGGGAATATGAACTAGAGGTGCAGATAATTCCAAATAATGCAATTCTAAAATCTTTGCTTCTCAGTGAAACCCTATACTGTGGGTACTCATTGGAATCGTCTTGACGAGACAATTTCAATGAGTACCCACATTATAGGAATTGTAAAAGTATTGTTGAAAAATTTAGATTTTGAATCCGAAATTCTCCCTCTCTCTGTAGCTCTTTAAACATACATAAGTGATTATTTTGATGAAAGCAGTTGCTGATCCAACATTTTATAGAAGTTGTTTCATATTTTATTTAAGTGACACTTTGTACATAATATACGTAGACAATAAATGATAGGAAAAAAATCAAGATTTATAGACAAAAGTACTACCCAGTCATACAAATGGCTTATGAGTCACTAAATATTACCCCAGAAGAGATTACCGGTATTGGTAAACATGTATAGGAAAGGATACTGACCGCCACCGGTGATCGAACTGGAGACCCCTCGGACAAAGAAATGATTTAAGTCTGCGCGTGAGATTTCCAGCTATTTTTAATATGCGCAAAGCAAAGACTCTGACAAGTCTGTGCATCTGCACAGTCGAAATTGAGTCTTTGCTATGCACGTAGTAGAAAAATAAGTTCTCAAAGTATCTGTAGACCATCAGGTAACTTTATATTTACAGTATGTGGCTGTCTATGCTGCTCAATGTTTACACTTCACGGACATTTCAGATTGTTTGAAATGTCACGCACAGGTTCATTTGATTTATCAATCAAATTCTAAAGCAATCGGGAACTTTCTGCGATTCCACGGAATAGACCTCGGGAATAATTCGGGCGCACATAACTATTATTCCCTGGGTATTTTCCGTAGAATCACAGAAAGTTACCGATATATCGCCATAGCGTCATACCGCACGTGGGTTTATATTGGCGCCGTCAAAAACAGTACCGAAGATGACGCTTCGAAAAGCCAAATGAACGAAAGGTTAAACTGGACATTTTATATTTTGATCACAAAGCGAAGTGCTTTATTGCGTTTTATCATCAAATCATAAAATCCCCGAACGATCTTCACACATGATCTGAAAGCATTGAAGGATTTATTTTCTTCTTGAAGGCGTATTGACCAATGAACCACTAGAAGCCGATTTACCTTAAAAGTGACAAATAATTAGTACATTTACGTCCGAGGTACTTTCATGTTTAAGGAAAAGTCCAAGCAACTTTCAGCAAATATCGTTTTATTTAATCAAAGATGCTATATGCTTATTTCAGTTTTCCCATTTTCTCATCAAGCACTTGAAAATAGAGTATTAAACGAATGGGAGGCTCAGGGTCTACAGGGAAAAGTAGTTCCGTCAGAGTCAAAACTACAAGGTAAGTCATTGTTTAGTCTCTTCTTTTCTGAATGAAAGCTGAAAACGGTCGCGAAACGTTTGAGAAATATACTGAACATCAAAAATAACGCATCGCTTCATTTTTAAGATAAAACTTTTTTTCATAAAATAAAGTTTGACAGAATAGTTATACCAAAATAAAACTTGACCAATTATTGATTTGTGTCAAAAAGGTCGACAACGTATACATACGCATTGAAGAGTAACACACTCATAAAGGCGACAACTCACAAATTCAAAATTTTGAAATAAGAGTAGGTTTCCATTGCTAAGTAAAAGTCACTAGCGCTCGAATCCTTGTGCAAAATTGCACTCAAAGAATGTCTGACACGTGGCTTTCTGAATTTTATCAAGACTTACTCCCAATATGGCTATCCATTAACTGCACGTGCTTCATCAATCTGACTCAAAAACATAGGTTTTCGTGCTCTTTTTGACTCTCATTGCAAGCTCGTATTTGATGTGCTCGATTTTGAGATAAGTCCGGTCAATTAATGATTAGACATTGATATCACTTAAAAAAGGTGTTCGCGAAGAAAGCCCATACTTGCATGAGCTGAATGGACCATAACATTGACTTGCTCACGTGGTGTTACATATGGCTATAGCTACTGACGGATTAGAAACTCGGCTCAAATTCATAATTTTTGTGGTTCACTGTCATCACTAGTCCACTCAAATCTGAAGAACTGTGACATACAGAGTAAATACTTCCGGTCATATCACTTTACATTGCAGCCTCCTCATCGTGTCAGCATCCAAAGTATGGCACTGAGGGCTGTTAAGATCCATGTTTTAACCTACAATAGGCCAGTTATGATCCCTCATGGCAGGTACAAGTGTCCTTGATTTATTGAATCAGTTCAATATGAATTTGCGCGATGGCGTTCCCCGAAATTCAATTTTTCGCTACCGCCAAACTCGAAGAGTTTGCATGATCTGATAAATGTCTACACTGTTTTTCATTACCATCTTATTTTGCTGTAATACACGACCATTTTCATATTCGTTTGATGCATTCGATCTGTTGCAGAAGCAGAAAACATGTTTTTCACATTCCAGTGTTTTTACTCAAGTGAGTAATAGTGCAGGAATAAATTTCATCACAATTGTGTACCTAGTGGTAAAGTAATGTCATATCAGTGAATTGATCGATTTCAGGGGAAAATTATTTGTCATTGAATAGTGATGAGTTATTTTGTTTTTCAATATAAATTTATTACCCCTCTTTGCACATTTACTCATATGCAAAGCCGGGTAGACTTTCTAAACGTTTGCCAACATGTTGGACCCTGGACGAAAGGGTTGTTTCAAGATCGTAGAGCATCCAATTCAATTGAGTTTCGGTCGTTTGAAATAAATGCGCGCTGCGTTCAAAGGATAAAAAATATTGCTGAAATATTATCACCATAAAAACGAATTGCTGGAGGTTACTTTTACACCTTCTATCAATGAAATAATTTGTGTCAGTACAGTTAACAATCTCGACAAATTTACAATGTAAATGATTTTGGAATGATTTAGGAATGAAATTGAATGAACGTGTGGAGCGAGTTTTGGGTGAGTTTAATGGGGGGCAATCCAATATCGCAAATTTTGTTCAGGATGAACAAAATCAGCGTTATGGATTACCACCCTTTAATAAAATATGCATATTAGTTCTATAGATAGCTTCCTATTTCTTCAAGAACCTATTAGACGCTTACAATTTGAATTATGTCAGTGAAATCGCGATCGTTTTTATCCAAATTTATTTCGAACAACTGCGTTGATTCTATTCATTCAATCGGTTTGAGCGTTTGAGTGGGTGTTTGGAATGAATGAATGAAGCGCTAAGTGAGCGATTTAGAATGGTTTTGATTGAGGCGAATGTCAATTTCACGATGTGTAGTAAGTAACATTGTGAAATTGACATTCAACTCAATCATTACCATTCTAAATCGCTTACTCAGCGCTCCATCCATTCATTCCAAACACCTCACTCAAACCATTCAAAAACGCTAAAATCCATAAAAAAATATAGAATCAACAACGTCAATCAAAATAAATTTTCATATAGAAAAATCGCGATTTCACTGGCCTAATTTAAATTATTGGCGTCTCAAAGGTTCTTGAAGAAATAGGAAGCTATGTATAGAACTTGATTTTTTTTTATTAAAGGGTCGTAATCAATGTCGCTAACTTTGTTCATCCTGAACAAGATTTGCGATATAGGATTACCTCCCATTAAATTCCCTCAAAACTCGCTCCGGACACTACCTCAATTTCATTCCTTCTATTTGCGCTCTTTAGATAATTAAGGTCCTAAAGTATATTTCGACTGTCAGACAATCGTCTCGTTGCACTTTGTGACGCCTAGGCTGCTCAACATTTGCAACTCACGCATAAGTCAAATTGTTGGAAATGTCACACACAGGCTCAAATAATGTATTTGTATTTCTGAGACAGTGTGTCATGGCAGAGGTGGAGATGTAGGACTATTAATAAGAAAAATACTCAATCAGTGAGAGTCGAACGGCGACAAAAGTAATGCCTTTGATAGTAAAAGTTGTAGTAAAAGTGTTTTGCAGTCTTGCGAAAAAATACCCAGGATGACAGTCATGCGCACTCAAAGAACCGTGCATCTTTCTACCGATTCATCCGCAAATCATTGTGCAGACTGAAGTGGGACCGTTCTGTATTAATGGGACGGAAAGTAGCCGTCAAAGTGCAGTGGTAGTGTGTCTCACTATCACCTAAAAGGTCCATGGGGGTACACGTCCTATCCGACTACCTGTCTACCACCAATTGGTTGATAGTCGAGGACCCACATGGGATAGCAGTTGTAGGCTAGGAAACGATGTAATGGTAGTACTGGAGAGATAAATAACAAGAATCCATTGTTTTGTGCTCGAGCCGCCGCGATATAACTGAAATATTGTTGAAAGCGGCGTGAAACCCAATTTAGATAAATAATTTGACGATTAAGTAAGTGCTTTTAAATGCTTTTTTGAGTGGGATGTGCAGGTAGATCACAAATTTTTATGAACGAAATTCGAAACTTTAAATTTTCAGGATACACATGCATATATATAAATAAATTACATTTTTTTTCTTGTTTTTCCACAGCATACAGACTTTCACAGAAAACCGAAATGTTTTAGAACAAACACATTCAAAGAGGTAATTAATGTCAAATTAGTAAAGGTATTTGAAGAGTGATCCTTAGGTCACAGGTTTGTACGCTGTCATCATGGAAATTCAAGTGAATAATTTCTTTGTCTGGGTTTCGAAGCTAGAGGTACAGATGATAGGGGGTAAATCCAGTCTGAATTCTTTATTTCTCAATGAAACCATGGGTTGTAGATACTCATTTGAATCGTCTTGATGATACAATTTTTTAATGAGTACCACCAACATTGGGTATGTGCTATAATTTGTTAAATACTTTGATCAAAAGTCAAAATTACCGCCTCTATCAGTAGTTCTAGTAGGCATTTATAATTCGATAGCAGTTGTGAAAATCTGCGAACTTCACAGGTTACAGGGACGTCAAAATATCTGAAATCATCATCAAGCTTCGCTAGGACACATCGATCTCAAATGATTAAGGAGAAACATCATCTCTGAGTTCAGGAAAACAAAATGCTGAAAACTGTTCGCCAATTTTACCCCGCTTTGTACGCAAGAGCACATGCAAAGCGGGGTAAAATTGGCAAATAGAAGAAAGGAAGGTTTCAGCGCACTAATTTAAATTATGAAACATTCATTGATGTACGATTTCTCACCAAAATGTTTTTTTCTGGTTTATATACGCAAAAATTGACAGGACTTTTTCCATTATGGCAGTGAACCCGTGTTAGTTACGCAACTTTTCGGGAGTAATAAACGTTTACGATGTTAACCGAGGTTTCCTAATAATTTTCATTAGGAAACGTCGGTCAACATTGTGAAAGATCACGAGTTCCGAAATGTTGCTATTACGGGTCTACTACCTTAAGTATATTTACTACCCAACAACTTCACAATACAGTTATCAAATTGAAATTGGCATTCATCTCGATCAAAACTATTCTACATCACTCAGCGCCCCATTCACACATTACACAGACTCATTCAAACCATTCAAAAACGTCCCAAACTTATTGAAAAAGAGAGGATCAACAACGTCATTCAAAATAAACAAAGCTTGAAAAAATCGAGATATTAATGACATCATTTAAATTGTCGTATGTGTGAAGAAATGGGAAGCTTTTTATAGAATCTGTTTGCACATTTTATGAAAGGGATGTAATGGATATCGCTAATTTTGTTCATCTTGACCAAAATTTGCGATATTGGATAACCTCCCATTAATTTCAGCCAAAACTCGCTCAACAGGCTCGTTCAATTTCATTCCAAAATCATTCCAAAATAATTCATCTTGTCAATTTCACGATGTTGTTAACTATAAGTGTCCAGGGAATCCCTAAAATCATTATTTTTCAAAACTTCCCATCTTCTTTCATATACATTCCATTGCAACGATTTATATTTTTAAGAAGCCAAGATATCTCTCGATAATGGACAAGATACTTGAAACATGTATCCAGTCACGCAAAAACTGACCTTCTGGGAATTATTGAAAACAAATGTTTATAAAAGAGGTTGGTCCCTGGAGAGCTTAACCGCAGGTCCCAATTCAGAAATTCTTATGTAGGAAACTAGAATGGTCATTAAGTAGTAAGAAAAAAGCAACCAATTGCGAAAAGATTCGACCTTGTCAGACTAGGATCGAAAATTAAGGAATAATTCATATTCTTCCGTTTTGTCATATGTTATTTTTAGAAATTTTCTTTCACAACTTAAAGCACAGAGATTATCGTCACATGAGTCTTAGGATTACATATTATCGCGTGATTTTAGTAGGACGGTAAGGTAATATCTTTTAAATGAATGTTACAAAACAAAATTCGGTTCAATGAGTACCTTACTGTTTGTATTTGGATATATAAAAGAAAGAACACAAACAGGCGGAAGGAAAAACAGACTGATGAATAATGGAAAAGAAAATCATTTTGCTTGTCATTATGCAATAAATATGTCAAGTGACACCAATAATTTAGAATCTTTCAAGGTCAAGTAAATGACTTTATAAAGAAACTACATTGTGTTTAGGATGTCTTTTTTGTAACTTGACCGTTGACAGTGACCTTGACCTAAGATGTATTCAAACGATCTCAAGTACTACGCTATTTAAATCCTCCCTAGGGGATTAATTGTATTAATTGGTTTGATAACCATGCAATTCGGTTTTATCATGCATATTGATCTGATATCATCTGTCTGATAACATGAAATTATTTCAGACACTTCTTACTTAATAAACCATTTGCATACTCACGTTCTGAACCGGAACCACTTCTGCATACATTTCCTTGATTCTGAAAAATTGAAAAAATAGAGCACCGAAAAAAGTGATTGCATGATAAACAGAATAATATATCAAGGTCTTAAAATATGAATGTAACATAGTATCGGCTGTGAGGATTATTCATAACTCGACAAGGCCTCGTCATGATAAATCCTCCAAACCTTCACAAGATAACATTGATATGGCACCTGCATATTTTTCTTTGTATATCAAGCTTTTAGTGAGGACATATTGTTAAAAAAAACCGCTACATTTTGTCTGACATACCCTAGAAATGTCACATGTTCGAATTACAATAACTTACGACCTATTTTAAAAAGCTTTTGTGATTCTGTTTAAAGGACCGTCGATGAGCATTCTAACCCGCCCGTCGATTTCTTTCAGAAAAATATAAAGGTAATGTCAAATATAGCGGCCACACAAGGTATTAGAATCAAAGTGATGTAAGCACTGTAATTGCGCGGTACTGATTGACTGAACTGCTTATTGTTGTTTCAGGAGTTTATGTATATATTGTTTTGAAAAAAAAAAAAAATAAAATAAAAATAGATAAAAAAATCCAATTCAAGTTATTGTTGCAGATATAGTCAAACCATACATTTCACTTTTAAAGGTACCTAAAAAGTTTGCGGGAAACGTTCTTTAGACAAATATTTTATCAAGGTTGTCTTCAAAATTAATTCATCATCTAAGTGCCAAATATAAGAAATGGAATTTGCTTCTTTCATAGTTTTAGGTTTGAATATACACAGGCGAATACATCTCCATTCTTTTGATGCTAAAATCTAAAAATAAAAAGTGTTCAGACAGCTGATAAAGTCTTTGTAAAACAAGTAAAGCATTCTGTATTGTAAGTCTTTGGACAATTCAGACAATAATAACTTATGCCACATCTTGAAAAGTTGAAGTTATAAGTTTTCAGAAATGTACATGTAAATAAGTCACAGGCAGTTAGAGACAAATACACCAAAATAAAGTTATAGAGGGAGGAGTGACACACTGCACATACTTACATTTAGTAAATAGTGAAGAGGTTAACAGGTGAATTATAAGGGGTTATTCTCAGGAGGGGGTATTAGGTAATTCATCCCACAATCCATCTCTGTAGCCTTTTCCCTCATAGGTACAAAGTGCAAATTTATAACTGTATTTTAGTAAACGGATGTTAATATTTTGTTATTAAGCTAAATTAATGAACTATTAAACCCTTCATCGAAAGCAGTGTAAATAAAACTTGAATAAATAATCAGAGAAAACAAGAAGCTCAATTTATGCCAGCAATTTTCGAAACAAACTGTTTACAAAATGGATATCAGTTTGAAAAAAGGTAGGTTATGTAAATTTTCATTAGATACAACCTGGGCAGAACCACTCTAATTTTAATAAAGAAGTGTTTCTTTTCGCCAATTTAAAAAGTTATAATAGCATCAATTTCGAATGAATTCAATTTTGAACAAAAGCAAGGGCCGTCGATGAGTATTTCAAACAATTCTTAAACCCATCCGTCGATTTCTTTCAGAAAAAATTAAAGGTTATGTTAAATAATACTTTGAGACAAAGTATGAGAAAAAGTTTGTATAATTATGAAATGTTTCTTTTTCACCAATTTATATAGTTATAATAGTATCAATTCGGAATGAGCCGCCACCATAGCGCAGTTGGTTAGGCATAAGACTTCCAATCTGGAAGTCGTTGGTTCGATCCCCGGTGGTGGCAAATATCCTTTCCGACGTTTGTCTCTCACCAATGGGTAGATAATCGTTAACCTATGTGAGATAGCAGTCGGAGGCTAGGAAAGGATGTAATGGTAGTACAGGTGAAAGAAATACCAGGAATCCATTGTTAGGTGCTCCGGCCGCCGCGATATAACTGAAATAATGTTGAAAGCGGCGTTAAACTCCATTCAATCAATCAATCAATCAATTCGGAATGAATTCAAATTTGAAAAAAATGATCAACATTATTTAGGATTTATCATTAACTAAGCATATATATCTATGTTTTATGTTCGTCCGTCAAAAACATATTATCATTGGCCATAATCTTTGTAGGGTCAATTATGAAATATGTACAAAAATATTCACAGGAGTCGTCATACTTCGTTGATGATTGGTTGTAGCGTGAACATACTGTTGGTGAGATTTTTTTAGTCGTTTGTCAAGTTTACAATAATTTTAAATGTCATTTTGTTGAAAATCGGTGCATGAATTAATTAAAACAAACATGCGTTTAGGACGAATAAACGGTGCAAACTGTAAACATTTTATATTTCGCTTTGTGAGCAAGTAGATGTGCATAGCAGGGTTTAATTTGCAAGAATTTGCCACGTTTTATAATCCTAAATGTAGGGATACTTCTCTTTCAGGATAAACCACATTTCGCCGAAAAAGAAAGAAGATGGTTCATACATGTAAGATTTTAACATATTATGCATCCTTTAAAAAAGGAGACCGTACATGAAAGAAAAAAAAGAAGATAGATAGATAGATCTGAAATCCGTTGAAAAAATCTCGTTGCCTAGGCTACAAATTGCCTAAAATAAGAAGATAAATAAACGAAATTCTTCCAAAAAGGCAGAAGGTAGACGATTTTGTTCTTTTTCATATGGCACACTAGAGGACGTCTTTTAATAGTATTTATCGACTTCAGGGTAATATTTTGGCTTTCTCGGGTGCAATTTATTTCACATAGAAACAAAATTGATTAGTCTATAAAATCGTCACTGATGCTAGGGCCAGGTTGAATATAAGTCATTTCAGCTAATCAAGATTGCTGTTTCAATTGATCCAATTGAAACAACAAACCTGATTGGTTGAAAATTACTTCCGTTCTTTATTTAACCAATGGCTGTCTTTAATTCAGCTAGTGAAATAAAAGAGTCAAATACAAGTATATTGCGGGCGATTCGAAAGAAGAAACTGCAGTTTTGAGAAGGAAGGCAACTTTGATTTTAGTCCCAAACTTTATTTACACTATCGAAATTGTACACTCCGTGACGTTTGGGTCCTTCTTTGGCTCTAATAAGGAGCGACCCACTTTACTTAGAACCAAAGAAAGGAAACATAAAAAGTCATGCCCTGGTGTCATATTTAACATTTGCTCTGGAGAAGCCTATTTTAAATAGGAAAAATAGGAGATGTTTTAAAAAAAACTTCCCTAACTCTAGTAGACATTCTGAATTTAACTGAGGTATGTGTTATCATATATGGGACATCTACTTAGTTGGTTTATTATATACCTACCACTTTTGATCCTAATTAGACTTCACTTCACCTTATTTTACCGTGAAATAAAAAGGTAATAAAAAAAAACTTCTCTGAGACCATTCGAGAGCTTCGATTTTACGTTCGAAGTTTTATACGATTGAACAAGGTGACTTAGGTGAGTGTTATAGAAAAAAAAAACCAAACAAAGCATGCTCCTTTTTTTTACTTGTCGAAATAACTCATACATTTCTATAACATCCTAAATATCGCAAATTTAAGAAGAAACTAACATAAATGATTCTTATTCAGTGAACAGCAAAACCCGCTTGACGACAGCCATCCTTTGAGCTATACTGAGGATGATGTTAAACCTTCCCATGAAGACGTACTATATCCAAAGGTGTTAGGTAGAACAAATGTTACCGATACACCTTTAAGGTAACTATCTTATTTCCAACCTTAATGTTTTAACAAAGCCATTTGATCATGTTTTTCAGGATAACATCCCATCAACTGGCGTATAAATTAATAAATAATTGGCAGTGAGGCGACAAGATCGATGGGGGATGACTTTCTGAACTGTGCCCGAAACCGAGGCAGACGGCAATAATTTTTACACTATCATACAAACCAATTTAAAATGTCTGTTTTATTGCCGGATCATTATTTTGCAAAACTGTTCTTCATTGAAAACATGTTACAACAAATAAGAAAATCATTTTTTATCTACACCAAATCCTCTTCGAAAGTCAATGGTTTTGACAATAGCATTTCCACGAATACTGACATTGAGCAATCACATTTCGATAATGTGCATCATCTGCAATACGCGTTATAAAGACCAAGTAAGAATGCTGCGCGATTATGTCATTTCATTTAATGTATAAAAAGACGTCATGTATGACAAAACAGAACACGTCTTTATCATAAATATGAGAGTAAAAAAATACCTGGCAACAAAATTGGCAATTAACTTATCTGGTTATACATGGCTTTTTTTTATACCAAGTTATTAACTAGCCAAGTATGCGTCGTTGGCGTCAAAAAAGGGGCCAGAAGCATTTCCCTTCACACTAATTCTCAGGATAGGAGGCTACATTGAACACATCATTCGTGTAAAATTGAATATTTTCAAAACCCTATTTCAATTATGGAATCACATAGATCAAATATTCTTGATCAAATTTGCAAAATATCAGAACTTGGGTACAAAAACTTTTCTGTGTGTAACATATTTTTTAAATGGTGGTATAAATGACGTGTAATTTTCGTTATGAGCAATAATTGTTTTTAAATAGTTAATATTTTCGGGCATAAATAACATTTTACGATAGAGTATGCTTTATCCATGTGTGTGAAAATGTAAACCGTGTAAATCCATCATTTTGAAATATAAATTTGCTTTCTTATTCCGAATAATCTTTAATTGGATATATATACCTTTATTAGTGAATTAATTTTCATTTTGATACTTTTAATTGATGTAGACAAAATATGGTGTATGTGTTTTCCAACGTGAATATTCTTTAAACAATGTAACATATTCCCATAACAGGCATCACAAGGTTTACCCATTGATCTTCATTGGGTTATTTCAGCGAAAATTGAATTTCGTCATTATAACGTAGATTACAGTAAGGAATAGCGTAGATTACATTTATACTGTATAATATGCTACATAATCCAATTCTTTGTTTACTTTACTAAATTATTATGGAGTAACAGTTGAAAAAAAGATTGAATAATTCACAAAAGAAGGTTTCGAAAAACATAATTCAAAATTCATCGTCATTTAAACCATAACGTAGATTACAAACCAAAGAGAAAAAATGTAATTTTATAAATTCGGATTGTCTAGGCTATTATTTATCGAATTCAGAGTTCTTTTGTAAGATGCAGAATGATTAACGATGAATTAATTGCTACAAAAGCTAGAAATTGATTTTTTTTTTATTTCTTTATATTCTTTATATTCTTTATATTGTTTTTATGTCTTTACAAATTAGACACCTCAAGTTGAGAGGGATTGTTAATATCATATACACAATATATAATTTTATTACTTATATTTTTATTTGGTTGAGTAAATTGTTTTGGGTGTGGTGTCATCTATTTCATCATTATCATTCTGGTCTGGTATTGTTCTTTCTATTAGTGTTGATTTTACATTGACATTCTTGTCTATCCCAGCCATTGCCCTTTTTATTATTCTATTTTGCCCTTCGATATCTGATCATAGAATTCCCAACTCTTTCTAATATGTTTGATATATTCTATCTTTCTCGACCTGAAATCAATGTGTATTTGAACACGTAACTTCTCGTTATCTAGCACATAAAATTTCTGTCGCTTTTCATTACGATGTAACACTTGAAATGTAATCATTTCATTGAAATCTAGGTTATTGATTAAGGCAATCTACGTTATAATTTTTTATGTGGTTTCGGTGATCTCGCGCGAAAGTTATTCGTATACCAATTTATACATTCCAATTTTCGAAATAAATGTACAGAACAAAATAATCTAGTATACTTTTGTGGCAAATACAAAATTCGTTAAACCTTTCAGACATAGTCATGTGAGTATTTTGAAAGCTACGTTATGGCGTATTAACACCCAGGTTAATTCAATCATTTTGGATATATTTTCTAAGAATTAAAGGTTTTATACTGTTTTCGTGCTTTTGATATTGAAATCTACACTTATTTCTTTTATTCTTTTTACCATATTTCGATTGAGGGCTTTACACATAAGGAGGTCAGGACAACAATTCTCAACATGAAATTAAAATTAGATTTTATGAATGGGTCTTCACATCAGCCTTGCGTTTGAAAATTATGAAATAATTCGCCAAATTAAAAGAAGTCCTCAAGTACAAAAAAGTTTGGAAAGGTAAAAAAAAAAGTTCTTGGAGAAAACCCACGAAAAGCACGTCACTTACATGGATGATTATGTGCATTCACTAGCGTCTGCGGACACAAGAAATGACAAACATGGGCGAAATTACGTAAAGAACATAGCTTTTTTTCATACTGCATATGTATATTAGTAAGTTTATCCTTTATTTTCGTATGTGGCTCGAAATAACGATTTCCATTTTTTACACTAACGTAACTTTCATAACGTAGATTTCTTTATAATGTTTATTTCTTAATTGCAAATTTTTAACAGACAAGAACAGGCGACTTTTTACCGCTATTTACTCCTCCTTTTCAAGACTTCCTGTTGCTGTTTTAATAATTCTCCTCCCTATTGGTATGGGAATAAAATGGCTAACGTAGATTACAGGCTTAAAACGACGGAAATACATTGGCTTCGTTATCGCAGTTGTAGATGAAGCTCAACATTCTGTGATGTCTCTATGACAGTCTGACTATTTGTACACGGTTATGGAGTTATTTTTTTTATATGATATCAGATGGTTAAACATACTTTTCGTTCATTTCTACTATCTAAACTGACTCATAACGTAGATTACAATCGTTCTGGAGACAAAATTCCATCGTATATATAAATTTTATTTCTTCTGTGTAATTCAAATTATGCATATTCTGTGATTGGCACATGACCTTTTACCCGTTTTGGAATATTTTTTTATTTTTATGGTTTTCAATTCTTTCGATATACGCATTAAACATATAATGATTAACCTAGCGACAGGGTTAAAGTGGACAACGTGATCCCAAAGTGTATTTTTTCTCAATCATACACTTCTTCAGGAAAATAAATTTTATTCATTTTTAATTTCTCCCATATTTGATTAAACGTATAGGTATATTTGTTGTAATCTATCGGCATTTTTGTTAAGTACATATGATTTATCTTTTGTGCGACAGCCTTTTTGGGAATCTACCGTCTATTTTGAGAATTAGTGTCCACTAAAAGCGGTTGCTTGTTTCACAGATTTCTTTTTTCTCAGTAAGAATCCGGAAGACCAAGATTCGCTCGACAGATCCTCTTCTGCTCCGTCCCCTAGGTGAGTGTATTATCTACTCTTGGATGTCTTGCTAAGTGACGAGAGTGATTTTTGGACTCACGCGGAAGGGCATTTACCCATGTCTTTTAAAGTACAAGTTTATTTGTTGTATCTCTCTACATTTATTTACTGTTACTTCAACGATATCTGTCTTTCTTCCATTCCCCGACCAACTTCAAAAAACCTGTTGTGGAAATTTTGCATTAATACATCGATACAAACAGCACAAATAATCTTACATAGGAATGATTACTTAACCTCACGACCAAGGAGGTGAGTGTCTGTGTTGTATTTTCCAATTAAATTATATGGTAACGCCAAAAATATTCGGAGGTTTCACCGATGGAAGAATAAAGTCTCTCAAAATTTAGCTTATAGTACCACTGATAAAAATAACTATAATAATCAAGGAAAATTTACACCCGAAATGATGTTAAGTTTCACCATGTGTATATCAGTTGTTTATTGTTGATGATACACTGTTTTTCGTGTAATTCATGTGTATTGCACTTATTGAGGGGTAAATATTCTCCGATAGAGCACATGTACACATGATTTGATGTAGAGAAATGTTCCTCGAATGTGGGAGTTTTGAAATCCTTAGTGGTGAAACATTTTACAAAGTATTTTCCAAATATGATGTCGTTTCTTTTGTCAAAATTTCGTGAACTGACGTTTATGTATTACAGAAATATTAAACATGTCCTCGTACTTATTGATCAACCATCTAAGATTTCGAACGAAAAACTAGGCAAAAACAGCCAAAAACAGCTCTTTCTTTACAGATTTGAGTTTCTAACCGCTACTAAATTATCCTTGCGCCTCCGTTATTAATTTCTGAATGCTTTAATTTTTAATACATATTAGCAATTAGTTGCATTTTCGTTTGTTCTGTCAAATTTAGAAAATCTGTGATCATAGACAAATAAATTAATCGATTTGTCTACATATTGATTGAGCAATATGGGTATGGATGTTCCACCATTGCATGGGTACTTGTCATCTTCAAGGATAAGGCGGGAAATTAACTAAGTTTGAAATTACTTATTTTTTGCCAAAGGCCTTTTTTTACACGTCAATAAGTAATTTATTATGCTATTAATTCTTAATAAGCTTTTATTGTAAAATAAGCATTTACATAATGCGTGTTACTTTCAAAATTTCTATTTGTCATGCATTTATTTATTCTCAGTAAGAATCCAGGAGATTCAGTCGACAGACCCTTTTCTGCTCCGCCTGCTAGGTAAGTTTATCATCAAGTCCGAAATGTATTGTTCGGTGACAAACCTTAAATGAGCTGCGGTAAAACAACTTCGAGCAAAGTGATAGGGGCGTCTCATGAATATAAACTGCTTTCGTTATCAATTTTAAAATCAATTCAAAACGACCGTATGTGAACTATTCACAATGACAGGTCAATAAAATGTGGAAATCTTGTATTGAAATACATTGACTTCACAAACTTTACATGTGTCAACTATCACACTTTCCTTAACAAAACTCCGAATTTCGATGAATGGTATCCACGAAGAACCCATAGTCACGCACATAATACAAATTATTCAAATAAAATTATTTTTGTAATTAAAAAAACATATTTTCCATATTTTTTTTGTTTACATATTGTCATTTTATCAAAACATGAAGCTTGCCAATCGTACATATTTTATAGAAAAGTCACTGTTTTAAAAATACCTACCAAAAATGGCAGATCAGTAAAAAGAGAATCTGTTTTCACGCACTTAGAATAAAAGCAAAAGTAAAATAAAATAATAATAATAAAAAAAAATTGGGAGGAAATTGCTTTTGGTCTCAAATATCACCTTTGTTTAGTAAACAACAATTTTCTGACCTATTCTTAAAAAAAAAAGATGTTTGTAAACCTATTTTGGCACAATCAATTTTCCGAACTGGGATTTTATGTTTTTGTCTCTCATATTAAAAAGATATTTTCATATAAAATAATCCATTTTCACAAATCTATATTATCAAAAAGACATTGCAATGTTAGAAAAGCATCTGAACTAGAATGTGAGAATGTTGCCCTTTTTTCCGTTTCAATATAAGAACCCCCTATATGTTTATCTACTCATATAATCCTCATATTAATGAAACACTACATAATGCCTGTGTCATTTCAAAGCCTCAGATTACAATAAATACTTGTTGTTTTAAACTACGCTAGAAAATACAAGAAATTACTACTTGGTTAAATTTCTTCATTTTTTCAAATCAGAATTGGACTTTTTAGTTTGAAATCGGAAGATGGCACAATTTTAGTTTGCGTTGACTTCAAAATACATCGAATGTCGATAGTGCGTGACTATTGGGTCGCATGTAAATGGGTACCTGAAGGATACATGACTTGGTATATGTAGATATTCTTTGAAGAATAAGAAGGAAACAATCGATACGATTGCTTATGTTATTCATTATAAAAACATTCAAGTTTATATGGCGACTTCTAGGTCTCCGCGAGAAAAGAAACATTTATTATTTACTTTTTACGTTGTCTAAATTATTTAATCAACACGATTCTATTTACAGAAAACTTAACGCATGAAAAATTGAAAAATTCGTCCAGATGTATGAAACATATCAATCATGATACAATACACCGAAAACTATATGTATGAAATAATATAACCCAAATATGTAATAGTTAAACGGTAATATTTGAAAATTAAACGATTTAAACAGCCGAAAGGAGGGAGCGTAGCGACCGACTGAGGCTGTTTAAATCGTTTAATTTTCAATTATTACCGTTTAACTGACTTAGTCTTTTTCCCGCGCTTGATATTATTGACAGCATATCGCAGGATTTACACGGAATAATTCGGTTACATGTATATTTATTACAACTGACCGCCCCCTCTTTCCAAATACGGTGTTGTTGAAATGTGCACGTAAATACCGAGGCTTTCTAAAGAGCCATTACCGATGATAAAATATGCAGTATCGTTTGTTTTTATTGACCTGACAACGACCTCCGTTCTATAGACGAACGATTGAATGATTGATTGAATCGAGATTTACGCCGCTTTCAACATTTTTTCAGTTGTATCTCGGAGGCTGGTGCACCTAACAATGGATTCCTGTTATTTCTCTCACCAGTACAACTATCACATCCTTTCCAAGCCTCCAGCTGCTATCTCACATAGGTCTACGGTTATTTACCCATTAGTGAGAGACAAATAGTCGGAAATGTGAATGGAGACGTCGGGGATCGAGCCCGGGATTGACAGTCCGACGCGCTACCAACTGCGCTATGACGGCGGCTTCTCTGTAGATGAACGAACATATGATATGTGTTCACTCTGTATTACAAGTACTTTCGCAAGAGTAAACTATGTACGGTATCAGATGTAATAAATGGATTATATATCGATAAAATGTGCCAGTAATTGTTAATCAACAAATTTGTATACACGGACAAATGAACTTAACCATACAAGACAACAACTCAAATTTGATCATTGCCAGAAAAGGGCTTACTAAGCTTACTAACGTAAGTAAACTTATCTGTTTAGCCAAAGACAAAGACATTTTATTAATGAAACGATAAAAAGTTAATCGCTACATACATAAGCAAATAACTACATAAATGTTTAGTAAGCGACCAACTGAGAGTAGGTGCACCAGCAATTTAGATATATTATTTATCTAAAATGACCTGGCACTCATTAACTTTCGTCAGTGCTCGGGTATTTCCGCAGCGTAACTCAACTTCATTTTACCTTTTGTTATATTATTTCACATCTTTTATGAAAAGTCGCGGTAGTGCAGTGGTTACAGACGCCTTCCCATACAGAGATAAGTTGTTGGATCGAGTTCGATTCTCGACAGAGACACAAATTTTAACATATTGATTTTTTTCGTTTAATGTTTTAAATTACATTTCTTCTTTTTATTTTTTTATATTAGTTCTTTTGTCAGTTACGATTAATATTTATATTCATCATTCAAATTCCGTTGCTTGCACCATTGTATTTTGATCGAGGGTAAGATTTGTTTCATACCTCAATGAAAAAAAGTTTTTTTTTTTTGTTTTTTTTTAAGTCTGAAATTGCATATTTATTTTTTTATTTATTTTTTTTTTTACTATTTAATTCATCCATGATGACATGATCATACACATATACATTCATAATATTATATCAATATAAAGAATCCTAACACCTAGTTTGTATGCAAACATCTATTTTTTATCAAGCTGAGTGTCATGAGAATCATGAGAATTGATATTTTATTGTTTTTTTTTTGTGTTATGTCTTGATCTGATCTTACGTTTTTGTCTTTCATACTAAGGCTAATTTTTCCAAATGTGATTTTTTTTTAATTTTGAAAGACGACTAACGGTACTTTTGACAGATGTGATTTTAAGTATGTGAAATGTTTCAAACGCACTTCATTTTATTGTTTGGCATTACATAAGGCAGCAATATACAGTCGATATTGCTCGAGCGACCACGTCTATTAAGCGATCGTTTGTATTAAGCGACCGCTTTCAAAATCCCCTTCTTTAAATTGAAATATCTTCACAATAAGACATAATTTGTCTAAAAATTATTGTAAATGAATCATGTGTTGTTAAAACTCAATAGAATCGTCACTATGACGATTCTATTGACTTTTACCAACAAAGGATAATTGAGAAATTCGCACCCAGTCCATACATATTCAAATGAAATTATGTTTTCTTATTTGTAAACAAAACGTGTTCTAAGCGACCATTCTCTTTAACGACCGCTATTTGATGGTTCCGTTTGTGGTCGCTCAATACAATGTTTACTGTATAAATAACTAAGATTTTTGCATGCCAATCAGCTTGATAAATCGAACAAACCCTAGTATGTGCTTACTTTATATTTATCATGGATAAATAAATAGTTTTATAGAAAGGTAAGGTATAAATAACTAAACAATGCGAAAAAATAAATGAATTGAACATGGTGTGTAAGGAAACGAGAGAAATTGGTTTTTCTGTGGATTATTTGACAAAAGGATTCATCAATCAGTCATGTGTACCATACCCTTTACTATTGCCCATTTTTCATCAAACGGCTCATAGAATTTAGATTTTTCTTGTATTTCTAGTGTTAATTTTAACTGTCTTTTTAAACCCTTTACTGATGGAATTATGTTTTTCAGTTTACACGTGTATATATATCGTTTTAAGATTAAACACAAAATATCAACTTGGGGGTGATTTTCACAACCTAGGATAATATCTGAACATTTTAACTGATAATGAGCGCAAAATTCTCGTAATTTAAGGTTTATATTTGTATACAGAGGTTTAACTTTATCGCATTCAAAGAAAATATGGATTATCGTTTCTTCCCTCGAATTGCAGAAAGTGCATAAGTTTGTGTCGGAAATTCCTATTTTATGAAGAAAACGATTAGTTGGGAGTATTTTATGAAGTATTCTAATCTGAAGCCATCTTAAATAAGTGTCATATGTAATTTTGAAGACATTTGAAAATAGAATTTTCCAATTGATGTTTATGTCATTAAATATTGACTGCCATCTTAATGTACCCGTTGGTATTTCATTATTTTTTATTAATGTTGAGTAAATATATCTGTTTGAGTTTGTCGTAGTTAACAGGGGAGTTAAGTAGAATATCATACTTGGGTTATGTACCTTAGCCAATTCTGAATGATTGCTTTCGATCTTTTTCTTTTTAATGAATGAGTTTATTGCATTTCTTATGCTATAGTATTGTAGGAAATTAATTTTTCCATTCGTGATTTCTTGTATAATTTGATATGACATATAAGTTCCCGTGTCTGTAAATAGATCTTTTATAAGTCTAATTCCTTTATCATACAGAGATTCGTTGACTATGTATTTAGAACCAATTAATATCTCATTATTAAAAAAAATAGGTAGATGTATTAATTGATTCCAGTTTTCAATTTGGATTTTATTCATATATAATTCATAAGCATCCAATACGTCAACCCAAAAATCATTTTTAATTTCTTTCTTTATTTTTGCACAATATGCAGGTCCATAGTTAAAAAGTTTATTCGTATTGATTTGTAAATTAGCTAATTTATAACAAGAACTGTCACTTTGCAGTATTAAGTTTTTCAACCATTTTATTTTCATACAGTATATGAAGTTCTTAAGATCGGGAATTTTAAGGCCGCCTTCATCATAATCTTTTATCGCAATTTTTGATTTTATTTTTGGCTTTCCGTTCCAAATAAATTCTTGGAAAAGATTTTCACAAGTTTTCAGAAAATCTTCTGGCGGTGTTGGCAGGCTTATGAAAAGATGGTTCATAATTGGTATTATAAGAGATTTGATAACTACTATTTTGCCAAATGGCGTTAACTTACGTCTTTTCCAAAATGATATAATTCTTTTTACATTATTCAATTTGTCGTCAAAGTTGAGTCTTATCATATTTTTCAAATTTACGTCAAAGGTAATTCCAAGTAGTTTAAAAGACGTATCTCCCCAAGATAATTTCCACTTAGTTTTGATCGAGCGAGTACTATACTTCATGCAACCAATCCATATTAATTTTGTTTTGTCAAAATTGACTTTCAGGCCGGATGTTTCCGAGAAATTATTCAAAATATCGAGAACAGCATTCAATGATTTATCGGTCCCATCTAAAAGAAGTGAGGTATCATCAGCAAATTGGGAAATCAAAAATTCCTCATCATCAATCTTTATACCTGAAATATCCTTGCATTGTTTAATTTTTAGATATAGTATCTGGGAACAGAGAATAAATATATATGAGGAAATAGGCTCGCCCTGTCTGCAGCCTCTTTTAATTGAGAAATAGTCTGAAAGAAATCCATTTAATTGGACACAAACTTCCGTATTATGTAAAAAAAGTTTTATCCATTTGATAATATTTTCACCGAAATTAAAGAATTGAAACGTCTTTTCTATAAATTTAAATGACAGCGAATCAAACGCTTTTTCGAAGTCTATCAACATTAAAAGACCAGGGATTTTGTTTTCTTCACTATATTTCATAATGTCGTAAACTATTCTTGTGTTTTCACCAATATAACGGCCTTTTACAAATCCTGTTTGCTCTTTTGAAACAAGGTAGTTTAATGTTGATTTTATTCTATTAGCGATAGACCCAGAGGCTAACTTATACAGAACATTTAGGAGAGTAATGGGTCTCCAATTTTTTAGGAATTGTTTTGGTTTGTTTTCTTTTGGTATACAAATGATGGTTCCTAATTTGCTATTTCTAGAAAATGAGCCTGTAATAAATGCAAAGTTTAAAGATCTGACGACAAATTTTCCAATCTTTCCCCCAAAAGCTTTAAAGAAATTCGAAGAGAACCCGTCACAACCTGGACTTTTATCGTTTTTCATATTTTTCAAAGTTTGTGATACTTCATGAAATGTTAAAAGTCCTTCGAGAGAACTTGATTGATGTTCATTTAATCTGTTATGTTGAGTATTTTCGAGTTCACGATTGAGATCTATATTTGTATTCGAATTGCGTTCATCATATAAGTTTTCATAATATGATTTCACTTCATTCAAAATTTCACTTTGCGAAAATATTTTTGATCCGTCCTCATTTTCGATGAAGGGTATATTTTTCTTTTGAACATGTTGTTTTTCGAGATTAATAAAGAAATTTGTTACCCTTTCACTTTCGTCAACCCATTGGGATTTAGATCTTATGCATGACCCTTTCAGTTTAACAGTTCGAATTTCGTCAAGCTCATTTTTTAAATTTTGAAGTTCCTCTTTATTTGATTCGTTTAAGTTTATTTCTATTTCCTGGATCTTAGAGGTTAAATTCTTTTCATTATTATTTCTTTGTTTTTGCTTAAATGCGGAGAATGAAATAGTCTTTCCGCGGATTTCCATCAAAAGTATTTCGAGGAATAGTTGGTCATTTATAATGAATTGAATCTCTGATCGATCCATTTCTAAAATTTTATGATGGTCGTAAACTGGTAAGCAATACTGCAAAATTATTTCATCTATTTTTTCATTAATACATTTTAGATAGTCTTGGTCATTTAACAATGAGTTGTTGAATTTCCAATATCCCTTACCATGTTGAAAAGAGCATAAATTAATATCTAAAAATATTATAGAATGATCAGATTTATAGCTTATGTCTACATTACAGTTTTGTACGTGATCAAGAATGTCATCGTTGAGAAGAAAAAAATCTAGTCTGCCCTGTTGTATCGGGTTGAGTCGTTTCCATGTGTATTTTTTCTCCTCACCGTGTATTTCTCTGAAGGGATCAACCAAATTTCGACATAATATTTGATTTTCAATAAATTTTCTTGCTTTTATATTATGATTATGATTCTTATAGTTTTTATAATCTAATGATGGGTTAAGAACCAAATTGAAGTCTCCGCACAAAACATAGTTTGAGTTATTTGGAAATGAATCTATCGCATCGAAAAAAAGTTGTTAGCAAGCTTGTACCAAATAGTTGTCCAAATTAAGATTTCATTTGCTTCGCGATATCGAATTATGCGATATGAAGAGAATAGAGTTTTTGACGTTAATAACCTAATTACACCTAAAAAGGATTTCGATTAACGTGTTCAAACCCTGTAAATGTTTTTAATTTCATATCGTCATAAATTTAAAAAAAAATACATCTTTATTTCAAAATTTATAATTATTTTCAATAATTTTCCAACGATTTATAGACAGCACTTTGAATGTCAATTGAGTCTGACGGAAAGACTGTGTCGAATATCAATAGTCTTATGCAACACTGTTAAAGATATTAAAAGTATAAAAATGGGTACTTAAAAAAATGCTACCTTAAAAAGAAATAGAAATCATATCTGGTCATGGTCCAGCTTGAACTCGTGATCTCCCGACTATGTGAAAGCATCCTCACCACCACCGCTAAATTTCCGTATACACTATGAGTTGTGATACATATTTTCACATCTTAACTTCGCGAGTATAAGTCTATATTAAGAAACATATTTACCGACTATCAATAGGGGTCAAAAGGAATATTTAATGAGTGCCAGGCCATTGTAGATCAATAATAAATGCAATGGTGTTGAAATCGGGGTTAAACCACATGCAAACAAACAGGCCATGTCACGCCTAACCAGGTCCAAATTAGAGTAGAATATGGTGAATGCAACACGTGCACGTGTATAACGATTTTCTCCTTTACTGTTCACGTGCTCATGAGGGGGTGGAGTTTAGTATGTACGCATGCGTGGAATAAAAAATAAACCTTGACGTTTAAATGAAATAATGGTCGAAATAAACCTCAGCTGGTAAGTTTATGTAATAGTTAAACGTTAATAATTGAAAATTAAACGATTTAAACAGCCGAAAGGAGGGAGCGTAGCGACCGACTGAGGCTGTTTAAATCGTTTAATTTTCAATTATTAGCGTCCCGCCTTTTATGTTATTGGCATCATATTGCACGATTTAAACGGAATAAGACGGATACATTTATTACAAGTAAACGCCCCACTCTTTCCAAATACGGAGTTGTTGAAATATGCACGCAAATATTGAGTATTTATAAGGAGCCATTACAGAAGACAAATATGCAGTATAATTTGGTTTTATTTACCCGACAGCATAGATGAACGAAAATCTTATACTTTTTCACTCTGTTTAGCATGTTTCTTCGAAAGAATAATATACTTAACGGAATCGTATTATCGTTTATAATAAATTGTTTCTTTATTGAATAAATGTGTCAGTAATTGATTACGAACTTATGTATGAAGGGCAATCTAAAGACATAAACAACTAAGCAGATTATACTATTCTATTGAGGAAAAAAAAGATGTTAGAAAGTCCACCACACCTTATATGCACCTGGATATATGCACATGCAATAACCCCTCTTCGTGGACGTTTTCTTGTGTCATCAACTAAATTAATTGTCTTTGTTAATTTTGGTGGACTATAATACGCCTCATCTATAGCCGATCATGAAACGAAATTTTGCCAAATTTAGAAAGGGACCAAATGTAATTAAACGAAAAGTTTATTAGAATAAACGCTAAGAAATAAGTAAAGGATATATTGCACAGATCAATTAGATCCTATTAGTTAGCGTTACCTTTCTTGAATAAATGTACAGGCAAGTAGAAAAGAAGTCGTTCCATAAGAGATTTGACATGGTAATCCATGCCATGCCAGATCAAAATCTACATAGGATATTCGTTATACAACATGTGCACGAGTTTTACGATTTTAACGTGTACTTATCACGTGGCCATAGCATATTTATGAAGGGGTAGTTTCTAGTCTGTACGCATGCGTGGAATAACATATGAACCTCGACGTTTAAATGAAATAATGATCAAAATAAACCTAAGCTGGGTAGTTTATGGAAAATAAACCATCAAATATTTTTAAAATCCAGCATTCTGATTGGATGATAAAGTAGGACAAAGACTAAGGCAAATAAACCATCAAAAATTTTAAAAATCCAGCATTCTGATTTGGTCTTTTTCCCGCGCTTGATATTATTGACAGCATATCGCACGATTTACACGGAATAATTCGGTTACAGAATGCTGGTTTTTTTCGGCTGTTTAAATCGTTTAATTTTCAATTATTAGCGTTTAACTATTACATAATGACAAATTTTATCAGAAATAAAGGGCACGTGATCATTGCATAGATAAAACCAAAGCATTCTCATTTGGTTATAAAAAATAATGTAAACACAATGAAAAATAAAAAAAAAGTTACTTTCCTTTTCAGTTTTGGAAAATTCTCTGAGCAAACATATCCACGTAGGAATGTTTATCCTTATAAGGACACGTAAGTATGAAAGATATATGTTATTTAGGCAAGGTGAAACACCTCTGCATTTTTGCCCACATATTCAAATCCTTTAAAAACGAACGTGTTCCATAATTTTCTGAGATGTACAAGGAATAATAATGATCATGAAAATAATATCATAATATTCTTCCGATTCTTCTACGACAGAGTGAAAAAACTGGTTCGAACATCAAGAAGCTGATATTATGGTAACAGAAGCAAATGCAAAGTTTAAAAGCAATAGCTTTTAGTTCAAATATGGATTTTATAGTGTTGCACGTAAAACCTTAACCGAAGAATATTCTACGAACAGTTAATCCAAAATATATGCAAAATGAAATAAATCACCATTCAATTATCTTTAAACTTACAGGCACCAACATCCCCCGCCACCAAAAGACTTTTTACCTCCCTTTTCAGAAGCAAGGTACGTGGTTTATGTTTAAAAAAAGATTGTACCAATATTAACAAGAGGGCCAGAATGACCCTAAACCGCTCACCTGAATATTATTGGTTCTGTGGATCACACACAAGTAATTTTCTGACCAAGTTTCAATAACATTTACCTAATTATTGAAGAAAAGATGTAATTCCAATAATTCAAAGTGAACATAGACCCTGCTCACCAATTGGTTACTGAGGAGAAGATATATAAAGATTTACCACACAAAAAAAAATCCACGCCCTGCCACGTCCATATTAATGGGCCAATCAAAATATCGCGAATAACTTTTGCAGACGGTTACCCAAGAAACATTCTGGTATAGTTTCATTGTAATTTGCCCAGTGGTTCAGGTTGAGATATCGTTCAAATTTAGGGCTCAAAATAAGCCACCGCCCTGCCACGCCCATATTTATTGACCAATTAAAATTTTGCGAACAATTTTTGAAGAGGACCACCCAAGGAACATTCCGGTAAAGTTTCATTGAAATCGGCCAAGCGGTTGAGGAGGAGATGTCGTTCAAAGATTTCAAAGTTAAAAAATTCCACGCCCTGCCACTCCCATATTTATTGGCCAATCGTAATTTTGGGGACAATTTAAAGAGGGTCACTCAAAGAACATTTTGGCAAAGTTTCGTTGAATTCGGACCAATGGTTTCAGGTGAAGAATTTTTTTTTCAAGTATGTTGAAGACGGACCACGCATGACGCACGACGGAAAACAGACTTAGGTTATCCTAAAAGCTCCCATTGAGCATGTTATGCGCCGGTGAGTTAAAAACATACAGCCGAACCATTATCAACCTGAAGCACCAAACAGAGCCAATTAATTTCGCGTTTGTATACATAAACTCCCTCTTAAAAAGCGTTCAAAACCTTCTTCAAATTCATTTTCCAACCTATTTTTTTACGTTCAAATTTTTACAAACTTTGAAAACCGTCGTTGACTGTTTTTCCGTTCGAAAAGGTTTTTATATAGATTATATATGCTTACTGTAATTATTCATTACATATTATTAAAACTATTATAATATAATATATGTATCGTTAAGAGAATTATATAAAAAAATACGAATCATGAAGCCCAAGGTAGGCAGATTGAATAAATAAAAGAAATTAATATATTTTGAAACGCTTTTCAATGGCTCTTTTGGCAATATGAAAGTAAATAACCAGCATAAAATGTATTAAAGACAAGAGGACAATCGCTCACCTGAGTCTCTTTGACCCCTTGGACATCACATTAATTAAATAGGCATATGTCAAAAAAGGAGAAAATTTCTACATAAGATCAATACCAAGGACTGTTAGTAGCCAAGAGCAAGAAGGATATGCCATTCCACTCCGTGATTCTATATTAAAAGGGATGCATCCGGGTGGAGCCCGAATTTGACACCAGAGTTTTGACATGAAAAAACTTGGTAGAGGTCTATTAGATGCTGCTGCATACTAAATATGAAAGCTGTCTGCCTCCTGGTTTTAGAGAAGTCGATTTTTGAAGATCTTCACCCATCATACTCAGAAGATCTAAAAGGGATGTGCCCAGTTGGAGCACAAATATGATCCCATGGTCTTGATATGAACAAACTTGGTAGAGGTCCACTAGATGATAGTACATACTAAATATGAAAGTTGTCTGCCATCTGGTTTTAGAAAAGAAGATTTTCCTTTTCTTATCCTTCGTGCTCAGAAGAGCTTAAAGGGATGCGCTCGGGCAAAGCCAAAATATGATCACAGGGCCTTGATACGAACAAACTTGACACAGGTCCACTAGATGATACACTGTACAACCTCTTAATTTTTCAGAGGCTCGGTATCTCCTATGGACTCACATGGTGTTCTTCACAGAATTGATGAGAAAGAGGTCGACCCTGAAAAGTTTGTTTACTGGATCTATGTTGTCTCTCTTAAATTTTATCATGTCGAATTTGATTTAAACAATTTTTCGATTTTGGGAACACTTCAATCGGTCTGGCTACAGTTTTCTCCAAAATGATAAATAAGAAAGCAGAGCAGTGTCGCAAAAGATCAGACTGTACGTCTGTGCAGACTGATCTTTGCCTTAGCCGTCTTTGAAAGCTTTGTGTAAGGCAGGAAAATGTCGTGAACAGCATGGGAAGGGTAAAGAAAAAACACCAAGAACAAGTAACATAAACTAGTAAAGCAAACATTCTACTTCTCAGCAATTGAAATACATTCTTGCTGATGCTTAAATTTTGGTTACTTTCAGGAATCTCAAACGTGAGCTTATATATTGGTATTATTTGTGATTACGAATCAATATTTCAAAGCCTTGGTCACATTATAACGTAAATTACGAAGTTGGTCGTAGTTATGCATCAACATAGTCAGCCGTAAAATTAGCGTAGCTGAACGTATTCTGCGCTGTTAGTCGCAAAAAGTCGAGCTAACACTAGGTGAATAACGCAGTGTGAACTCATAATTTTGACTGTAGTGCCTTGGGTATTGCAAAAAATGTTCAAAAATCTGTGCATGGTTTAGTTCGTTATTTTGTACCTAAATTGACCGTATTCTCACTGTATTTTATCCCTGTTGATCCGTAAATCGGATCTTAATTAACCGTAGTAACACGCTATAATATCGTAAACGTTTGTCTCAGATACTACGATTAGCCAAGGTTGAATTAACGATTTACTACTGTTGCAATACGTATGTCTGATTTAAGTGCACGGTTAGGTAGGGAAAAGTACGCTGTAATAAAATCGCGGTCACATGTCACGTTGTAAACTTTATTTCAACGTAATGATAGATTGCCGTACTACAACGTACCCTATAGTTAACTGTGTAGTTATATCTACTCATCCTTGGTGTGATCGTTCTTCTACCGTATTATTCTATCGTAGTGGTCGTACAAATCTTGTGTATGTTCAAATTCATACGGCAAAAACAACTTTCTGCCGTAGGCTGGATATAATGCAACGTTGTTAGATATTGTGAAATCGTACTCTTTCCCAATTAGAACGTATCGTTTACCCTAGTTTGTCCAATATGTAGATTTTGCCCAGTGAGCCGTGAAATCTACCTTTTACAGTAAGATTCCCGTGCCATTTTATAGATAAAGTAGGTTAAATCAACACATTAAATTAGTTACAAATTACCTTTCAAACAATAGTTATTGTTTATCTTAAATGAAAGTGTTAACACATACATGTACTTTCATAATTGATGTGAAAGGATAAGGTCAAATCATATAAGATTCTTTTTTTAAATATGCCCGATATATACCTGTGGTAATGGACTCGGCGTCTACGTCAGAGCTCAGTTTTGAAAATACACCTATACATACAATATACAAAGACTCCTGTCCAAGTTGATACTACGACCAGGCAAGGAAACAATAGGGTTTGAATGGGTTCAGAGTACGAATACATTGACAGAATCTAATAATGAAGAGCATGTAAAACCATTGGTTTGAATCCTTTGAGTTTGTACAACAGATATATTATAACACCTGAAGATGGTTAATAGAAATATTTGGTTAGAAACCTTATATCAATTTTAAAGATGGTGTTTCTTCTCTGTAGAGTGACAAACAAGAGATAGCAGGGCCTGGGCAACAAATGATTTGCGATTTTCCGTTAACTATATATGATAATTACTCTAATTAAGCTACTAATTTTTACTTAGTTCTTCGTGGTTGTGCCTACTCGAACGTACTTCAGTCTCCGGAAACTTCTCGAAAGTGCCTTATTTAATGGTACTTTGACTTCCTTCAATTTAGTTGATCGTATTAGTGACACGTTTATCTACGGTAAAGATGAAGTACGACTGACTACGACAACTGCCGTAAATGTGACCAAAGCTTAAAATCAGACTATTACATGTACCATATTGACGTTCAATAACTTGCTAGTTGAGCAAATATAAACGCAGATTTGGGTTTAAAAATGGCTCTAATGCAACAGTTAGACGAAAAAATAATATAAAAAGTCATAAATTGTAGAATTTTTATTTCTTTTTACCCAGATTGTCTAAAGATCTTCTAAACGTGGACAAAGTTGACAATAAGTTTCCTATTTTATAGTACCGTATCCGAAATTGGACTGAACAGTAAGATTTCTGAACTTGAGAAAGAGATGGAGCAGTTATATGCAATACATGTTAAAGTGTTGCAAGAAAATGAGGACCTGAGAATAAGGTAAACTATCCCTTTCGGGGGAAATCACTTTCAAAAAATCAGCGTTCGAAAATATTTTTTTTAACGATTTAGATCAGAAAGTTCATTTAAAATTTATCACTTCTGTAGATGATTGAAAAAAAGATGATTATCTTAATCCCACTTTTGGAGTTCTCTTTCGAAAAGCATTCCATATTAAGCAAAACACTATGATTTACCAGTCCATCATATCTATTGACATCTCCATCCCTGTAGATCAGAATCAACCCTGCGTTCAGGATGACGAAACGGTGCAAACAGTTTGCAAATCATACCCCGCACATACAAAGCGAGGTATAATTGGAAAACTGTTTGCACCGTTTTGTCTTCTTGAACGCAGGGATTGTTTACATGTACTAAATTGTGTTGTGAAAAAATATCCGATCCTTGGCGAACAAATCTATCTTTCCTATACTTAAGCGCTACGTTTCTTATGATATCGCATTTAGGAATTCTAAAGTCTATTTCCTCTTTCAATATTTCAGACTAAGTTCCGTCATGGGTGCAAGGCTTACATCAAATAATCCAAATATAACGGACCTGAGTGATGGCAATAGACCGGCGAAATTAGCTGAACAATTCTCTGAACTTTATGACAACGAGTGGACTGATGCTTTTGCCCATCTTGAAGAAGTGTTTAAAAACTGCGGGTTAAAATCTGGTAAACGTGTTAAAGTTACTAAAGAGATTTGCAGGATTCTACTTAACTTGTTGTTTGTAAGTTCTTTTCTTTTTAAATTATTCTTCCGAGTCTGAACTTGAAATAATATTTAGCGAGTTCTGTATATTTATCTTTTTTTAGGTGAGGTTAAATTAGCATTTTCTTAAAAAAAATCGAAAAGCAGATCTATTGAATCTGTCATGAGACTGCCATTTGAGACAAGCTGGTCTTAACTAAGTCAAGAATAGAAATATTTTTTTAAACAAGCCTTGGTGAGATCAGCTTGTCTCGAACAATCGAGTGACAGATTTTTTCTCACATAAATACCAGTATTGTATGCTTAAACAATCTTTTGAACGGAAAGATGACAGAAATACCGCGACAACGAGCGTTAGATCACGTCATGATGACGTCGTTTAAGGTAACTGCGGACAGATAACATGGTCGGATTTTCGACTTTCTTAAAATCTCACAATAATTTCAGAGATTTATATTTGAAGTGCGGGAATTACCGAACACGCAATGAAAAGGGTCTGAAGCTCGTTCATTTGACGTCGTGACGTCATTAAGGGGCCAACCCCTTTTCGACCCGCCAAAATCATTATTTGCAAATATTTTCTGAATTAATCGGCCGATTTTCACGAAAAAAGTTTCATTTTGAAAGTCCAAGAACGCCCGAGCTAATCGTTTAATTTCTGTGCACATTCAAATAGAGAAATAAGCCCGAAACGCTAATTATTTCGCGAATTGTAAGATTTGATGTTCCTTTTTTCATTTCATTTTATGTAAATAAGTAGAAATTTCTCAAAATTTCGTCCGGTGACCTATGCTGATTTTTTTTTTTGTTATTTTGTACCGCAAAGAATATCCTTTGCATTTATCGAATAAAAATGATATGTTCTCGGGTTAGTTTTTGTATTAAATTCGATTTTGTGAAGTTGTTGCAACATTTTTCGTCGAATTCGACGTCGCACCAAAACCATCGGTACTATGCTAACTTGGAGCCAATCTCCGTGCAATAACGTATTCTAACATATTTGAAATTAATATTTATTGTAAAATATAAGTTTCAGAAGTATTAAATCTGAATGTGGTTTTAAGAAATACAAAAGTTCATTTAAGTTTTATCCATTTTATAAGACAGCTTTTGTGAACATTTGACGCGACGTTGAAAAATCCTTTGATTTGCGATATCTTCGCTGAATCGAATTTTACAAAAAAATCTAACCCGAAAGCACATGGTTTTTATTTCAAATTTCTTCAGCGGAATGGTTTGGCAGTAACATATATAAATTTCAGCATAGGTCACCGAACAAATTTTCGAGAAAAAAGGAAATATTTCCAGTGACTGTACATGAAAACAGCAACGCAGAAGTCATTGACATTCAAAACGTTACACTTACTTATATTTCTTACACTTATATCTTCATATCAATAAAACATAACATCATGCGTCTTTAAACGAAGCAAACGGCGTTTTCAGGATGAAAATCGGTTTATTATTTCCGAAAAAAATGGACAATTACTGATTTTGGTCCCTAAAAAAGGGGTCGGCCCCTTAATGACGTCATGACGTCAACTCTACGTTATGAAATTCCTTTTTATGACCGAATTATGAAAGCGGGTACTTCAAAGTTCAGTTTTATCGCATTCGACATGATTTACAGACAATTTAAAATTTGGACCAAAAATGGCCCTCTATGTGTCCGCAGTTACCTTAAAACGTTATCCTACAAATGTGTAAGGCAAGGATATATCTAATGGCTATTCGTTATGTGAGAATCTGTTTTACAAATATATATAACACTTTTAAATGTACGTCAACCGATGACCATCTAAAAAATTCTTCAACATGAGGGTAAAATTTTCATTCAAGATTTAGGAACCAGCCAAGTGTCAAACTCTTCCTGCGCAATACACACAGCCTGTCTTGGGTCGACATTTTGCAAGCTACCCAGATTTATTGTATGGAGTTCCCAGGTGGTCCCTTTTCGCGTAACAGGTCATAATTTTGTACCCTTTACTTGACGGCAAGATTAGAAAAAAGATTTAATGCGACTACTTGTATTTATGTCATAGACTCATCTAAAAGAATGACCATACGCATTTGAAATTCAATGGAACATGTAGGGTTATCTGGTGTAAATTGGTTATAGAAAACCCCCCAGAGACAAATAAGCCAAAAGCTAAGACAAGAATAAATAATGTCTAAGAGTAACAGGTTTACTATATGTAGCCAGTGATATAATCCACCGATATAAGCAAGGGAAAAATAGTATTCTTCGGTAATTCCCGTTAGTTTAGCGGTTTTAGAAAACGAGATGGGGGTCATTGTATATGCAGATATTCTGCCCTGCGTTCAGGATCACAAAACGGTGCAAAAAGTTTCCAATTATATCCCGCTTTGCACGCAAGTGCGCGTGCAAAGCGGGGTATAATTTGAAAATAGTTTGCACCGTTTGTTCATCCTGAACGCAGGGCTTGATTTAGTTATATCAACCGATATTGCGTTATAGGAATAGCGTTAAAAAATACTATATACATGCGTTTATCCACACACATTCCTTTATTATCATTTAAATTATATCAATTTATTGAATAGTTATAATTATAAATATTCGCGAGTATATGGTTTATACATACAGATATCATACAGAGAATGTGAAGATAAAGCCAAAAAGGAAATGGACACTCTTTTGGGAGCATACAGTGAAATTTGCGGGGTAATTTTTTTTAACTTAGGCCATCTATTTTTCTCGAAAACAATAACTTTTTTTTAACACATATTCCTAAAAAATAAGAAAATGCACACAAAATAGAATGGACACATTAATAATAGTTTGCATAAATATTGACTAACCTTTTCATGAAAAATTAATTATCATTATGAAATGTTTAGACTAAGTGGAATTATGCAATAAGCAACAACAAAAAATATACTTAAGAAATCAATGGATTGAAAGCATCGATTTGGTTGTTTGTATGTCAGTTTCTTAATATTTAATGATAAATACAGAATCTGTCACGCTATTACAAAAGAATCTTCGCTTTGATCAATTACGTTTGCTTAAAATGCTTACAAAAAGTTAAAAACGCTCTGATATGGTAATTATAAGGGAAAAAGCCAAAAAAAAAATCCTAATTTTTGAAATATTTGCTTCCGTTTGATAGTGCCCAGAAGCCGATGTCCATTACTACCTTAAGATATTTAATTATTGATTGAATGGAGTTTAACGCCGCTTTCAACATTATTTCAGTTATATCGCGGCGGCTGGAGTTAAGATATTTAAACATATATGTTATATATAATGTACTTACGTGTCCTTTTTCGCCGGACGAACAAGGTATACATATATGCTTCTATTTGAAGGCGGAGCCGAATCCCGAAGTTTTAAAGGAAATAACAACTAACAGAAAAAACAAATACAAGGAAAAGTTACCAAATCTTTCAAAGGTACGTGCATACCAAATATCTTTAGAAAAAAAAAAACAGACAGAAATTTTCGTTTGAAATTTGATTGATTGATTGATTGAATGGAGTTTAACGCCGCTTTCAACATTTTTTCAGTTATATCGCGACAGCTGGAGCACCTAACAACAGTTTCCTGGTATTTCTCTCACCAGTACAACCACCACATTCTTTCCTAGCCTCCAGCTGCTATCTCACATAGGTCTACGATGATCAACCCATTGGTGAGAGACAAATAGTCGGAAAGAATGAGTGCCGCAGTCGTTGAAATTTGAAATTAAGTAATCATAGTTTCTAATACAGAAATGTTAGTAATTATGTACTAAAAGAAAAGATTAGTTTGCTTTGTTATTACTTTTATAAATTTATCGTAATATTTTCTAGGAAATTTCTTGCCAATGTAAAACATAGTATTTTGTCATATATATATATATTCAATAGCGTTCTGTGGATGTCCTTTCTTTTTTTATTCTTAACCTTCGTTATGATATATTTGTCACATTTAGGAAGTTGGACAGAAACTACCAGAATATATAAATAACCATTGGAGACTGAAGAAGTCCCCAGATGTGTTAACGAACATCAAATCGTACACCGATAAGTGTCTGGAGCTGTGTTGGTTGATGGTCATACAGGACCCACCAGTTTATATGTGCTGTCATGAAATTAACAAGAAAACGAATTCTGATTTTGACAAAAATTTGTACATGGAATATACAGTATTAGGGAAGAGAATTGCATACGTTGTATGGCCGGTATTGTATCTCCATAGTGGAGGACCTGTTTTGCAAAAAGGTGTAGCCCAGTGTACGGGTAAGAAAAAAAAATCAAATTAGAACTGGAATTGCAAGCAAAACGACAGACATATATAACCAAGTTCCCGGAAAGTCATTCAGTTCAAAGCTTCACTTTAAGGACAACACAGACACGACATATGATAAAGGAACCCCTTCCGAAGGCGCTGGTACTGAGAGTCACTCTAAAATTAATAAATTGACTGTTCATGAGTGTCCGGAAGTACCTGATCCGAATGTGATAAATAATGCTAACGAATATGTGTACACTGATTATATGTGACAGACAACATCTTTGTATAAAAGGCTTTAAGTTTTTATACAAGGAATTAACTAATTGATTTGCCCTAAATCGCGGTTGTGAATTATGCCATAGACTGCTATCAGTCCGTTAAATAGAGCATAGATATGTATGATTTATATATATAAAAAGTTCCAATGAACTGTGAGCCTGGCTGTTTTTTTAAGAGAAGTTAACTCATCTTTATTTTCTGTAGGCAACAACTTCCAACTTGGTTAACTACCCTGATATCAAAACTTCTAAAAACAGGGCCTGATTCCCAGGCTAATTATGTCCATGCAATATTTTTTATATTTTAATAGTGTTATTAAACTAGTGAAATAACAATGCAAATGAGCTTGAAGCGTATAAAAGCGATATTTCGTTGACGTGAAAATGATGTCATTACTGATAAGATGGCGTCATATTACAAAAGGCGTTAAATATTACGCGGAACTGTTGTCTATTTAACAGAAAAATTCTGGTCATATTATAAATGTTATATGAAATAAGGGTTCAAAGACTACCAGCTCGTTTCAAACGTGTCATCTACAAAAGGTAAAAACTCGACACAGCCCACTTAATCTTTTTATAGAAAAGAACAGAACAGAACATATATTTTATTTGACAGGTACAAGTCGTACATAGTCATAAATACACAATTATATAACATACATCTGGTCAAGTCTCACTCGATACCACCCCCACCCCTCTCTCTCTCTCTCTCTCTGTCTCTCTTTCTTTATCTCTCTCTCTCTCTCTCTCTCTCTCTCTCTCTGTCTGTCTGTCTGTCTGTCTGTCTGTCTGTCTCTCTCTCTCTCTCTCTCTCTCTCTCTCTCTCTCTCTCTCTCTCTCTCTCTCTCTCTCTCTCTCTCTCTCTCTCTCTCTCTCTCTCCCTCTCTCTCTCTCTCATTCTCTCTCTGTTATAATGTTTACATAGTTTTGTTTTATATAAGAATTCTATTCAAACATATAAATATAATATGAGGATGAAAAACGCATAGTTCTACATGGTAATGAACATTTTTCATTTAAAGCCATACAGGAAATACTGCAACTATAAAAAAATGTAAATGCAGCTAGTTTTATGGTTAATTATAAAGATCAGTATAACGATTTGATAATGCAGATTTAATATACAACCCTAAATTTATAAGGGTATGTGAATCGTCTGTAGAAAAAAAAGAATAACTAGTTTATTCATACTTGGATTCTTAAAGTAATACTTGTCAATATATTTCTTTCTTAGTTTTTACGTAGTCTTTACATTTGAGAATAAAATCGCATTCATCTTCTATTTCGTAATTCGTAAGGAATGTGCGGACATGCTCAATTTACACAGATACGTTCTAAGCGAAAAAGGTATTGCATTTAATTTTTTTTCAAAGCAAAAAGATTTTTTTTATTTTTTTCATAAAACCTAAGGCAGTGCTTTCTCCTATGTTTGCAGCCCATTCTTGCGTAAAACAGTCTTACATTTTCTGCCTTTATTCCGATAAGAATAAATCTTGATTGCACAACGATGGATTTTCGAACACGAACTGGCGCGAACTTGTAGAATACGTTTACAAAACTTAAGATGTATTCTTTTTATTACTTTTGTTTAACTGAAACCCCAATTTTCACATGAATAATTTAGTATCGAACCTACAAATGCACCAAATAGTTCACAATTAATACTTGGTTTAAGCTTAAGTTTTATGGAATTATTTAGTAGAACGTAAATGTCTTGAGAGCTTCACCTGCTAGGTATTCTTGGTTAAGTGAAAAAAATCCGGTATAGTGAAATACAGTACCTAAGTAGTTGAAATTGTCCACTGATTCCAGAATTGATCCATTAAGCGACCACTTATCGTTAAATAACAATTTACCTCTTTTTCTAAAGACCTTTGTTTTGGTTTTATCAGCATTCATTTCTAAATACCAATTGTAACAATATTCCGATAATTTATCGATATTAGTTTGAAGTTCTTCAGGAGAATGACCGACAATGACCACATCATCAGCGATATAAGTACTATGATTTGTATCAGACCAATTTCAATTCCAAATTGTGTGTTATCATATAAATACAACTCTAAGCCTTCTAGAAATAATGAAACAAGAATAGGAGATATTGTCCCCCCCCCCCCCCCCGCCCCTGTCTTAAACCAGTTGTAAAATCTATTATATCCGAGGTTTCGCCATTATTTTGTATACAAGAGCTAACTTTATAATACATGTCTTTTAAACTTTGTAGTACTTTCCCTTTAATACCACTTCTAAATAATTTTAACCATAACGCATTTCTGTAAATGTAATTAAAACATTTTTTCAGGTCACTTTACAAAGGTATTGATGGATTGGTGATACGTGATTTTTGTACTTAAGGCTCATGTAAAGTGTTTGAGACCCAATTTTAAGGGGGCTTCATTAGCCAAGAAAAAGCAGTATGTCCAGGTATATTGTAGCAGTTGAGCAACATAAGACCGTCATTGCTATAGCGGTAAAGTCAAATCATTGTGGAAAATGATCATTTTGTACAGAACAATCAACTACATGACGATTGGATAAAATTGGCTCATATTCTAACAAAGTACAGTCTAAAGTACTACCCAGGTACATTTACAACCTCAGAAATAAAACTCGGTCTTAAAAGGCTCTTTTGAAACAATCAATTTCCATTTATTTTGTCAACATACTTGTCAAACCGGTTTGGTCTGTTTTCAAAATAAATGTTAGGTATGGTGCAACAGAAAACCATAATTTTGTGAAATATTTTCTGCGATTTATTTCATATTATAGTTTTTAAAATCAATGATCTAAAATAGATTACTATATATATTTATCATTCAGTGAAATAGAAATTGATATTTTTCTAAATGACCTTACAGGTGTATAAACTATTAATGTCCATTTATGTTTTGTTAACACACCATACCTTACAAAGGTCTACACGTTTACATAATTAGAATGATAAATATGACATATGTGTTTATAAATCAAGTCAAAATAAATTGCTTGCATAACTAAGTTTTGGGCTCGAGTTTTATACCAACGTTTGTAGTAGTACCTGGGTAGTACTTTTGTCTGTACTTTGTTCAAATATGAGCCATTTTTATTCAACAGTCTTGCAGTTGCTTGTTCTGTACAAAATGACCCTTTCCACAATGTTTTGGCTATACCGTTATAGCTCAGGCAGTCCTGTGTTGCATAACTGCTTATGCCCATGAATAGCTTCATTTTGATATATAATATACCCTGAGATACTGCCTTTTCTTGGCAAATGAAGAGTTTTAATATTGGGCCTCAAACACTTTACATGAACCTTAATATGTGGAAAGTCATCGGTAAGACAAAACTGTTTTGGTGAACAGGCTCCAGCATCATTCAGCGAGGTGTATAATCAAAGATTTTTGCACTGGCAGGGCGGAGCCTAATTTACGGTCCTTTGTACTTAAGGTTATAGTAGATCAGCTTTTATTTATTATTAACGTACTGAGATTTTGAGCGTTGAGCCGTGAAAACTACTTTTAACGGTTAAATTTCCGTGCTCTTCTATCAAAATAGATACAACAGGTCTAAAAATACTTAAAAATGATACAAATTACCTTTCAAATGAAACGCATTGCTTGTCTAAGATCGCAAGGTTTAATCATTCATCTACTTTCAAAATTGAAAAGGAGGTATCACGTTCAATTCCTATCATAATTATGCTTTTTTAAATATACCCGATATACATATGGTAATAGACTCAAGCCTACGTCAGAGCTCAGTTTTGAAAATTCACCTATATCATTGATAGGCTACACAAATAACTTAAATTTTAAATCGTGGGCTAGTTACCAAACTCTCGTAACTTCAGCTTGTCCAAGCTTAAGTTACGAGGCTTTGGTAACCCAACGATACAATGTGTTTACTTTCTCTTAAAACATGAATCCTTTTGGTTTCTGGATACGATTATTTACATGCATTTACCATATTTGCCGACTTACATTTGAAAGAAACTCGCTAAATTACGTCACGGCTAAGCCACGCCCTGTCAGTAGAATATCTAACGCGTTTTTCATGTTTTGGGCGCTCGATTGGTTTTCATTATTCCGAACACTGGTTAGTTATTCGTACGTATGACACCCCGAAGATAGTCTGAAAAGGAGCCCAGCTACAGGGATAGGAATAATTAATGAGCTTGATAAACACGCCTCCTAGACTGTGTACTATGAATAAGAAACATAGACTGGTTTTAGCAAGAATATCGTATAATACAAGTTAAAGCTTCCCCAAAAGTCTGTGACCACTCTGCACTATTTTAAGTGTAACCAAAGTTACAAATATGGGCATACTTACAATAAGGACATACTTATTTGGGGACAATGTTATGAGTTGCACTATGGCATAGTAATTTGGGGTCAATGTTATAAGTAGATGGCAACCAGTATAACATATTTCGTATGTAGAAGGTTGGAGTATATCGTAGGGGTTCATCACAAGTAGTCGAGCCCAAGAAGATGGATATCCCGTGTGTAAAATGTGTTATTACAGTGAACGGGCACTATTACAGGTTGTGGATCCCCAATAGAAGGATATTTTGTATGTAGAATGCGATAGTGCCTTGTTGGAGCTCTATAACATGTTGTGAAACCCCAGTAGAAGGATATCCCGTCTGTAGAATATGATATTACTGTGTTTGGGCACTATTACAGGTTGTGGATGCCCAATAGAAGGATATCCTGTCTGTAGAATGTCAAAGTGCCGTTTTGGAGCTCTATTACAGGTTATAGAGCTCCAGTAGAAGGATATCCTGTCCGTCGAATGTGATAGTACTGTGTTTGAGCACTATTACAGGTTATGGAGTTTTAATAGAAGGTTACAAAGTCTGTAGAATGTATAGTGCTGTGTTAGGGCTCTATAACATGTTGTGGAGCCCCAGTAGAAGGATATCAAATCTGTATACTACTGTGTTGGGGCTCTATTACAGGTTATGGAGCCCAAGTAGAAGGTTATCAAGTCTGTAGAATGTATAGTTCTGTGTTGGGGCTCTATTACAGGTTATGGAGCCCCAGTAGAAGGTTATCAAGTCTATAGAATGTATAGTACTGTGTTTGGGCTTTATTACAGGTTGTCGAGCCCCAGTAGAAGGTTATCAAGTCTGTAGAATGTATACTACTGTGTTTGGGCTCTATTACAGGTTGTGGATCCCCAGTAGAAGGACATTGTGTTAGGCTACTACAGGTAAAGGAGCACAGGTAGAGGAATAGTTTATCAAAGTAGTATGATAGTATTATTAAGGAGCCCTGCTACTAAAAAAGGACCATCAGTAGAGGATTATTTTATCAAAAGCATATAAAAGTTGTATTTAGCAGCCCTACTTGGGGAAAAGGAGCACAAGTAGAGGTATAATTTTTCTATAGTATATGGTAGTAGTATTAATGAGCCCTACTACATTAATTGGAGCACCAGCAGAGGAATAGTTTGTATATGGAAGTAGTAGTTTGGGGCCCTACTACAGGTATATTAGCACCATTAGATGTAAAGTTTTTCTATAGAATATGATAGTAGTACTGTGGAGCCCCACTACGGAAGTAGGAGCATCAATAGACAGATAATGTTTAAATAAACTATCTTAGTAGTACAATAGGATAAGGAGTACCAAAAGCAGATATGTTTGTCTATAGTATATGATAGTAGTACTTTGGAGCCCTTCTTAGGAAATAGGAGCATTAGTAGACGGATAATTTTTCTATAGAATATCATAGTAGTATTGAGAAGGCCCTCGACAGAAGTAGGAGCACCAGTAGCGGAATATGTTGGTTATAGTATATGATAGTGGTATTTTGGAAATAGGAGCATCGGTAAACAGACAGTTTTTCTAAAGAATATGAAAGAAGTATTGAGGAGCCTTAAAACAGGATTATAAGCACCAGTAGAGGAATAGTTTGTCTAAAGTATATGGTGGTTGTACCATGGAGCCCTAGTACAGGCAAAGGAGCATCAGTAGACGGATAGTTTTTCTATAGAGTATAAAGGTAGTATTGAGGAGCAATACAATAGGAATAGGAGCACCAGTAGAGGAACATTTTGTCTATAGCATATGATAGTAGTACTTAAGAGGCCTAGTACAGGTTAAGGAGCATCGGTAAAGGAATAGTTTGTCTATTGAATATGATAGTACTATTGAGGAGCCCTACTACAGGCAAAGGAGCATCAGTACAGGAACATTTTGTCCATAGTCTAGGATAGTAGTATTGAGGAGCCCTTCTACAGGTAAAGGAGCATCAGTAGAGGAATATTTTGTCTATAGTATATGATAGTAGTATTGAGGAGCCCTACTACAGGAACATGTAAAGGAGCATCAGTAGAGGAATAGTTTGTCTATAGTATATGATAGTAGTATTGAGGAGCCCTACTACAGGTAAAAGAGCATAAGTAGACGGATAGTTTTTCTATAGTATATGATGGTAGTATTGAGGAGCCCTACTACAGGAACATGTAACGGAGCATAAGTAGAGGAATAATTTGTCTATAGTGTATGAAAGTAGTATTTAGGAGCCCTACTACAGGAACATGTAAAGGAGCATTAGTAGAGGAATAGTTTGTCTATAATATATGATAGTAGTATTGAGGAGCCCTACTACAGGTAAAGGAGTATCAGTAGAGGAATGGTTTGTCCGTAGGATATGAAAAATGGTAAAGCCTCTAACCCAGCTCAATTGGGATCTACACCGTTTTCAGTATCATCAAAACAGAAGTAGTAGCATACATGAAGCCGATATATACATCGAGTAAATATTTTAGAGAGGACTGAATGTGTCAAATTATTGGGTAATATATATTTACTTTTTTAGTGCTTGTTTGGTAAAATTATCATGCAATAATCGATTTTTTGGAACTCAGAATTGTCTGCCCTCTGGTTTCAGGAGAAATTTTTTGAAGATTTTCCCAATTTCACCCTTTTCGTAAAGGGTTCGGGGAAAGTTAAGGGCGGATTTCATTCATTTGAACAACTTTGGTAAAACTTGACCTAAGGAACATCACTGCCAAGTTTCATTTAGATTGGCCCAGGAGGAGAAGATGTTTAAAGAAATTGTGGACGACAAACGACGGATATTGGCCGATTACAATAGCTCACCTTGAGCACTTTGTGCTCAGGTGAGCTAAAAAACAGCCTCCACCGAGGCTCAAACCCTTTTCATTGTTGATAAAGAAATTCTTGCTAGCCAACACTTCCACAAGATTTCACTGTAAAGCCATTGACATATAACTATATAGATATAATTTTGTATTATCGATTTAAAGCCCCACTCTGCGTTTAGAGTAAAAAAAAACTATTTCTTGAATATTCTTTGAATACTTTTTCTTAGTTTAGTCTATTGAAAAAAAGAGTTACATAAAAAAACAAATCAATCAACAAACATCGACTTTTTCGAGAAACGCATAATCTGCCTTAAAAAGTAAAATATGTAAATTAGATTTTGGTCACGTGTAATACGCCCATGTGCAAGAGCGGTATTCAAATTCTAGTTGGAAATGTTTAAGTTCATAAATATTCATCAAGTTCGGCCTGTATCTATATCATTGCGTCATAATCATTTGCATTACCGAATTTTGGAATGACAGTTTCAAGCTTATCTGTGAGAATATAAGGTAACTTTTTGTGTACATAGTCGTCCAAGATTATTGTCTTGTGTTTCGGAAATGTTCACGAACACAGACGGTGGCTTTAAGGAAATTGAACATATACCACTATTTGTAATTTGATTTTGAGTTTCATACCTCCCTGAAATCAATAAATATTCTTTTCACATCTTTTTGGGAAAAAACATGGTGACAAGAGGCATCTTGGCTGCACTGCTATGTGAAATAATAGGAATTAATGGTAATTATATCTGCCGTCGTGAAGAAGCAGCAATAATTCATTCTACGATGTTATCAACTGAATTGTTATGAACTTCGCACATAACATGACATCTTGAAAATAGTGAAACAGCTGTTTATTTACCAACCATAAATTTCACTCAAAACTCCTTCTTTAATCAATATCATATCAAAATAATTTCAAAATAGTATTATTTATCAATTTTGCCTTTTTCTAACTGTATTATCTAAGTTGTGACCTAAACGGCATAGTTGGCATATGGTAGTGGTCATATGAGAGCAGTAAAAATTAAAGGGAAACTTTGCAAAAATTGGGAAAGAAAGATTCAACTAGAGATTCATTAACTACAAGTGATAAGGTCTAGTAAGGTAAGTCTTTTTTATTCATGGAGATATGAAACTAAAACCTAATTATACTACATAAATATGAAAATGTAAAAATAATAATTTCCATGCATGTTTTATAATTGCAAGGAAACAGTTAACTAATCTTTGATAATTTATTAACACATTATTATTTGTTCTCAATTGACAAATTTGATCAAACAATTATGCTTTCATATCAAAATCATGTGGGACCTCCAGACAATTTGTCCCTTTGTTCAGTTTATACAGTCTGGGGAAGGGAAAGAATCTCCATACATGATTTTGATTAATTAAGGGCATTAAGACCCTGATTATGAAATAAGGCAAAACAGAATGAGCATTCATAAACTATGACAATGACGTGTTTTTTTCTATAGAAATGACTTGTTAATGTCTCTCAACAAAATCAAAATCATGACAGTTACAGTACATAACAAAGGGGAATTATCAAACTATCATGAATTGCATCTGAGTGGATCTCATCCAAGTAACCATTTGGCAAAGTTTTATTCACATTTGTCTTATTGTTGAAGAGGAGGGGTTATTCCAAGAATTGAAAGTGGTAATAGACCCTGCCCACCAATTCATTACTGAGGAGGCTCAAATTAAGCCCTGCTCTGCCACACCCATATTTATAGGCCAATCAAAATTTCCTGAACAATTTTTGAAAAGGGCCACCCATGGAACATTCATTCTGGTAAAGTAACAATGAAATTGCCATCGGCCCAGTGGTTCAGGACATGTCAGTAAAAGATTTCGGGCTCAAAGTAAGGCCCGCCATGCCATGCCAATAATATTAGGTCAATTAAAATTTCACAAACAATTTTTGAAAAGGGTCACCCATGGAACATTCAAACAAAGTTTCATTGAAATCGGTCAAGTGGTTCAGGAGGAGATGTCGTTCAAAGATTTAGGGCTAAAAATAAGCCTGGCCCTGCCACGCCAATCAAAATTTTGAAAACAACTTACGAAAAGGAACCAAAGGAACACTCTGGTAAAGTTTCATCGAAAAAGGCTCAGTGATACAGGAGGAGATGTCATTCAAAGATTTCGGGCTAAAAATATCCCCCCCCGTCCCGGCCATATTTATGGGTCTATCAAAATTTCACAAATAACTTCAAAAAAGGGTTACCCAAGGAACAGTCTATTAAAGTTTCGTTCTTATCGGCCCATTGTTTCGGGAAGGAATGTCATTCAAAGATTTCAGCCCCGCCAATATTCATGGGTCAATCAAAATTTCGCGAACAATTTTTTTAAAAAGGGTCACCCATGAAACATTCTTGTAAAGTTTCATTGAAATCGATCCAATGGTTCAGGAGAAGAAGTTGTTTAGATTATTGACAACGGATGATGCACGATGGACGACGAAGGTGATCCTTAAAGCTCCCCTTGAGCATGTTGTGCTCAGGTGAGCTTAAATAGGCTTTTTATTACAACTGCCAAAATTATCCATGGAAATTTGTCGTAACTCATAAGCAGGGCTGGCTCTTAAGTACTACTATCATATACTACAGACAATCTATCCTCATAATTCGGCTCCTTTACCTGTAGTAGGGCATCTAGGTACATACTTTCATATACTACAGGCAACCTACCCTCCAACTTGGGCTCCTCTTCTTGTAGCAGGGCTCCTTATTTATACTACACTAAATTCAGGCTGTCAAGCACCTCTTGTTGAAAAATAAGGGCTATTTTAAAGGACAAAAATTGAAACAAGAGGATCATGGTGGTCCTTTATCGCTCATCTGAGTAAGTCACTCATAAGTTGTTAACCATGTTATTAATACCAGAATTTGTTTGATGAACATTTAGGGTGGTTTGATTTCGTCCTTTTACAATTTGATTTCTTTTTAATAATTGTTAATTTTCAACTTTTCTCTTACCATGGCAAATTCTTTTAACAACTTTAGAGACCTACACATTAAGAACATCGTTGCTAAGGTAAATATTGGTTGACCTTATGGTTTAGGAGGAAAAGAATTTGTTCTAAGATTTTTGGCATTTTAGGCTATTTTTCAGGTTTCTAAGTACTACTAACCTCCAAATTGGGCTCCTCTACCTGTAGCAGGCTCCTCAGTACTGCTTTCATATTCTTAATGCCATTTATCCTCCTGCCGGGGCTCTACTTTCTGTAGGAGGGTTTCTAAGTACTACTTTCATGTAATACATACAATCTATCCTTCAACTGGGGCTCCTCTTCCAATAGCAGGGCTCCTTAGTACTGCTTTCTTACTCTTAAGACCATATATACGCAAATCTCATCTTCGACACTTTCAAAATAGTGAAAAAGATGTACAGAAACGGTTTCAAGTTTTGATTTATAGTCATAATTGTTGAAATATTCTTGTAATAACAAGGGGTCCTTGGGATTCCTTACTTTCAAATAATGGAGTCTAAACAGGTAAACAAGGAGTCTGGGACTCCTGGACTCTTCTTAGTGTCAAACCCTGCTACAAACAATCTATCCTACACATGGGGCTCCTTTACATTTAGTATGGCTCCTCAGTACTACAATTATATGCTGCTGACAATTATTTATTTTCCTACTCATGCTCTTCTATCTTTGGTTGGGCTGCTTAGTACTACTTTCATATACCTCATATACTAAACTTGTACAGACAAAACAGTGGTTCTGAAATAAGCTGTCTGAGTTGTCCAAGTCGTCCATTAAGCTGCAAAAGAACAAATATCATTAACGGTACTACAGACAATTTATCCTCCTATTGGGGCAACTCTACCTGTGGTAAGGCTTCTTAGTACTAGTATTAATTACTACAAACAATATATCCTCCCGCTGGTGCTCCTCTACCTGTAGTAGGCCTCCTCAGTACTACTATCATATACTACAGAACATATATCCTCCTACTGGTGTTCCTCTATTTGTAGTAGAGATTATTAGCAGTGTTCCCAAAAACCATCAAATGGGGTGATTTACCCCCAAATTGAAGCGTGTATCCCCAATTTTTGCAAGCAACCTTCTTTGTCACATATAGAGGGGGTACATGCATGCTGTAAAATACCCATTTTAACCCCAAGATTGAAGCTGCAGTGGGAACACTGATTAGTTCTAGTATCATATACTACAGGCAATCTATCCTCCTGCTGGGGCTACTCTTCCTGTAGTAGGCTGCTTACTATTACTATCATTTACGACAGGCAATTTAGCCTCCTGTTGGGGCTCCTCTACCTGTAGCAGGGCTCTTCAGTACTATTCTCATATACTAGACAATATATATTCCTACTCGGGCTCCTCTACCTGTAGCAGGTCTCGTAAGTTCTACTATGATTTACAACAGACAATATAGCCTCTTACTGAGGCTCCCCATCCTGTAGTAGGGCTCTTTAGTTCTTTCTTATACTACAGACTATCTATTCTTCTCCTGGGGCTCCTCTACCTGTAGATAGGACTCAAAAGTACTACTATAATACTACAGACAAAGTATCCTCCTACTGAGGCTATCTACCCTGTAGAAGGGCTCATAAGTACTACTATCACATTCTACAGACAATCTATCATCCTACTGGGGCTCCTCCACCTGTAGCAGGGCTCCTAAGTACTACTAAGCAGACCTACATGCACATTTATTTTATTAATAATGTAAATCACCGTATTATGCCTTTGATTAATTATCACATCATATGACATAATTTTATGCAAGTAATTTCATATAATATATACTCAGCAAAAAAAGTTCTGCACACTTGGACTCTTTGGTCAACTGTTGTCTTGCCTGGAGCTGTCACATTAAATGTTTTATATCAATTTGTAGCAATCTGATGCATTCCAAACAGAAATGTGATTCCAGAACCAAACTGTCAGCATTTAAAGCATAGAGGGGTCACTGATCAAAAATGGTAAAATGACCAATAATGGCTACTGAATCTGAATACATGACGTATTGCGCAACAATCTGACATGTTCCAACCTGCAATCTTGTGTTTAATATTGAAACTGTCTATATTAAAAGCGCCTGCGGTCAAAATTCCAATAATGCAAAATGAGCAATAATGGCAACTGGAACTAAAGCAATGGGATATTAAACACAAAGTGATATCAAAATGAATTGAGTCCATGCAGTCTCATTCATTCTGCTGTTTCGAAAAACCCTTTTGCAACAATCAAAATTGAAATCTAATGATCCGAAAGGAAACTGCTTCTTGCGTGGGTGACCAGTCCACGTTGCAAAATGACCAAAAACAGAGAATTAAACGGGAAAAATAAGGAGTGCTTCAAAGTATGCATTTTCGAAATGAGTAGTGTCTTTGCTGTGTAATGCTAATGTTTGATTTCAAATGGACTTATGCAACACAAAATGTAAGAATCATTTTCTTGTTGTCTATAGAATTTGTGACCATGGTCTCAGTTTTAGAGATTTTCATTAAAAACTTAAGTGAATGACCAAACAAAGCACAATTTCAGGAGGTTTGCCATCATAATTTGTAACACCTCATTATGACACACATTCTGTTAGAGTACCTCCATTGGTGTACCATTGTGTAGAGGTAAATGGGAATACCCGCAGAAATTTTCTGTCTAGGTGTGGAGAGGTACATCAAAACCACTGAATCTCGGTAAAATGTGTTACCTGAACCCGAGTCCAGGGTGACGTATCCTAGTTGAAAAAATGAGATTGAGGGAAATCATGATGAAGCATACATATACTGTAAACGGCTTTATATTGGCGGTGTCCACATTTGTCGGTTTTTCAGTTTCGATTTATTGGCGTTGATTAATTTTGGCGCATCTTACATGCACCGCCAAGATAAAGCGTCTTATCTATTTTTCATTTCTCGTCGTTTTAAACCTTGAAAGTATAAGAAAGCCAATTATCTAGAGTAGTGTAATTTTTTACAAACTAAACAATAGTTTGTTTTCACACCTCTCGTAAGAGTAATAATTCGTGTTCTGTTTTTCACACATTTTCTCCTTGATTTTCGTTACAATACTTAAACCAACTTTGATCTGCAATTTTGGAATTGATTTTATTAGACATTTACGAACGTTGTCAGCTGATTTTCTTATTCCGATTCGAATGAGAATGGTCCGAATATCTTTGGAATAACGTTAATCAATATAACCTTAAAAGTACATCGCACAAGATAACATTTTCCTTACAGTAAAGGAATTTTTCATTTCACAATGGCAAATAGTGGCGGTGGATTAATTTTGGCGCATCTTAGCTCGACCGCAAATATAGCCAAAATAAAACCACCGCCAAAATTACCCCGTTTACAGTAATACAAAATACATTGCAGTAACAAATGTCATATAAAAATATGCAAATCATCATTTTTACTCTATTTGCATTTTATGCCCAAAAATAGAAATTTTGTTTGTCTCTGCAAAATCGGTATCACATGTGGCCGAAATCACCAAAATACATTACATTTTGGGGATATTAAATACGAATGGAGTAGAAAAAAATGTTTTTCATTAAAATAAATATTTCGTATGTAATTCATGGTCCCACGACTGTCTCTAATCGGCTACATACGCTTAACTCAGGAACTCGGTTCAGGTTACACATTTTACCAACGGCCTAACAACCGCAGAGATACTCTGTGTACTGGTTGGAGACCTATTCTAGCCATGTACCAGTTCTTGTCGCCGGACTATTTTCAGGGTGTCAGACGTTTCACTATTGAGATGTTTCCTACCCAGACGTTTCCTACCCAGACGTTTCACTACCTTTTTGTATTTGTATAGACGCTTCACTACCTTTTTTTTTTATAAAAGGTTATTAAATATCCATTTAATAATTTAACTTCTGAATTATACTATGTACTAATAGAATTTCAGCAAAATTCATTAGAAGGCATCTAACAGCCTTTGAAATATCAAAGAAGGCAGTTTGATTGACAAGTCTTTAGTTTTGAGTATTTTTTTTTTTGTTTTGTTTTGTTTTTGTTTTGTCTGTGTGTGTGTGTGTTTTATTTCAAAGATATTGAATTCATACGTTTGCCAATACAGTTATTACTTATCTATTTCCACCAACATAAACCAGAATATCATACAAAAAACTTATGAATGGTTTGGGGACCACCGCTAGAGTTTATATAATATGGCAAATTGTTACCGCTTTGTTATATTGAAGAATGAAATGCAGTTGGCAACATTTTGGGAAAATTAAACTTTGCTTTTAACAACCAACAAATCCCTTTCTCAAAATATTTTTTTCTTAATTTTGACATTATTGTACACAACATACCAGTACTGCAAATTGAACTGGTGGACAAAATTATTATTCTTTTTAATTGGATAATGATAAAATCAAGTAAATGAAATAAGACCAAAGTCTCTGCTCATTTTAAGTTGAGAAAAGAAACTCATGCTCTTACTATGATAAATGACACAATACAATTAATTCAATGATGTGTCTTCAATGATGTTTGGCTAATCACTTTCTTTTGGGTCTTGTTAAATATATAGGGTAAAAAAGAGAAAATGACATGTATGTTGCATACACTCACTCATTGATTTATTTTCCATTTTTTACCCATAAAGCCATAATATTAAACATACCAAGATTTGTGTGAATTAATGAAAATGTTTCATGCAATTTCTAATTGTATACAGGTAATAGTATGATACATATATACCTATGATAGTTAACACTTGCAAATGAAGATTTCTAGTCCTTTATTTGTGGATCTCGAGTAAATCTTGATTGCTCATTAAACACACCAAAAAAAAAAAAAAAAAAAAAAAATAAATAAATGTAAAAATATAAACATCTTTATGTATATAATACTCTAAAATATATCAAAGTGCTATCAGTACTGTAAATCGGGCATCATTGAGAGGCTGGAATAGTGCATTATTTCGTCAACCAAAAGGGCTCAAATTTGGACAATAAAAGTTGGTAAAATATTTGCCCAATTTGTGAGTTTTTTACCTTAACACACCATCTTTTCGGGGACATCGCCTGCTCATCCAACTGGAGTTATTATATCCACTCATGCCTGAGGGAAGCATTTATATAGAGGCAGATAATGGCAAATCCCGGTCATGTCTCTGCAGTGTATAGGCACAGTTACAGTAGAGATGCTTAAATTGCACATGAAATTTCAACAAATTATTTAGCCATGGTCCAGTGGACTGGAAAAGCCTTTTTTTCGCGCAGAGAGCTAAAAGTTAGAACGTAATGGGGAACGCTTTTATCCAGTTAACAATGAGGCAATATCCGACAACCAATATTTCGTAGGTGTTGTTATAAATCTCGAAACTTCGGCTACAGTAAAGCCGTAGTTACGATATTTTATAACAGCACCGACGGTTTATCAAAATGTAACGGTAATCCTAGGCCTTAGCGCAGTTAGTAACGCACTTACCTCTCGTTCGAGAGGTCCCGGGTTCGATACTCGGCCGCGGCAAATACCATTTCGGACAAAAAAGTCGTCCATCAATGGTTTGATATCGCCAACCTATGTGATAGAGCAGCTGGAGGCTGGGTAAGGGTGTTGTGGTAGTACTGGTATAAGAAACAATAGGAATCCATGGTAAGGTGCTCCAGCCGCTCAATATGACCACATCAGTCGAAAACGGCGTAAACCGTAATAAACCGATCAAAATCAACGCAATGGCAAAGAAATCTGTGCTAAAATAGACTAGGATTAAACCATGTCAACTATAGAAGCAGACGATTCCAACAGACGACAAATGAAGAAAGAACTCGAGACGAAGGAAAACAGAGAGGAAGGAGGAGTAAGGAATGGTTGTTGTTGTTCTTTTATGAAATATAAGAAGTTGTTTTCCCTTTTTCACAATGTATTCCCTCCGCAGGGAAAGACATTGATCACATTAAACAGTTTTTAGAACAACAAACTAGAACAGCACGAAGATAATTTCAATTCCTTTACTCAACCGAAAAGCTTGTAAAAACGCTGGAAATACTAATTGGTAATTACTAAAAACGAAAATTACATCAAATTATGTATAAGCCTCTTCCTTTTTTGTCGCAAAAGTAAAAGACATAAAACAAAATAAAGTTTGTAACTGAAAAGGCCGTTTCTGTGTTGTTTGTCTTGAACAAATATGTCAGTGGATAACACGCAAAATGTAAGTGTCCAGCCTCGGTAAGCGTGGGTTTTAACCACGTGATAATCATAACAGAATTTGATTTGTTGTCAGCCCTACAACTGTTAAATGACCGTTCGAGAAAAAAATCAGAGCAGTAATATTGTAACTGCTATAAATTTATTATACAGTTAACCTATTGTACGTTTCAACTCCTTTACTCAACCGAAAATCGTATTATAAACACTGAAAATACTAACTGGTAATTACTAAAAACAAAAATTACATCAAGTTTTGTATTAGCCTCTTCTTTGTTTGTCGCAAAAGTAAATAAGATAAAAAAAAAGTTTGTAGATTGTGACTAAAAATGCCGTTTCTTCGGTGTTTGAAAACACATAGTTTGGCTCGAACACATTGCTCAGAAGATAAAGGTAAAAATGTAGTGTGTCCAAAAGATTGGATGTCTGGAAAACGGTATTTATAAATTCGGGCTTCTCAGCCCGATTTAACAAGACGTTTCACTATCAAAAAGTAGTGAAACGTATTGGTAGGAAACATCTAAATAGTGAAACGTCTGTCATTCTTATTTTCACAATAAATATGCATTGTTCATTAACAATAAATTGTTTTCTGAAAAAAAGAAGTTTTAGTCAACAAAACTTGTAATTTAGAAAGCTTTCTTTAAGGTGAACTTGGTTACTTGGTGAGAACTATTACTTGGCGAGAATTGGTCTCTAACCAGTAGTTTCTACAATTGACAATGACAGTGTCTGAGAGATACCCGGTACTTTGACTAGGGCCAAAACTGAAAAGCATTAATAACAATGGAAGCCAGACAGGCAAAAACATTTTAGGTGTTTGATACATAATGGAAGTAGTAACATCATGCTAGCATTTGTCGAACTCAAACTACACCCGAATCCATGTCAGAGTCAGTATTTTAACACTTATCAGTCTTACCAGCGCTTATGTAGGAATTCTTCTCTTTCTTATTCAGTGGAAAGGTCAGAGAAGAGTGGACTTCGAAAGATGCACGGAATTTGTCCGCATCTTCTCTGGACTTTACAAATCCACGATATGTGAAGACCTCCTCCCACAGATTGGTCCACGGAGGCGGCCATGTTTCTTATCCGATGCATCCGAACATAGCCGAACAGAACTCGGGTCGAAACCGAGTCCGATATGAACTTACCCTTTCAGACTACCCACGCCACACCGGTATATTAACACTTGTGCACAGGTATCACGTGCAGTTGAGAAGAACTTTAACCGACCTTGAAACTCGCCGAATTACAGTTGCTTCTTTATTTGGATATGGGAGTATTTTCCTGTGTAAGGTATGTTTTGGACATATTTTGAAAGCCTTAGAAACTTTAACCCATTTACTGATAAACATTCCTGAGTTTGATTGTTATGATGTTTATTACAAACTTTAAATCAGATAAACAGTGTACACGGGTGATTTCATCACAATCCGACTTTTGTCTTATAGGTCTAGATCTAGCAAATAAAAAAGCCGGATTAGTAATCAATCGCCCGTTGCTGATCTCTCAGTCATAGGCACTTGGTTTCAAGATTAAGAAAATGGACTATATTCTATCATATTTCTTTAATAAAATAGGTTCTGTTCCACAAATATGTTTCACGTGTTTTCACGGAATAATCAGACGGCTTCAAATTTGGTCCAGTCAATGAAATTTCATTCCGGAGCTTTTAAGCGATTTCGAGCGTCTGGAACCTGTATGTGGAAAGAATGCTAGTGTGTAGCGCCGAGAGAATTCTGAAACGTTTTTGAGTGGAATGAGCGATAATTTACCATTCTAAAGCTACCTTGCACAAACCTATGGCGAACGATTTTTATGATAGACTTAACTCAATATAAAAATATATAAGATAAGTTTCTTTAAGGGAAATACTGTTGTGACTCGTTTCGTGAAAATGATCCATCCGTGGAACTGTGAAAATATCGATCTTTGTCAACCTGCGCGACTTGCTAGTGTCGAAACTTTGGGCTAAAACACTTTTTTCTGAATCTATTTTTCCACTTATAGTTTTTTGTGATCATTTTCAAAATGCGTCCGTTCGCTGACTTCTACAGTATTTATTCCCTTTTTCAATCATGTAGATTACGGAACTCGCATTTGACCCTTTTACGCATAATTCGGACACATTTAACAATTATTTGTCAAAACAAATATCCAAAGAAGCCTACAAATAAGTTGACTTTGAACTAATATAATAGAAAGCTCATTCAAGGCTAAGTAAAATCACAAACAAGTAAAGTAACCGCTTTCCTAGAGGTACTAAATTAAATATCTAAACTTCTGTCATTTTCTCTTGACCCATTCCATAGGCCGCGTAACTAGGATTATGACATTTATACGCACTTAGAAGGCCAACAACATAGACTATATTGGATAAAGGCATATGTAGACTGTAACAAAAATTGCCTGTCCTCCGTCCGCACCCCTTTTTTATGATTTGAACGTTGGTGAATAATCAAAACATAGTAACTACAGCTTTAACAAGCTGTAGTTTCGATGTTATGAATATTCACCAAAGACATTTTTCGAAAGAAGATTAATTTCTATTACGCGCTTGCGTAATGTGTGTAATGCTAGTTACGCCCGTGTATTCTACAGGTTTCGAGGAGTGTTCAGGAAAAATGGATCGCAGTTCATCTTCTTCATATGTTTAATTACATTCATGGTGACCGTCTACAACTATACCGAAGATGAAGAAGAACTGGTGAGCTTACATAAAGTAAGTCGAGATTCACTTTCACTAGTATGGTCTTATGTAACTTTCTGGCTGAATTGGCGGAAATACAATTTGACAGAACTAGTGGGTCATACAGGTAATAACGTCGTGTAATTGACAAGGTTAATAATTTTGTGATGAAACTGAATGTGTGCGATGAGATTTGAGTGAGTTTCAAGGGAGGTAATTACGTGCCAATTGGACGAAATTATCACTTGAACGAAGTTATCTATATTTTTTAGTAGTTAGTCTCGGACGTATAGACCAGATTGCGTAAAGAGACAAAGAGTGATTAACAGATAAAAAATGAGGAGGAACATTTCAGAATCGATTTTATCTACCTGTTTCGTAACAGATCTATTTTTAGCCATCAAGGCGTGACGTCATACAGTTATCGATCGCATGCAGACGAATTTTAATTACAACGGGTCCGGGTTGAAAATTGCAAATGCATGATGGTTTTAAAACGGAGTGGAAAAAGAAGCATAATACAGACTGGATAGCAGACGATCTTTTTTTTTACCTTAGAGTTTAACCGTTTGTGAATTGAAGGAACGTGTCTGTAGCAGTCGCTTAACGATGGTAGTTCGCCTAGATGCGTAAAAAAGCAGGCAATTTCAACGGCAGTTCGATCTGCCGCATTGTTCTTTATCCTATATAAAACGGCCATTTTGAATGGGAGGAGGGAATTTTTGTGTCTTTTGTAATCTATTTTTAACGATGAGTATTGTGTAAACGTGTGACGTCATACAGCAGACGATTTTTCAGGTAGGTTTTATTGAAGCTAAGTGTAAATAACTTCTTTTGTAGATATGTAAATAGGGTTTCAAAATTCGGTCATCTACTCATGGGTGAAATGGTTAGGAGAAAGGGGTCTAGTTAAACAAGGATAAGCATTTTTGTAAAACATAGCCAAAGAAAAAGTATCAGAGGATATGACATTTCCCAATTAAATGGAATAACATGAATTGTATTTAATTTGAGATATTGACCAACTCACAGCAAGATGAGATTTAAATATTTTCAATCATTGTTGCGATTACTCATTAAAGGTTTAAATCATAAAAATATATCTTAAAAACTTCATTACCGCAGTCTGATTAGGTTAAGTTTCTTATTAAAAATTGGTCCCTATTCCTTTGCTTTGATATTAGCTACGAAGATAGATAGCTCTTTTAACAGTTTAAGCATGTGTTAAGGAATCCTTTCACATCATCGACAGGCATTGAGACATAAATTCATGCATCAGAAAAACAGGGATCCCAATACGAATTTAATGTATAAATAACCGGTGGAATAACCCATGTTGTTCTATTTATAGAAATGGTATGCCTTATGGTAAGTGACTCCTTCCCAGACGATAAAACTTTTCATAAATGTTAGGAAATATGAAAAAGCTTAGAAATTCATCATACAGAAAGCGTCGTTACTATAGCGGGTTTATCTACTCCTTTGTTGTCGGTGCGGGCGGACTGGGAAAGAATTTTTGTTTTTATTCTTAAACAACTTCAATCATTGTTGGTTTAAACCTATTTACAACAATTGGGAAACAAGTTCTTACAACTTAAATTAATCCCTCTCGATTCTGCTTACTGGAATATTCACCAGTGCTCGCGCCGATTGTTTGGGCTTATGAAAGAACCAAGATCGATAACCCTATCGGTAATCGCACTCGGGACCTTTGGATCAAGAGGCCGACGCTCTACCTCTTGACCAAGGACATCAAGCATTGTTGATAACTCTATTGAAGGTTTGAATTATAAATAGGCCATAGAAAATGTCGTTACTGCAACCCTGGTGAGTTTTACATACACTTGTAAAAAATGATCCTTCTTATTTGATATGGGCGAACTGGGAAAAATATGATAAAATTGGATTCATATACGGAACACACGGCGTAAAAAATGGTTCGTTAGAGGGTCGTTTTCTTCAGCAGACGACAAAGCTAAAGACTGGGACAAGTCTTAATGATTTAAAAGTGTAAATAGATTACAAAACGTTCCGTTTTCATCTCTCTCTGTCTCTGTGTCTGTCTGTCTGTCTGTCTCTCTCTCTCTCTCATTGTTTGTTTCTTTTTTTTCTTTCTTTCTTTCTCCGTTTTTCTGTCTTTTCTTACTCTATCTTTTTTTTTCAAGCACTTTCTTAGTTTACAGGATTCAACGAGTCCATACACGCTATTCTATTAAAGAACATGGCGTAATGATCCAGTTTATTCCAGTTTATTCCGAATGATTGATTCAAGTCCATACACGTTTGTGCAATACTATATAAATGCGAGATATGTATCCGATAATCTCATTCAGCTACCTGACACACACGAGAGATGAGTTACCTCATAAACAGAAGCTCTTAAACTATTCATAAGTTTAAAACAGGTGAGGTGTAAATTTCTATGTACTTAAGCAGACGATTTATCATGACGCCAGTCTGCAGTGAATAAAGTATGTTTACATCGTTTCGCTTGAATGGATAAGGAGTACTTTATAAATTACAGTGCTGAGATTTCAAAAAGGAGAAGTAAATGTAACAAATGATTGAAGTAGGTTTTTACACCACTTTCAACATTTGTACAATTAAATCTCGGTAGATGGAGACCTAATAATGCTTGTCTGGCATTCCTTGCACTTGTACTACCATTCAAACACATTCTATCACAAAGGTTTATGATTATCCACCAATGGAAGACTAAATGATACATTGGTTAACGATTATGTACCCATGGAAGAATAAACGATAAAATCAAGCCAAATCCTATTTACAATATTTATTAACAATATATATGTTACACATGCTTACATACATATTTATTCAATATCATTAGTATTGATCCAACTATTGAATTTCTTTGGATAATATTGCCATTTGACAAACAATTGTTTGTTTCGCCCTTTTCCTCTCGTTTTCAACACTTTCTCCACTTTCCACTTTTGATCTGGATCTAAGTCTATTCTTTGAAGTTCGGCTTCATAAAATGTTCCCTCGATATTTTCGTCTTGCAAATCAGGGAGTCTATATATGGGTAGGGACCCTCGGTGATAGCGTTTATACACTTTAAACACTTCTCCTGAATATTTCTGATCATATTCTCTGGTAAATGTTAATGTCAGATGCGATATACGCACAAAGTCACCGATTTTGTATTTGAATCTTTTTAAATCACGTTTTGTCCTTTGTGTTCTTGAGAAATAAGTTGATAGTCTCACTTCTTCCGAATTGGCTTTTTTCACATCAGACGGAGCCATCCCTATGGTTCGGTGATATGTCCTATTATAACTATTGGCTACGTCTTGTAGTACAGGTAGATATGAGTAGTTGTCCTTGTAAGTGAAAAAACGGTAAAGTTTCGTTTTAATTGTTTTTATTGCTCGCTCACTTATCGAAGCTTTGGTATCCGAATTCTGAGTAGGAAAATATCGCACATCGTTATCTGTCATCAGGGATTGAACTCTTTTTGCACGGAATTCTTGACCTGGAAAAGAAATGAAAACATATCATATAACTTGAAAGTACGAATATATATCATGTTTTATGTAAGAAATATTTACATTCTAGACTAAAGAGTTATAATTCAAAAGAATACAAAGGGGAAATTACCTTTATCCGTGATGAGTTTGGCGGGGGCTCGGCCATATTCTTTAAAAATGTCTTTGAAAGCTTTAGCTACCGCTTCCCCGGTCTTGTTCTTCAGTGGACGTAACCACACGTATTTTGAGAATGTGTCCACTACGAGTAGGATGTACTTGAAAGCATCGTTCCATTTTCGAATTTTACCATGTCGATTAAATCAGCCATCCACAGGTCATCTTTACCAGCAGTGACAATAGAGTTTCTCTGAAATCGTCGTCTTACATGTTTATATAAACTATACGATTCCTGGTTATGTAAGAATTTGCGTATCCTATGCATACCAATGTCAAATTTTCCTTCATTTTGTACCACTTTATACAGTTTCTGTGGCCCAGAAAAGCTTGCTGGATGAGACGGGTCATAATAAATCGATTTCAAGTAATCTTCCCAGGGTGCCATGTTCACTGTACAAATGTCACAATACTAATGAATAAGATCAGCCAAGAAGTATTACTTAAATATCTTTTATGAGTCATTTTCATCGTCACTGACGTCATCACCATCGGATTCCTCTTCATCATCGGAAAATTCCATGTCAAATAGTTCTTGAAAGGTGTTCTTATGTTTCCTTATGACTTTCTTCACAACAGTGGTTGTGTTTTGGCCTCTAGAGATCAGTTTATCTATTTGATCCATGATTTGTTGGTGAATTCTATTGCTTCTTAGTGGCAGAATATATTTATCTATTAATTGTTCGTATTTCGCGAAAAAATCTTTTTCGTCGTGATGTTTTATGCGCTCCTCGGCCATTTCCTGAGCAGCCTCACTATCCTCTCCATTATCTCTGAATGTATTGTAAATTCTGTCAAATTTATCCCTGTTACTTTCTCTGGCTCTTTTCCATAATTGTACGTAAGCCAAATTATCTTCAACAGAATCGTCTTCAGAGTCGCTTTCGTTTAAGTCCTCGTGTTTTCGTTTTCTTTGGTCCCTATGTTCAGGACACCAGCCGTTTTTGACGTGTCTTTGTACGTCATGAACAGTGTCAAATAATTGGCCACAATCATCACATGGTTGTCCTTTATTATCCATTATTTCTTCGGAATTATTTTCTGTAATGTTTTCCGGATCTGAATATTCCGTGATGTTATCTGTTTGAGTTCCGACTGCAGAATGATTAAATTCTGGCGCAACATCTTCTTTTATAGAATTTTGTGGAGTCACGTGACTTGTCTTTTCTAGAGCGTTTTTTCTTTGACCGATGCATTTTAGCCTCTGATCTTCTGGTGTAGTTGGTTTTAAATCAACCAATAAATGTCCGTAAGGTTGTTTCGTAGCTTTTGAAAATTGTTTCAATAGAATATCACTTTGCCCTGGATACATCTGTCTTGCTAGGGTCATCACTGATATTTTATCGACTGGATTATTAAACAATACAAGATAGTGACAGTTTCTTCTTTGTGTCGGGTCCTTGGTGCCAAATAAATTCTGGTTTATAGAGATCACAGATAGAGATCTATGATGTGAGCCCTCAGTGAACAGATCAGTGATCCGTTTATCCTTTCCGGCTTCAGAAAATATATCGTCCAAAATTAAAAGGTTGTTGACTCTAGGATCAAAGAAATCGTCTTCATCTAAGTCGGTAGGAATGCCTTTTGTAAATTCCACCTTAGGAGTAACTGTCTTTTGAATTTCTGTGTATAAGGGTTGCCATCTTTTGTAGAGCCACACAATTCTTTGAATGCGAGGCTGAATGTTTGTGAAGTGATTCTGTAATAACCTTTCTACCATCGTAGTCTTTCCACATGCTGAAAGAAAGATTGAATTTCTTAAGAAAATTTTATTCCGGCACATAAAATAGACCTATTATAAAGTGAGAGAAATTGATACCAATATGTTGTTGAAAAAGCCCCCGAAAATATAAGAGACTAAAATATTCAAATTGTAGACAAGTTTATTATTTCAATATTAAAAAGAGAAAAAATCATAGCAAAAACCGAGGGTAAAAAAAAAAACGTTGAAAAAAGTGAATTGAAATATATATGAAAAATATATTTAATACCTGTGGGACCTGATATCATCATAGTAAATGGGTGACGAAACACTACGTTTTCTTCTAATGGTAAAATTTCTTGTGGCGACCTTAGATACATCTCACTGTCTGGCGGCGGCGGCGGTGGCGGCGGCGGCGGTGGTGGTGGCGGCGGCGGCGGCGGTGGTGGTGGTGGTGGCGGCGGCGGCGGCGGCGGCGGCGGCGGATACGCTTCAGTGCTCTGCGGATATGCTTGAGCGATTTCCATATGTTTTTGTCTTTGATGCCTTAACATGACATCTCTTCTTGAAAAATACTGCAAACAGTCTGGACACTTTGCAGAATACATGTTGACTCTCCGATGATTGGCAACTGAATGACGAGATATATTTTGTTTCTTCAATATAAATATATTCGCCTGTTTGCAGCAACAAATTATGATCAAATAAAGTATGCTTAGCCAATCACAGCCATGGACCTATCATGAATAGCCATCCCCTTAATTTTTTTTCCTATACATGTAAATCAGGAAACAGAGGTCATGAGAAACTTATCCAGTTCGAAAACCCTTAAGTGATGATCACTCTTTAATTCCACCTTAGTTGACCATTGTATAATCTCGCATTGACAGCAATAAATATGTCATAATAACGCATTTTGAAAAATTTAAGGTGCACTGTTGTAAACTCAACAGATGAAATAACTATGTACCTCGAAAATCTTAAATGCTGTCTCGTCTGGTGATCATGTAATCTCGCTTTGATAAAAATATTATTACTTGCATCAAAACATATTGCGCATGCGCGAGAAATTCTTTCTATATATTTGAAGTTTTCGTAACTATATTTCATTTCTCGCGCATGCGCAATATGTTTTGATGCAAGTAATAATATTTTTATCAAAGCGAGATTACATGATCACCAGACGAGACAGCATTTAAGATTTTCGAGGTACATAGTTATTTCATCTGTTGAGTTTACAACAGTGCACCTTAAATTTTTCAAAATGCGTTATTATGACATATTTATTGCTGTCAATGCGAGATTATACAATGGTCAACTAAGGTGGAATTAAAGAGTGATCATCACTTAAGGGTTTTCGAACTGGATAAGTTTCTCATGACCTCTGTTTCCTGATTTACATGTATAGGAAAAAAAAAAAGGGGATGGCTATTCATGATAGGTCCATGGCTGTGATTGGCTAAGCATACTTTATTTGATCATAATTTGTTGCTGCAAACAGGCGAATATATATATATTGAAGAAACAAAATATATCTCGTCATTCAGTTGCCAATCATCGGAGAGTCAACATGTATTCTGCAAAGTGTCCAGACTGTTTGCAGTATTTTTCAAGAAGAGATGTCATGTTAAGGCATCAAAGACAAAAACATATGGAAATCGCTCAAGCATATCCGCAGAGCACTGAAGCGTATCCGCCGCCGCCGCCGCCGCCGCCGCCACCACCACCACCACCGCCGCCGCCGCCGCCACCACCACCGCCGCCGCCGCCACCGCCGCCGCCGCCAGACAGTGAGATGTATCTAAGGTCGCCACAAGAAATTTTACCATTAGAAGAAAACGTAGTGTTTCGTCACCCATTTACTATGATGATATCAGGTCCCACAGGTATTAAATATATTTTTCATATATATTTCAATTCACTTTTTTCAACGTTTTTTTTTTTACCCTCGGTTTTTGCTATGATTTTTTCTCTTTTTAATATTGAAATAATAAACTTGTCTACAATTTGAATATTTTAGTCTCTTATATTTTCGGGGGCTTTTTCAACAACATATTGGTATCAATTTCTCTCACTTTATAATAGGTCTATTTTATGTGCCGGAATAAAATTTTCTTAAGAAATTCAATCTTTCTTTCAGCATGTGGAAAGACTACGATGGTAGAAAGGTTATTACAGAATCACTTCACAAACATTCAGCCTCGCATTCAAAGAATTGTGTGGCTCTACAAAAGATGGCAACCCTTATACACAGAAATTCAAAAGACAGTTACTCCTAAGGTGGAATTTACAAAAGGCATTCCTACCGACTTAGATGAAGACGATTTCTTTGATCCTAGAGTCAACAACCTTTTAATTTTGGACGATATATTTTCTGAAGCCGGAAAGGATAAACGGATCACTGATCTGTTCACTGAGGGCTCACATCATAGATCTCTATCTGTGATCTCTATAAACCAGAATTTATTTGGCACCAAGGACCCGACACAAAGAAGAAACTGTCACTATCTTGTATTGTTTAATAATCCAGTCGATAAAATATCAGTGATGACCCTAGCAAGACAGATGTATCCAGGGCAAAGTGATATTCTATTGAAACAATTTTCAAAAGCTACGAAACAACCTTACGGACATTTATTGGTTGATTTAAAACCAACTACACCAGAAGATCAGAGGCTAAAATGCATCGGTCAAAGAAAAAACGCTCTAGAAAAGACAAGTCACGTGACTCCACAAAATTCTATAAAAGAAGATGTTGCGCCAGAATTTAATCATTCTGCAGTCGGAACTCAAACAGATAACATCACGGAATATTCAGATCCGGAAAACATTACAGAAAATAATTCCGAAGAAATAATGGATAATAAAGGACAACCATGTGATGATTGTGGCCAATTATTTGACACTGTTCATGACGTACAAAGACACGTCAAAAACGGCTGGTGTCCTGAACATAGGGACCAAAGAAAACGAAAACACGAGGACTTAAACGAAAGCGACTCTGAAGACGATTCTGTTGAAGATAATTTGGCTTACGTACAATTATGGAAAAGAGCCAGAGAAAGTAACAGGGATAAATTTGACAGAATTTACAATACATTCAGAGATAATGGAGAGGATAGTGAGGCTGCTCAGGAAATGGCCGAGGAGCGCATAAAACATCACGACGAAAAAGATTTTTTCGCGAAATACGAACAATTAATAGATAAATATATTCTGCCACTAAGAAGCAATAGAATTCACCAACAAATCATGGATCAAATAGATAAACTGATCTCTAGAGGCCAAAACACAACCACTGTTGTGAAGAAAGTCATAAGGAAACATAAGAACACCTTTCAAGAACTATTTGACATGGAATTTTCCGATGATGAAGAGGAATCCGATGGTGATGACGTCAGTGACGATGAAAATGACTCATAAAAGATATTTAAGTAATACTTCTTGGCTGATCTTATTCATTAGTATTGTGACATTTGTACAGTGAACATGGCACCCTGGGAAGATTACTTGAAATCGATTTATTATGACCCGTCTCATCCAGCAAGCTTTTCTGGGCCACAGAAACTGTATAAAGTGGTACAAAATGAAGGAAAATTTGACATTGGTATGCATAGGATACGCAAATTCTTACATAACCAGGAATCGTATAGTTTATATAAACATGTAAGACGACGATTTCAGAGAAACTCTATTGTCACTGCTGGTAAAGATGACCTGTGGATGGCTGATTTAATCGACATGGTAAAATTCGAAAATGGAACGATGCTTTCAAGTACATCCTACTCGTAGTGGACACATTCTCAAAATACGTGTGGTTACGTCCACTGAAGAACAAGACCGGGGAAGCGGTAGCTAAAGCATTCAAAGACAAAGAATATGGCCGAGCCCCCGCCAAACTCATCACGGATAGAGGTAATTTCCCCTTTGTATTCTTTTGAATTATAACTCTTTAGTCTAGAATGTAAATATTTCTTACATAAAACATGATATATATTCGTACTTTCAAGTTATATGATATGTTTTCATTTCTTTTCCAGGTCAAGAATTCCGTGCAAAAAGAGTTCAATCCCTGATGACAGATAACGATGTGCGATATTTTCCTACTCAGAATTCGGATACCAAAGCTTCGATAAGTGAGCGAGCAATAAAAACAATTAAAACGAAACTTTACCGTTTTTTCACTTACAAGGACAACTACTCATATCTACCTGTACTACAAGACGTAGCCAATAGTTATAATAGGACATATCACCGAACCATAGGGATGGCTCCGTCTGATGTGAAAAAAGCCAATTCGGAAGAAGTGAGACTATCAACTTATTTCTCAAGAACACAAAGGACAAAACGTGATTTAAAAAGATTCAAATACAAAATCGGTGACTTTGTGCGTATAACGCATCTGACATCAACATTTACCAGAGAATATGATCAGAAATATTCAGGAGAAGTGTTTAAAGTGTATAAACGCTATCACCGAGGGTCCCTACCCATATATAGACTCCCTGATTTGCAAGACGAAAATATCGAGGGAACATTTTATGAAGCCGAACTTCAAAGAATAGACTTAGATCCAGATCAAAAGTGGAAAGTGGAGAAAGTGTTGAAAACGAGAGGAAAAGGGCGAAACAAACAATTGTTTGTCAAATGGCAATATTATCCAAAGAAATTCAATAGTTGGATCAATACTAATGATATTGAATAAATATGTATGTAAGCATGTGTAACATATATATTGTTAATAAATATTGTAAATAGGATTTGGCTTGATTTTATCGTTTATTCTTCCATGGGTACATAATCGTTAACCAATGTATCATTTAGTCTTCCATTGGTGGATAATCATAAACCTTTGTGATAGAATGTGTTTGAATGGTAGTACAAGTGCAAGGAATGCCAGACAAGCATTATTAGGTCTCCATCTACCGAGATTTAATTGTACAAATGTTGAAAGTGGTGTAAAAACCTACTTCAATCATTTGTTACATTTACTTCTCCTTTTTGAAATCTCAGCACTGTAATTTATAAAGTACTCCTTATCCATTCAAGCGAAACGATGTAAACATACTTTATTCACTGCAGACTGGCGTCATGATAAATCGTCTGCTTAAGCACATAGAAATTTACACCTCACCTGTTTTAAACTTATGAATAGTTTAAGAGCTTCTGTTTATGAGGTAACTCATCTCTCGTGTGTGTCAGGTAGCTGAATGAGATTATCGGATACATATCTCGCATTTATATAGTATTGCACAAACGTGTATGGACTTGAATCAATCATTCGGAATAAACTGGAATAAACTGGATCATTACGCCATGTTCTTTAATAGAATAGCGTGTATGGACTCGTTGAATCCTGTAAACTAAGAAAGTGCTTGAAAAAAAAAGATAGAGTAAGAAAAGACAGAAAAACGGAGAAAGAAAGAAAGAAAAAAAAGAAACAAACAATGAGAGAGAGAGAGACAGACAGACAGACAGACAGACACAGAGACAGAGAGAGATGAAAACGGAACGTTTTGTAATCTATTTACACTTTTAAATCATTAAGACTTGTCCCAGTCTTTAGCTTTGTCGTCTGCTGAAGAAAACGACCCTCTAACGAACCATTTTTTACGCCGTGTGTTCCGTATATGAATCCAATTTTATCATATTTTTCCCAGTTCGCCCATATCAAATAAGAAGGATCATTTTTTACAAGTGTATGTAAAACTCACCAGGGTTGCAGTAACGACATTTTCTATGGCCTATTTATAATTCAAACCTTCAATAGAGTTATCAACAATGCTTGATGTCCTTGGTCAAGAGGTAGAGCGTCGGCCTCTTGATCCAAAGGTCCCGAGTGCGATTCCCGATAGGGTTATCGATCTTGGTTCTTTCATAAGCCCAAACAATCGGCGCGAGCACTGGTGAATATTCCAGTAAGCAGAATCGAGAGGGATTAATTTAAGTTGTAAGAACTTGTTTCCCAATTGTTGTAAATAGGTTTAAACCAACAATGATTGAAGTTGTTTAAGAATAAAAACAAAAATTCTTTCCCAGTCCGCCCGCACCGACAACAAAGGAGTAGATAAACCCGCTATAGTAACGACGCTTTCTGTATGATGAATTTCTAAGCTTTTTCATATTTCCTAACATTTATGAAAAGTTTTATCGTCTGGGAAGGAGTCACTTACCATAAGGCATACCATTTCTATAAATAGAACAACATGGGTTATTCCACCGGTTATTTATACATTAAATTCGTATTGGGATCCCTGTTTTTCTGATGCATGAATTTATGTCTCAATGCCTGTCGATGATGTGAAAGGATTCCTTAACACATGCTTAAACTGTTAAAAGAGCTATCTATCTTCGTGGCTAATATCAAAGCAAAGGAATAGGGACCAATTTTTAATAAGAAACTTAACCTAATCAGACTGCGGTAATGAAGTTTTTAAGATATATTTTTATGATTTAAACCTTTAATGAGTAATCGCAACTATGATTGAAAATATTTAAATCTCATCTTGCTGTGAGTTGGTCAATATCTCAAATTAAATACAATTCATGTTATTCCATTTAATTGGGAAATGTCATATCCTCTGATACTTTTTCTTTGGCTATGTTTTACAAAAATGCTTATCCTTGTTTAACTAGACCCCTTTCTCCTAACCATTTCACCCATGAGTAGATGACCGAATTTTGAAACCCTATTTACATATCTACAAAAGAAGTTATTTACACTTAGCTTCAATAAAACCTACCTGAAAAATCGTCTGCTGTATGACGTCACACGTTTACACAATACTCATCGTTAAAAATAGATTACAAAAGACACAAAAATTCCCTCCTCCCATTCAAAATGGCCGTTTTATATAGGATAAAGAACAATGCGGCAGATCGAACTGCCGTTGAAATTGCCTGCTTTTTTACGCATCTAGGCGAACTACCATCGTTAAGCGACTGCTACAGACACGTTCCTTCAATTCACAAACGGTTAAACTCTAAGGTAAAAAAAAGATCGTCTGCTATCCAGTCTGTATTATGCTTCTTTTTCCACTCCGTTTTAAAACCATCATGCATTTGCAATTTTCAACCCGGACCCGTTGTAATTAAAATTCGTCTGCATGCGATCGATAACTGTATGACGTCACGCCTTGATGGCTAAAAATAGATCTGTTACGAAACAGGTAGATAAAATCGATTCTGAAATGTTCCTCCTCATTTTTTATCTGTTAATCACTCTTTGTCTCTTTACGCAATCTGGTCTATACGTCCGAGACTAACTACTTTTTTTGTTCCCCTATAAAAAATCTACCCCTCTTTAAGAAAACAATTGGGTCTTTGCAAACGCTTCCCGGGAGTCAATAACTGCTAATAAAACGAGATAATGATAAAGTTGATTTGAATGAAGTTTTGAAGCATTTCGAATGATTCTTAGGCGTTTTTCAAATGATATACAGTTAACAACATCGTGAAATTGACAAGGTGAATGATTTGAGAATTATTTTGGAATGAAATTGAATGAGTGCGTGGAGCGAATTTTGAGTGAAATTCAAGTGAAGTTAATCAATATCGCTCATTTTGTTCAAGATGGACAAAATTAGCGATATTGATAACCTCCCTTTTATAAAACTGCATAAAAGTTCTGTAAATTGCTTTCTTTTTCTTCAAGAACCAATCAGATGTCACCACTACCAATTATGACAGTGAACTCGCGATTTTTTTCATGGATATTTTTTTTAATGTACAGCCGTTGATCGTATACTTTTTAGTCATTTGGCGCGTTTCAGATCGATTTGAGTGAATGTTTAGAATGAGTGAAATGTACGCTGAGTGAGTGATTTAGAATGGTTTTGATTGAGATGAAATTTAATTTCACAATGTAACTAATAGCCTGGCTCCCAGGCTGTCAGTTAGTTTTGAAATTAATAAGGAAGACCAATCATGTGTAACTATTTTATTTCTAATTACCTCCCATATTCTCAAAAACTGTCACTGATCGGCCAGTCAGAGAATATAAGCTGATAAGAAATTTTCTTTCTCTTTTTGAATTTTGCTTATTTATTCACAATACTTCAGATCAGTGGGACGGGAGCCAGTCTATGTAACTAACTGTATGAGATTTTTTATTTCAAATTTCGATTGAGCTGTAAAAATGCTTTAAATAATGCGGTGACCTAGTGAGTTAGAATGATTTTTGAACGAATTTCACGATTTTATTTTCTGAAGCTGGTCGAATAGGAAAAGTTAAAAGTTAATAAGACATTTGAAATTGAAAAGGGGAATGATTTTTGAATTCTATTGAATTAGTGGAAGGAGCTATTTTTGAATGGAATTAAGGGGAGATAATACTACAGTGCGGGATCGACCGAATTAATCGAGTCATCGCATGATTCGATTTTTTGCGAGTAGGAAAATTTGTTCGTTTTACTTCGACTTCAAAATATGACATACTAATGTAAATTACTCCACAAGGAATAGTTTTATGAAATAGCTAACCAATTTAACGGCTTTTTTGTCACCAAATTTACAAACGTATAGAGTTTGCAAAGTTTAAGAGAGGTTCTGTAATAACAATTGATTACATCCTTAAAAAAAACCCATCGTATTATTTCTTTATCGTGTATCTTTTCGGACTTTACAGGCGCTTTGAAATCCGCATTCGATAAAAAAAATAATGTGCAATGATTTGATCGATCTGATTGAAATGTTGATCGTTATGAAGGATTTTGAGGCGTTTTGTATTATTTTATATAGTTTGAGTGATTTTTATGGTATAAATGAATGGGGCGCAGAGTGAGTGATTTAGAACGATTTAGATCGAGGTGAATGTCAATTTCACGATGTTACTCACCGTATATCCTCAGGTTTTTTGAAACTCAGAACTTATATCTCGTCCTTGAAAGACACCCATAAATACCACACATTCAATATTTCGGTCAAATCAAAACAAATTGTTTGTTTTGATTTGACCGAAATATTGAATGAGGCACGAAGAAAAATGAGCATGTGCGTGTCATTTTCAACAATGAGCGATATTTGGGATGTGCAATCAATCGGCAGCCTAGACAGACACAGTTCAATTAGTACCAGACTATTTAAAGATACTTTGAGACACTTTTGTTTTATTGCGTATAATAGAACTTACTATACCACATAAGGAACTTCATAAGCACTTTATTTGGGATAAATGACGAACAACTCCAATTGAATTGAAAATAGGGCATTAAATATTATGCCGAAACTATTTTGTATAAATAGTATCAAAAAACAGTTAAAACAAAATGCTGTAATAACGGAGTTTATCCAAATCTGGGCGAAACACAACACCGCCGCATAAATTGCAAAATGATAATTACATGGAATCATTAACAAATGCACGCCAATTTTGAATGGGCCTGGATAAATCTTGCACGCACTAGATCCATTCAACAAATTTTATTCCAGAGAGAAGTACCAATAATAAAAGAGATGGGTAATGACCCGCCAACTTCAGAAGATACACAGAAAACTGCTGTGGAAGTCCAAGAGTTAGACGATATTAACAAACAAGGAAAATTAAACTTCCCGCCGAAAAAGCCAATTAAACCATACCATCGACATGACTTCCTAAAAGACGTAAGTTGAACTTAAGGTAGCAATGGACACATGGCGTCATTTTTTCCGCCTAATGAATTTTTTTCTTGTTCACATATGATGTAAATTAACATTGTCTAGTCATTATATCAAAATTTGAAGGTATCTTTCCATGCTCGTTTTCATGCTAGAGTTATCTGCCCTTGAGTAGTATTGGCCATTTTTCAGTAAAACGTTTATATTCGTTTTAGCTATAAAACACATACACTTTGAAAGACCTTATGCATGTTCACAATGGCTGTTGCCAAGAAAATCTCTCTTTGATCAATTGCATTTGCACAATTTGCCTTCAAAAGTTATAGTTTGCGTGCAAAGCGGGGAATTATTGCCAAACTGTTATCCTGAACTCAGGGCAGCCTGCAATATCGCCCATACACGATTAGTAATTAGACGCTCCCGTACATGAAAGCTGACAATATATTCACTCTTATTTATTGCGAGAGATACAGAGTATCAGTTAACACGCATACTTTTCATATCTAAAGATTTTATTGTTATATTATTGCATAAAATGTACGTTTTCGGGTCGTTAAATGTATACGTTAACGGACAAAACCCAGACGTTAACGGGAGAAAAGGTGGATTTATCAGTAAATTCACGTGCCGAAAACGTCCGGCTTTTTTTTTTACTTAGATATCCTCGATTTAAGGCTTATACATTACAGTCAATCTCAATGATTCTTATATTTTTTTCTGCAATATTAGTTCGCCTAAAAGGATGTTTTATATTTTCTGTTCAAAATTCAACAAAATTTAAGATTTAGAAGACTGTATGCATTGATAAGTAAAATGAGTGAAAATTATTCATGTCTAACATTATAATAGAGCATACCTAAAGACGTTGCTCTAATTCCCGCGTTAAATTGTGTGACGTCATCAATTTACAGGGCCACGTCGGTATAAACAATATGGGCGTTGTATTTTACAATACAACTCTTTATTCAAAACCACGTATGGTATAAACATACAATATGGTTATATAAGACAAGATCAAAAACAGTTATGATTGGATCGAGATAAGATAAATGAAAGGAAAAAAAAAGTAATTTATCTAGAAGTGAAAGTTAATCTAATGGGAAACCAGATAATTGAGTAAATTTTACTTTAGTTTACTGTAAATGATTATTCGGATGGTGTCGGAATTTCGGAAATTTAGTTCATGATATTATGGTGTGCGTTCCAAACATCGCAATCACAGCCTAATTAAGCTGTGGTTCCGCTATTTGGTCGCAAATGGGTTAAAGATTTTTCACTTTTTCTTGCTTTTTGACTAAAATAAAAACAACAGAAATGATTTATGTCATTGGTTGCCATATTGGCTGTATCCCCGTTTTTCCCGACCTTGTTAGAAACGAAAAAACAAGGTTGGAAACTGGGGATATTGCATTTTACAAACATCAATAATACGGCTAAGAAAATATTGTTCTAATACTCCATGTATAACAGATACTCTACTAGGGGTCGATATTAACTATATTAAATAAAAGTAGAATAAATTAGAATTTGAGTATTGTCAGCCTTTTCATCTGGACCAGTCAGAGAATTTTGTCGTCAGTTAATAGGTTAAATATCTGTTGAATACACAATCCTATCGTTCGACGTAGAGCATGTTTTCATAAGTAAATCACATTCCAATCGTTTGTAAATATAATGACCTGACGGCCATCCTATTTACAAACAATAAACGTAGGGGTTCTCGAGGGGTATTACTTGTAAATAACATCCCTTTTCATCATTGCGTGTAATATGAGGTTTTGGCCAGTTCCCCATCAAGCGCCTCGTGACATACGTGTTTTCCCAAACTTATCGACCAATAATAGTTCATTATGCAGGTCATGTGATCTAGGCTTCACGCTTTCTGCGGATTATTCTACCCAGGTCAAATGACCTGTGAATGACGTAATTTTCCGGCATATTCGTAAAATTGTAACCGGTTTTATATCGTTTCTGTGAAATTATTTTGCAATTTCTGTTTGAATTTATACTCTAATCTATATTTTTATGCAATGATAGCGTCGATTCACTGTTTTTCGGGCGTTGACATTTGCAGAGACCCTAAAAATGCTTTAACGCCCTCGTGCTTCACACTTGGGCGTTAAACCATTTTTCGGGTCTCTGCAAATGTTAACGCCCTCGAAAACGTGATTTAACCCTATAATATTCAGATTTATTTGAGTTATTGTTGTACTAATTCAATAAAAATAATTCAATATCTTCCTGTCTCGCATACTTAAATTATACTACTTTTCAAACAAAACTTCCAGAAACCCATTAAATTCGACAAACGATTCAAAAATCCCTGTTGGTATGAAGGGGAGCGTTTAAGATGTTTGCCATACTTCTTTCTGATGGGTGTGAGAAAATGTGCCACTACCTCGCTGTATGCCAACATCAGACAGCACCCTCAAGCTGCTGCGTTGGGAAGCAAGGAGCCTCAGTTCTTTGGATACGGACAGATGTACAACCGTGAGAATGATATGTTTCCTAATATTGTCATTGTTTTGTTTGACACTTAACACAATTTCATCATTTGAGTTTTGTAAGGGTTTGGATCAGTTTGTAAGATCGTGTACTAGACTCTCATTCCGATTAAAACCATTCTAAATCACTCGATAAAGGTTCCATTTATTCAATCCTATCAACGAATCTAATCACTCAAAACGCTTCGAAATTGTTTAAAAACGCTTCAAAATCGTTTAAAACCGATCGAAATTTCTTTCAAATTGATCAAAAACTTACACGATTTTATGGACTGGTTGGTTATTAAGCGTCTTTATTGGCCATGATGGCACAAAATCAGAAAAAAATACATATACGTAGATTTTTATCAAAGCGAGTTAAATCGGACGAAAAAATCGATAGTGTTTTATTTCCCTTGAAAATCACTCAAACCATGCTCATTATTGACATTCAGTTTTATTCCAAATTACAGTAAAACTTGTATAAAGCGACCACTTAAGGGAGCACCAAAAAGCGGTCGCTCATGGGAATGGTCGCTCAATACGAAATACCATGACAAACGTGAAAGTTTATTTTGATAGCATTTATAGATTGTCGTTCAAGTCGTACAGAATCTTATGATGTTCGAACCCACTAGAATCGTTTTATTGAGACGATTCTAATGGGTTCCAACAACATAAGATATCAACAATAACCAATTTTTCGTTAAGAATGTCCTTTTTTTCAGAAAATTTGCTTACGTTGCGGGGACTTTTTATGGTGGTCGCTTAATAAAATTGGTCGCTTAATAGACGTGGTCGCTCGAGCAATATCGACTGAATTCCAAAAACATCCAATCGATCAATTGTTCGATGTTACTCTCTGTCGGATCGATGTTATCCCTTGTTCCTAAAAAGGTTTATAAAATAAATACGAATTCAATAAATGAGAATGGAGATATAAATTACCGAATACATAACGAAATTTTAATGATATTCTTTAATGCTTTTCGAGAGATTATTTAGAAATAACGGTAGATTATTACTTGATAATCTCACTGCCGAACCCGTTTCAAAAACAAAAAGTTATAGCATATGCTTTACTTCGTTTAACTCTATTTGACATTGAAATAAGCAACACCCAATAATTGAAGTCATCATATACGTTGCATAGAAGTCACGTACAAAATAAGATGTTTTAAGAAAGTTCGTCCTAAAATTTTCACATTTAGTCTCATTTTTTGTATTTAATATATAGAATAGTCGTATTTTTTCCGAGATATATCGATTGATTTTTCATTTCCTGAAGAATAAAAGCTACATTATCACGACTTGCTCCGACACTTGTGAAAATATAGCTATTGTATTTCACTCAATGAAATATATAGAGGATAATCATGTGTTGCAGTGTAAGATCGATTAATATTTCAAACAGTGAACAACAAAAGGTATATTTTCATCAAATGAAATACCAATCGATCTTACTCGAAATCAAAAAATAACATTCTATTTTCTCAAAGCGAAAATAAGACAAAATCTGGAAGTTCTTAGACGTTTTTTCTTAAAGTGCGTCATTTTGCACATGATTGCTATATGCAAAGTTCCCGGTGACGTCACTTATTCTTCTCTGCTTAGATGACGTCGGATAGGATGAAATCAAGGAAATCGGGGTGTATAAGTCGTTGGTTATTTCATTGGTTAGGCAGTGAGTTTATTAAAATGATAATAACCGTTATTCCTGGATAAACCACCGAAAAATCGATCTTACACTGCAACAAACGAGTATCCTTATCATTACAACCCTCTCGGCTCTACAAGTCGAAGGCCAAAACACTTTTGTGTTGACGTCGTGTCCACCCTCTGCCTGTCGGTTAGCTCAGTCTATAACGCATTGTACTCTCGATCCTCGGGTCATGAGTTCGAGCTGCCGGTCGCTCAACCTTCATACGACATTTAAGAAGGTCATTGTGACACGAGTTATTTGTCGCCCATCTTTGGACGTATGTCGATATCGTAATACGCAGAAGTGGGATGACATGCTAGTGGCTCGGATAAAATTCTTTAGTTGTTCTTGTGAGTGAAACGAAATAAAACTATGAGTAGGTTCACCAGCATCCGTAATATAACTTCTATAATGTTAAACATGGTGTTTAACCCCGTACAAACAAACTAAGTAACCAACAATTAACTAATAAACTTATAGTCGGTCTTCTTAAATTTTAACTCCCGTTTTCGCTATGAAATCTACAAACTCATATAGCAGGATTCTTTTGAACATTTTGCATCATAAAAAATATTTCTTTTTCAAATGAGATAGATCCACCGGAAAATTCAAGGAATGTTTTTTCGGAATTCAATAATAACATTCTACGTGTATTATTCGCCAAATAAAAGTAGTTCTTCAAATTTAATTCTAAGTCCGAAAAGTCTTTCAATTCTTCTTGAGCGTCATACTTGAACATCTTCGGTGGCCAAAAAAATGTTCTTTGCCAAACCCAACTATATTCCTCTGAAAAAATGAAGATAATGATCTTAAAAACACACACGGTTAAAAGAAAGATTATTATCAATGCCTGCACCGTTCCAACTACTATTTTGAATTATTTAGCCCTGTGTCAACGATGACAAAACTGTGCAAACTGTTTCTTTATGCACGCAGGTGCATGTGCAAAGCGGGATATAATATAAAAACAGTTTGCGCCGTTTTCTTAACCTGAGCGCAGGGTAGCGCTCATAAATAATAATACTTTCAGAAACCCGAGGTGCAGATCAGCTGGCTAATTACATCAAAAGATTTGACGACAGTGCTGAAAAGATTGCTGCCGCTTCGAGAGACGCTAGTGACACAAAGTACTACAATAAGATGATTTTAGGTAAAGAGGGGTAAACGGTTATTATTATTTAAACATATGACATGTTTTGTGGGAGAATTTTTAAGCAAACTGCATGCCCTTTTCTATGAATATTGAATGGTATGGAATGGCAAAGACTTTCCTGCGAGTGTAATGAAGAAAACAGATATATTTTTCTGTGCGTATTGTAAGGCAAACACTTCATCTTTTCTGGGATCATTGTATCAAACAGTTATATTTTTATGGGCGTATTGTAACACAAACAGTTTTTTTTTCTTGGGGTTTTGTATGACAAACATTAATATGAATATTGAAAGACCTACACTTTCCTTAGAGTGTAATGAGGAAATCAGTTCTTTTTCTCTGGGCGTATGGTATGACAAACACTTCTACTTTTCTGGGTACACTGTAACAAACAGTTATATTTTTCTGGGCGTATTGTAACACAAACAGTTCTATTTTTCGTGAGGTTTTGTATGACAAACAATACTATTTTCTGGGAGAATTGTATGAATAAAATTCTACTACTTGGGCGTATTGTTAAGGAAACAGTGTTATTTTCTGGGTGTTTTGTATGGCAAACAATCCTATTTTCTGAGGAGGGGGGATTTTATGGCAAAAATTCTTCTACTTGGGCGTATTGTTACGGAAACAGTGTTATTTTCTGGGAGTTTTGTATGACAAATAATCCTATTTTCTGGTGGGGTGGGGATTTTATGGCAAAAAATTTCTACTAGGGCGTATTGTTACGGAAACAGTGCCATTTCCTGGGAGTTGTGTATGACAAACAATCCTATTTTCTGAGGAGGGGGGATTTTATGGCAAAAATTCTTCTACTTGGGCGTATTGTTACGGAAACAGTGTTATTTTCTGGGAGTTTTGTATGACAAATAATCCTATTTTCTACGGGTGGGTTGGGGTGGGGGGGGGGGGTTATGGCAAAATTTCTTTTACTTGGGCGTATTGTTATGGAAACAGTATCATTTTCTTGGAGTTTTGCATGACAGTTCTTTTTTTTTCTGCAGGTGACGGTAGTACCGATTCTATGTACGTAAATTACGACTGGCACCAGTTTCCAGGCAACAAAAATTTAAAGGAACCAAAATACCTAACACTGGATTATCTACACCATTTTGTACCGAGGGCAAAAATTATCCTCGTGTTCCGAGACCCAATTGAGAGGTAAAATATTGTTTTACCTTGTTCTAAACAATTCTTAATGTGAATATTGATTAAAATCAACTCATGTCTATATATTTAGATTCAAATATTTTTTATAGCATTTGGGCTATGAACATTCATCTAGCTTCATTTTAGCGCAATATTGGCGGAACGCAAACGTCTTGTACTACATTGCACTGCGAATTTAAATGGGAATAGGGTCGTTTGTAGAAAGCGCGTCAAATCGTGAATTTTACGACGGCATGGTGACGTTATTTCTAAATTAAAAAGCAAAAAAATATACGCCGTTGAGATCGCATTAATTTAGAGATTACTTATATACCAAAAATAATTCACTTCTCTCTAAAAACGCTTTTGTCATCTTCCACATTAAATGGATTTCTAATAATGATTTCTTCTCAGATATCAGGGCCCGAGATTATATGGAAAATAAACGTTTGTTTCAGTGTAAGATCGATTTATATTTCATTGAGTGAACAACGCAAAATGAAATTTTAATTGACCTTTTTGGAAAACAAAGGATTATTCTATTTCTTTTATGCAAAAATGAGACAAAATGTGAAATTTCTAGGACATATTTTCGTAAAGCGCGTCATTTTGCACGTGATTGTAATGCAACGTTCATTGTGACGTCACTAATTTCGCCCAGCAAAGATGACGTCAGACAGGGTGAAATGCACAAAAGCAGGGTTTAAGTTTTTGATAATTTCACTGCTTTTGTGGTGAGATTATCAAGTGATAATCTAAGGTTATTTCTCGATAAACCACCAAAAAGCATTTAAGAAAAAAACTTTTCATCATTCAAGAGTGAAAATTTTCTCAAACTTAGAATTCAAATAAATGTATGTACATAAAAGATAATATTGATTAGTTGTTATTCGTGGCAACTTAGTAAATATCATCTTTACGTTCATACATTTATATTGTATTTAATAAGACTTAGGGCTTAAGCATCAAATTGAAATTTGAAAATATGCTCAGTTAAAAAATTATAAAAGTTTTGAAAACCCAGACACACACCAGCTAGCTTTAATAACGCCTGTTAAAGTTAAGAACCTAAAGAAAATTGACACTCGCCTCGTTCAAAACCGCCGCCGTCATAGCGCAGTTGGTAGCGCGTCGGACTGTCAATCTAGAGGCCTGGGCGGCACTCATCCTCTCCGACTATTTTTCTCCCACCAAAGGGTTGTAAATCGTAGGATCGTGGGATAGCAGCTGGAGGCTAGGAAAACGATGTAATTCTAGTATTGGTAGGAGAAAAACAAGGAGTCCATTGTTATGTGCTTTAATCGCCGAGATATAACTGAAAGGTTATTGAAAGCGGCGTAAAAAAAAATGACCAAAACGATTCAAAATTGCTCGCTAGGTGCTTAATTTTACTCATAATACACCCTCACTATAATCACCCCAAACCACTCCGAATCGTTCGAAAACGCTGGAAAATCTTTTAAACTATTACTTTTTTCGTTCAAATCAATAAAATCATTGTACTGTCTAACTGGTTAGCGTGGATTTTCAAGGATCTTAATCGTCCGTGGAGAATCACAAAAAGAAAATTGCGTTGATTTACTTAAAGACGGGCGGGCAATAAGTTGATTGATTGATTGAATGGAGTTTAACGCCGCTTTCAACATTATTTCAGTTATATCGCGGCGGCTGGAGTACCTAACAATGGATTCCTGGTATTTCTCTCACCAGTACAACCATTACATCCTTTCCTAGCCTCCAGCTACTATCTCACATAGGTCTACGATTATCAACCCATTGGTGAGAGACAAATTGTCGGAAAGAATGAGTGCCGCCGTCGGGGATCGAACCCGGGACCTCTAGAATGACAGTCCGTCGCGCTACCAACTGCGCTATGACGGCGGCTACCGGGCGGGCAATAAATTCCAAAATCATTCAACAGGGCGTAACTCCTATTACGCAATTTACGAAAGTGCGTAAAATAAATAATCATGTGTTAAAAAACATCGTTGATGAATGATCATAACATCGAAACTACAGCTTATTCAAGCTGTAGCTACGATGTTTTGATTACTCCCCAACGCTCAAATCATTAAAAAGGGAGCGAACGGAGGGCATTCATCTGTTGTCACAGTCCACATATCGCCTTTATCCCATATATTCTTTGGTTTTCGCCATTTGAGTGCGTATAAATTTCGAGTTGCTAGATACGCCTATGTTCAAGTTGTCAATATGACGATGTTGTTAATTGTAGGGAATGGCATCTCTTGATCGTGGCAAGTCTCACGTTTTTGTTATCTGGCTGCCATCCGGCAATTTGACCAGTGTTGGTTTCTCATTAATTGATGTTTCTTTTCAGGTTGTATTCTGAGTATATATTTGTGCACGGTGTTCTTTTCAAACAACAAAACACTAACCCATACTCCTTTCATAAATGTGTTGAATATTTGGTTGGTTTATACAGAGACTGTTTTAAACATAATTCAGTGAGGGGATGCGTTTATAATACCACAATACAATACACCGTGGAACCTTCGGTAAGTTTACTAAAATTATTCTTAAGTAAAAACTGATGTTTAAAGCCAATGTTGAATCATACGATTTCAAAAAGATATCTAATGTTGCGATTTAAGATTAATTAATTTATCTTGTTTCCGATGATAATAGTCCTTGAAATATAGCGACCTGAGGCAAGAAGAGAATGTGATTGTAGTATTGTTGCGAGAAATATTTTGTTGTGATATGTTCCGGCCCTCCAAATATGACCAAAACATTGTTTAAAATAGCTTTTAAACTCATTTTAGCTTTTTTGAACGGTATCCTGAGATTATCACCTATACAGATCTACATCATTACAATTCACCAAATGCGCTTTCTCAAAACCCTTTCCTGTTTTACAAAATTTTCGACCTGTCCAAATTCAAAAGTTTTGCAGATGAAAATTTAAAGTGGATTTAATTTGAAATATAACCATTCAGTAGGGTAGAAAATAGTGTGGAAAATGAAGAAATTGCTTGTCAGAAGCAATTTCTTCTTTTTTCACAATGTTTTCTCAATCATAAAATCATAGGCACGTAAAAAGCAAGGATTAAAAAGCAAAGGGTTAATGAATAATATTCTCCTAGGACTATTGGTTTTCCAAAAAAAATCTTTCGTTTCAGATGATAGTAAATCTGGGTATATACTACATCTATATGGAAGATATCCTACGAGTGTTTGGTAAAGACCGGGTGTTGGCATTACATATGGAAGATGTTAGCGATGCAAAGACGATGAAGAAAATTTTTGATTTTCTGGAAATGGGTAGGTGCTTCAAGTACCTGGTTTCGACGATTTGTATCTGGGGATTGAACTGAGCACGTGTTCAAGGCTTTTTAAGTTATTCTACGAAACAAATGACGTCGACGTCATCACAACATTTATTACGCCATTTTCGCGGATAAATAATAGCGTTACAGTTAAAAACATCGTGAAATTGACAAGGTGAATGATTTTGGAATGATCAAAGAATGAAATTAAATTAGTGTGTGGAGCGAGTTTTGAGTGATTTTGATGGGAGGTAATCCTATATCACAAATTTTGTTCAGGATGAACAAAATTAGTGATATTGATTACCTCCCTTTAATAAAAAATGCAAACAAATTCTATAGATAACTTCCTATTTCTTCAAGAACTTATTAGACGCTTACAAATTGAATAATGTCACCGAAATCGCGATTTTTTTTCTGTCCAAGTTAATTTTGAATGAAGTTGTTGATTCTATATTTTTCAATAGGTTTGAGCGTTTTTGAATGGTTAGAGTGAGTGTTTGGAATGAATGATTGGAGCGCTGAGTGATCGTTTAAGAATGGTTTTGATTGAGGTGAATGTCGATTTCACGATGTAACTAACTGTATAAGTGACTCCACTTGTACTTTAAACCCCCGTGTAATATCAAAATATTCAATGGGGTTATTTCACTATACTATTAATGAGATAATTAGAAAAGTATACACAACAAACCTGCTTGATAGAGATTGATTTAACGTGTACAGTTATCTTTTGTATGTTCCATTTTATTCCTTATTTAGGAATTATTGTATTAAACACATTTCCAATATAACTCATTATATTTAAATTATCGGCTTTTGCCTTCTTCAGAAAAAAACAACAAGATTTTAAAAATGTGAAGTTATGGATGTAACTTAATTGTATAAAATATTGCTGTTTATCTGAAGAAGGTATTAGCAGAAAAAATATAGTGAGTTATATTGGAAAGTAGTTATCTTTTGGATTAACTTTTTATTCCATATTTCAGATGAATTACCCACCTCCAAGATAGAGAAAATAGTAGGAAGGCGGATGTTGAATACACGGAGATCAAAGTTCGCCGAGATTGGATCCATGTTATCAGTGACTCGCAATTTATTACAAAACTTTTATAAACCATTTAATCAACGCATGGCAGAACTTATGAATGACAAATACTTTCTATTTGAGAAAAGTTGATTACAGTCTATACAGACTATAGAATACAATTCTATTCAAACTTGTACCGAAGAAGTAAACCAGTAAAATAATGGTTCCTTTGAAGATGAATTATGTCCGTCAACGGTATGGGGGAAAGGGTTTTTGATCGAATCATCGATGTTGTAGCACAAGAATAGACAGATTTTACGCTCCTCGAAAATATAGTCGCCGGCTTATGCGCGTCCCTCAATCCTTCAGTCCATTCCCTTCGTCCATCCGAAACCATATCTACACAACCCTCTGGCCAGGTTGGATGGGGTTTTTTACTAACTAATCCTCGTCTTACGGTCAGGATTTAATGAAATATGAGCCTGTGGGTGACATTTGCAACAATTTGAAATGTTGGCGAGGTTCAAACATTGAGAGACATAGACAGCCACAAACTCTAAAAATAAAGTTACCAAGTGGTCTACAGATACTTTGAGACCTTATCTGTCTACTAAGCGCACAGTGAAGACTCTGGTCAGACTGTGGGATGCACAGGCTGGTCAGAGTCTTTGCTTTGCGCATATTTGAAATTGTTGGAAATCTCACGCACAGGCTCATATCATATTTGAGTAGAAAATCAGATGCCCTAAACCAAACAATATTTGAAATATGTTCGTAAGTACGTGCCAAAAATGGGGGCTAAACATACCTAAATGTAAGCTCTCCATTTGTCCAGCATACACTTAAAACCACCTTAATTTGAGGTCTATAGTCTAGATTATAGTGGATATAGTCTGCATATTTCTCAAGTGGATTGCTTGTGGTTAGATTTTTTTGTTTGTTTCGAGTTCAAGGTCATTAGTCACGTGAAAAGTAATTTTCGAGGTCGAGGAATCTATGGGTAAGGGATATTACCTTCATATTTCAAGTGTGAATTTCTTGTTTTAAGACCTGTAAAATAGAGACCTAAATCAAATTAATCAGTCAAGGTCAAGGTCATAGTAAATATTTTCCATCATTAAAATATTTAGGTTGGCCATATCTTTTAATTGATTAGAGATATTGTGCTCTTATTTCAAGTGTGGATTGCTTTTGATATGACCATTTTGTTTGCAGCGGTCAATGTCATTTTCAAGGTCAGACTTCTTTAGACTTCGAAATTATTTAAAAACGATTCGAAATCGTTGAAAATGATTAAGACTTCAATCATATCGATCAAATAAGTGCAAATTTCTATTCGCTAGTATTTATTATATAAGGTCTTATTTGCCCACATAGACACAAAATCAGACAAAAACGAAGTTTTTAAGTTGGAATGACAGACTTCACAAAAAGTATTTGATAGATTTCTGTATATAGAAAAAATAATGTCAAAAAAGAGTCTTCGTTGAAGACATTCATAGAGGTTTTCCCATTTTATTTGAAATGGTATCACTACACCCCAAAATAATCTTTGAATGTGCTTATTAATTGTAATGTCATAACGTCGAGCTTGTGTAATTAACTTACTCAAGTCAATTTTCATTTATAGCGACGTCGAGCTAAAGCTTATTGAAGTCATCGATCAGCAACAGTTTTGTTAGGTAAATTCATTTGTACAACGAAGTTTCCCGTGTATTGGAATAAGATTTTGAGGGCCCTTTCCTCAAATACCTTTGAACAGTTATGTGAATTTTTATCTTTTTAGCTCACCTTAGCACAAAGTGCTCAAGGTGAGCTATTGTGATCACTCATCGTCCGTCTTCTGTCTACCATCCGTCTGTCCATCCGTCAACAATTTCTAAAAACATCTTCTCCTCCTAAACAACTGGACCAATCAATTTGAAACTTGCAGGGGATGTTCCTGGGTTAAAGCTCTTCAATAGTTGTTTAAATAATTAAAATCTATCAAAAAAAACAAAAAAACTATGGTTGTCATGGTAACAGAAAGGCCAGATATTGACGAAACCTTCTTCTGAAAAATTCTTCTCCTCCTAAACCACTAAGCCAATCAGCTGAAACTTACCAAGGATGAGCCTTTTGTAAAGCTCTTCAAAATTTGTTCAAATGATTTAATTTCATCAAAATCATTGGTTTCCGTGGTAACGGAAAGGGTGAAAATTGGCCGAAAATTTCCAAGAATCATTGAAGAATTCACTTCCCCCTAAACCACAAGGCTAAATATGCTTAAACTTGACAAGGATGTTCCTTGGGTAAAGCTCTTGAAAAGATGTTCGAAAATTTAATTTCATTTAAAAAAATTTCCAGGGTAACGGAAAGGCTGAAAATTGGCGAAAAAATGAGCTATAAATTGCCAAAAATCCTAGAAAATTCTTCTTCTCCTGAGCCATCAGATTAATAAAGCTCAAACTTGGCAAGGATAATTCTTGGGCGAAGCTCTACCACAGTTGTTATGGGAATTTCATCAAAATTCTGGTTTCCCTGGTTACAAAAAGACGGAAAATTGCCATAGAAATGAGAAAAACCCATCTTCTTCTGAACCACTGGGCCAATTAAGCTGAAACTTGATAGGGAGGATCCTTGGGTGAAGCTCTACCAAGTTGTAAAAAAATATTGATTCAATCAAAAACACTAATTTTCATGGTAACGGAAATGTCAAAAATTGCCGAAAATCTTAGAAAAAAAATCATCTTCTCATAAACCTTTTGGCCAATGTATCCTAAACTTGAGAGAGGTGTTCTAAGGGTGTAGGTCTACTAAAGTTGTAAGATGAATCCAATTCCATAAATAACTCTGGTGGCCATGGTAACAGAGAGGTTGAAAATTTATGAAAATTTGAAAAAAAAATCAAATTGCAGTAGGATGAAATTAAAGTCTGTTTCTTACGAAACCATCCTAAATACACATCAAACAATCTTTGGTATTCATTATATGGTAGACAAATTATGAGTTGACTTACTCAGGTGAGCGATATAGGACCATCGTGGTTGTCTTTTTTTCCCTATAGATCGCAAAAGAATTCAAATACGCATAGGAAAATATTAGGTGTAACGTAAACGAGAACGTCATGATTTGTGCTCTTGAAATACATATTTTTTTTGCTTGTGATCTTAAACAGATGTTAAACTCGGCACAGCCTCGTTTTTATCCGTTTAAAGATGAACCGTTTAATAAATCGGTATTCCATGACCACTAATTCAATATCCTCCATATAAATTGAACAAAGATGTAAATATATAATACGTATTTAGTGTTTGTATGAGAAAAAATATCTAACGAGGGTGGGAGAATTGATCATTGTCGAGGCTCTGCCGAGACAATTGTCAATTCCCACTACCGAGTTAGATATTTTTTCACACAATACACTAAGTACGTAATATATTTATCTTATAACCTCTATTTGCCTTGTTTTCGTAGATGTTTTTAAAAGAAATGCAAGTTTCTAAAAATTACCGCAATATATCTTTGTTCTAAACATAACTATGTGATATCATAAAATATATCATATGGAATGTTATCACACGGATATTTGTATAGTTATAAGATAAATATATATCTGTGGTAGCCAGAAAACCATCTCAGGCCAACGTGGCCCACTTTTTTATTTTCTCAATCAATAATGAAATCCCAAATATGTTCATCTGTAACATATGTTTTGTAGAGAAACATATGTTTTCTAATTGCTTCTAAGACAGATAATAACGTTGTTCAACTTTTATTCATCTTATTAGTATAGCTAGAGAAATAAAGAAAATAATGGAATTTTTAGGTGTCTTTTTTTTTATTTTTGCGAGAGTCTTTAAAAGAAATCGATACTTCTTTTTCAGCTGTACTTACCGAAGATCGAAAGTGCTTAAAACGACGACGTGTTTCACGTCCGATGGCCGCCCGGCTTAACGGGCACTACACTCCTCAAAACTCCTAAGCGGCCACTTGCTTTTTTGGACATATGTTATAATTGCCGAATTCTTTTGAATAATGTGGGCAAGCCATTCATTTAGTTATCAAGAAAAAAGAAGCAAAGAAATCCATCAAGAAATGATTTAAAATTAAACGAATGTAGGAGTACCCTCGATTTCAAAGTTAACATTGGCGGGTGGGGTATTTTTTACTTTTTCGTTAGGGTTACGAATGTGTACAGAATTGTGGCATTTCTTTTATTTTTTAGGAGTCCACAGATGTTACACCACTGATATCAGTACATAAAATTGATGTGACTTGCTTTTTTTCAAGTGTCGAAAATTTCAAATTCTTCTGAAAATTGTCAATTTTGTGACTTTTGAATTTTCAGAGGAATTACAGGCATTTGATTCCGTCTTTAGGACATCCCGATGCATGATTTTACAAAAGAATTGGACAGACTGATGACTGAATGGCCACTCTTTTAATATGCAAATTCACATTTCAAATAATCGTTGAAAGTGTGTGAAAAATAGAAAACTCTGAGGTGGCTGCTTAGAAGTTTTGAGAAGTGTATCTTTACTTGTCGACACTCTAGATTCCAAAGTTTTGGCCTGATTTCTCAAGTCTTTGTCAGACTGATTGTACTGTCACATTGATGACAACCTGCGTCATTTAGCAGAGCTGTTGGATATCTGCCATTTTGATCGTGGAAAGTGTGTGAAAATTGCTTAGAATACCTTATAATATGGACTACGTTGCGGGAGTGAAATAAACCCGTTTTTTTTTTTTTTTTTTTTTTTTTTTGATATTACACAGGTCTTATTACACTAGTGGAATAATGCAAATGGGCTCAGAGCGAATGGCAACGCTATTTTGTAACCGCGAAAATGACGTCATGAATTTTACATTGTGACGTCAGTTTTAAACGGTATTATAAGTTTCGCGGAAAATTGAAATGTTAAACATCAAGAATTTTGACGATTCGTCTCGAAAATTCTGGTCATATTATAAATAGTTTATCGAATTTGTGTTCATAAATACCGAATTAATTAAACTCGTCATCTTAAACAGTTGAAAACTCGGCACAGCCTAGTTTTTATCTGTTTATAGATGAACCGTTTAATAAATCGGTATTCCATGACCACTAATTCAATATCCTCCATATAAATTGAACAAGGATGTAAATATATAATACGTATTTAGTGTTTGTATGAGAAAAAATATCTAACGAGGGTGGGAGAATTGATCATTGTCGAGGCTCTGCCGAGACAATTGTCAATTCCCACTACCGAGTTAGATATTTTTTTCACACAATACACTAAGTACGTAATATATTTATCTTATAACCTCTATTTGCCTTGTTTTCGTAGATGTTTTTAAAAGAAATGCAAGTTTCTAAAAATTACCGCAATATATCTTTGTTCTAAACATAACTATGTGATATCATAAAATATATCATATGGAATGTTATCACACGGATATTTGTATAGTTATAAGATAAATATATATCTGTGGTAGCCAGAAAACCATCTCAGGCCAACGTGGCCCACTTTTTTATTTTCTCAATCAATAATGAAATCCCAAATATGTTCATCTGTAACATATGTTTTGTAGAGAAACATATGTTTTCTAATTGCTTCTAAGACAGATAATAACGTTGTTCAACTTTTATTCATCTTATTAGTATAGCTAGAGAAATAAAGAAAATAATGGAATTTTTAGGTGTCTTTTTTTTATTTTTGCGAGAGTCTTTAAAAGAAATCGATACTTCTTTTTCAGCTGTACTTACCGAAGATCGAAAGTGCTTAAAACGACGACGTGTTTCACGTCCGATGGCCGCCCGGCTTAACGGGCACTACACTCCTCAAAACTCCTAAGCGGCCACTTGCTTTTTTGGACATATGTTATAATTGCCGAATTCTTTTGAATAATGTGGGCAAGCCATTCATTTAGTTATCAAGAAAAAAGAAGCAAAGAAATCCATCAAGAAATGATTTAAAATTAAACGAATGTAGGAGTACCCTCGATTTCAAAGTTAACATTGGCGGGTGGGGTATTTTTTACTTTTTCGTTAGGGTTACGAATGTGTACAGAATTGTGGCATTTCTTTTATTTTTTAGGAGTCCACAGATGTTACACCACTGATATCAGTACATAAAATTGATGTGACTTGCTTTTTTTCAAGTGTCGAAAATTTCAAATTCTTCTGAAAATTGTCAATTTTGTGACTTTTGAATTTTCAGAGGAATTACAGGCATTTGATTCCGTTTTTAGGACATCCCGATGCATGATTTTACAAAAGAATTGGACAGACTGATGACTGAATGGCCACTCTTTTAATATGCAAGTTCACATTTCAAATAATCGTTGAAAGTGTGTGAAAAATAGAAAACTCTGAGGTGGCTGCTTAGAAGTTTTGAGAAGTGTTTACTTGTCGACACTCTAGATTCCAAAGTTTTGGCCTGATTTCTCAAGTCTTTGTCAGACTGATTGTACTGTCACATTGATGACAACCTGCGTCATTTAGCAGAGCTGTTGGATATCTGCCATTTTGATCGTGGAAAGTGTGTGAAAATTGCTTAGAATACCTTATAATATGGACTACGTTGCGGGAGTGAAATAAACCCGTTTTTTTTTTTTTTTTTTTTTTTTTTTTTTTTGATATTACACAGGTCTTATTACACTAGTGGAATAATGCAAATGGGCTCAGAGCGAATGGCAACGCTATTTTGTAACCGCGAAAATGACGTCATGAATTTTACATTGTGACGTCAGTTTTAAACGGTATTATAAGTTTCGCGGAAAATTGAAATGTTAAACATCAAGAATTTTGACGATTCGTCTCGAAAATTCGGGTCATATTATAAATAGTTTATCGAATTTGTGTTCATAAATACCGAATTAATTAAACTCGTCATCTTAAACAGTTGAAAACTCGGCACAGCCTAGTTTTTATCTGTTTATAGATGACTCGTTAAATAAATTCAGTATTCAAGGACCACTCATTCAATATCCTCTATGAATATAATACCGAAACCATCGCAATATTTATCTCATCTGGTAACGGTAAATATGTTTGACGTTAAGATGTATGAAATAGGCAAACTACCGCATTGATTCTCTAAACTCTTCCGTATACTATTCACGGCGGTCATTCCAACTGTTGCTATTCCAACCACTTGGCTGGGTCAATCGCTTCGAAAGTTTGTCGCGGTTATTGACAATACATATGGTTTAGACCCATTTATTTTACATCGATTGGGAAACAAGTTCTTACAACTTAGATTAATCCCTCTCGATTCTGCTTCCTGCTTCCAGGAAAATTCACCAGTACTCGCGCCGAAAGTGTGGGCCAATGAAAGAACCAAGATCGTTTGTCGCTCCCAGAATCGAACTGAGGACCTTTGGGTCAAGAATCGATGCTTTACCTCTAGACCACGGACATCGATACATATCACTTTCACACTCAAACACAGTTTTTACTAACGAAGGAAGGTTTGATATACTAGATGGGCTAGATTTTTTGGACAAACCTAAGATAATGTTATATAACGAGCTAAGGGATTTGGCATCCAAAAAACAAGTTGCTTGCGAAATTAAGGTGGAAGAGGACAATAGCGTTTTTTGAGATAAGTGCACATATATTGGTATCTATCGAAACGTTGTGTTAGCGCGATCTCAACGGTGTACGTTTTTAGTCCACTACCGGCGAAAGCCGAAGGGGACTATAGGTTTGCGCTCCGTCCGTCTGTCCGTCCGTTGATTTTGTTGATGATTGAGATGTTGGACTTAGAAAATTACCAGGAAATTTCTGTTTTCCAGGTGTTTTTTTTCTTAACCCTTGGAGATATAGAGCTGATTTTTGGAATGTGGGTCCGCATCAATGGGTTACAGAACAAGTTTGAGTTTAGTTCCGGTCTATTGATTTTTATGGAAGATTGAGATGCTGGACTTAGAAAATTACCAGGAAATTTCAGTTTTCCAGGTTTTTTTTTCTTTATCCTTGGAGATATAGAGCTGATTTTTGGTATGTGAGTCCGCATTAATTGGTTACAAAACAAGTTTGAGTTTGGTTCCGGTCCATTCATTTTTGTGGAAGATCCAGATGCTGGTTTTCCGGACTTTTTTTCTTAACCCTTGGAGATCTAGAGCTGATACATAAAATCTGATACAACTGTAATGCTTAGGAGATGTACACTCATGTCGGGCAATTCTGCGCGTCGTCTAATGCTGCGCAGCTATATGACGTCATGAAAACTAAGAAAATGGCCGCTAGACATAAAATCAGAACAACCTATTTTTCAAATCCAAAAATTCGATCAATCAATCTTTTAGAACAAAAAAGTTCATACGTGTATTTTAAAGTAAAGAGATTTCCCTTTTTTCTTAGTGTTTTTCATTTTAATTCTAACAGATTTACGGGCAATAAGTTAGGTTCTTTCCTGCACTGCGCGGGTTTAGCCGACGAAAACTTCGTTGATAAATACGACGGTGCCTCTGTTCATCATCGGATTATGTAATTTTAGTTACAATTTACTCTAGATAAAATGTCTTTAACATATCAAAAATGGTATATGAGTTCAATCGTGTATTCATTTTTTGAGTACATGCAAAATCTTTACATGAATTTTGTACTTGAGTTTCTTAAGTGCGCAGGATTAGCCGACTGCACTGTAGTAATACCTTTACCACCCCAAAAAGATACTGCTCTAGGGATATATATAAATCCGGTAGGGGACATTTGTATTGCCATGCAATACTTCAGAATGTTTGTTTAATGTTCAATGTAGAATTTACGTTACCATGACGTCGTTAAAATGACGCTTTCGCGCGTTTTTCACAAATGACCCTTCGCGTTCTTAAACCCTTACCCTGATCGTATTTTAGGTGATTCAATTCAATTAAATACACCAAAATGCAGTTGAATGAATTGGAAAAAACGGCGATATAGGATTACCTCCCAATAAATTCAGTCAAAACTCGCCCCACACTCATTCAATTTCATTCCTTAATCATTCCAAATCATTCACCTCGTCAATTGCACGATGAAGTTAACTGTTACTCCGCTCTATATGTTAGTACACATGATAGCGGAGTTTAATTTCTGAAACGTTTTGAACGAGAACATTTTCATATTGATCGCAGGAAAGATGTCACAATATTCAAACGGCGTCACGTGTTGTTTGGTTAAAACTTTGTCGAATTTGTCATTCGCCGTATTACATTTATTTTCTATTTGGATATGGAAGTCTTTTCGTGTGCAAGGTATGTTAAGGTCATTCTTACGAATTTTAAAACATTTAATAGATACACGTTATTTTTTTGAATTGAGGTTTCCATTCTTAGCATCCAGCTGCTACATATAACATCGTGAAATTGACAAGGTGAATGATTTTAGAATGATTTAGGAATGAAATTGAATGAGTGTATGGAACGAGTTTTTAATGAATTTAATGGGAGGTAATCCCATATCGCAAATTTTGTTCAGGATGATTGATAGAATAATATAGTTTCCGAGAGAGAGTTTTTTTGATAAAAAAAAAAAAAAAAACGAAAAAGAGGGTTGTAAATTAAAATTCACAAACTATTTTGAAAAAAGGTCCGCCCTTCACCAATATCCCATCAAAATAATAATAATAATAATAATAAATTTGGTTGAAATCTGCCGTTTTGTTTCTGGGGGGAAAATTTCTAAAGATTGGTGGTCAAAATAAGCCCAGTCCTCTCACGCCCATAATTGTGGGTCAATCACAATTATACGAACAATCTTTCACCAAGGAAACACCCTGGCAAACTTTCTTTAAAATAATCTTAGGGATTCAGGAGGAGAAGAAACTATAAGACAGTTGACGACGCATGACTCACGGCGCACTCAGGGCGATCCTAAAAGCTCCCCTAGAGCTCGTTGTGCCTAGGTGAGCTTATAAACCGTATTTAAATCCGGTCAAAATAAAAAAAGCTGTAATACAGGAATTATTTCATGTCTTGGCATAACAAATAATTATAGCATAGGACATTATGTCCTAACTTAAATTAATACACAGCAGGAAAATACAATCAAAGGAAAAAGTTATATGAGTTATTATAATCTATAATTTTTCCCCTGTCAGGGCGGAGCCTAAGTAAAAGTTCGATGCACTTAAGGTTAAGGCAATTCAGCCTTTATTTATAATCATTTTCTTCGACATAAATAACTTCAGTCCTTAAAACGTAGTTTGGCAACCAAACCCTCGTAACTTCAGCTTGACAAAGCTGAAGTTACGTGGCTCCGATAACCAAACGATTAAATATGTTCACTTTTTTCTAAGTACGTAAATCCTTTTGGCTTTTGGAGTCAGATATTGGCACGTGTTTACGATAATTACCGACTTACTTTTGAAATAAGCCAAAACATGAAAAGTAAATTCGCTAAATTACGTCACGGCTAAGCCATACCCTACCACTTGAAAAATAACGCAGACTAACAATCGACACTTCAAGTGCAAATATTTACACCTCTCTATATGAGTTGAAATTATATTTACTTATCGTCTTTAAAAGACGATTCCAATGAGCTAATGCATTGCAGAATTTCATATTTAGTTCCTACTGTAGAAGTAGATCTAACTTTGATTTTTGAGTTACGCAAAAATGATCTTAAGATGTTTAGTAAAACAGGTCCCAGCTCTTAAGTTAAGGAATAATTAGGTGGATACTTTCAAGCACCATTCTTGATCTTGCAAACAGGAGCACATTTCCTCATCTAATTTTGATAATAATCCTTTTAGCGGCTATCGATCTTGGTTCTTTCATAGGCCCACACATTCGGCGCGAGTACTGGTAATTTTTCAAGGAGGCAGAAACGAGAGGGATTAATCTAAGTTGTAAGAACTTGTTTCCCAATCGATGTAAAATAAATAGGTTTAAACCAATAATAATCCTTTTGGCAACATATCTTGTGTCAAAGGAACCTTTGGTTCATTGGCTTATCTTTATGCATATAGGGTCATAAATTCATTGAGAAAAGTGCCGCCCCGATGAGAAATATTTCCAGAGGTCAACGCAACACTGTTGTACGGTCCTGTACTTAAATTGGCACTTACTACAGTATTATTTGAGCCCATGGTTTATTTTAATAGTGTTGGAATTTAGAATTATTAATAACACCATAGCCCTTTCGAGACAATGATAGCGATGCCTTAAAAACGTTCAAAATGATCAAACTTTTAGTTAATCGATCAAAAAAATTGCAAGATTTCGATATAAGGTTGTTGCTTTTTAAGTGTCTATTTTTTTCTGATAATTATTTGATGACAAAAACCAATCAGAGGATTTTTTGACGAAATAATTGATACTGTTTGGCCGCCCTGAAAATCTCCAAAACGCGCTAAGCCGATTTCACTCATTCAATGTCACTGCAAAATAATTGTAAATTCATTCAATTTGGTAATTTCATAGTTTTCCTAACCTTAGTGTAAGTAACTTTCGTATTGAAGTACATGTTTGTACCTATGCGTGGGACTTTTTTGTCTGATGGCCCGATTAAAAGACCCCTTCGGAACACCACTCGGCCAATCTCACCAAAAATGAACTAAACCTCAAAAGTCCCATATATTCTCAGCTATACATGTCAATTTAACTATTTGAATAGCAAAAAAATTAAAGAACTTTTAAAAACACCAGACAACGAAAGAAGCTATTCCCAAACATCACTGCACATGTATGCATGTACTTAATCTAGGAAGAAATCATTAATATACATTTATCGATCATTTGTCAAAATATTCATAAAATACCCCGAATCACCAAAATACCACGGAACAAATTCTACACGCGCCTTACGGTAGTGGAACCGTAATAGTTCCGCAACATTTGTGAACTCATGATCTTTCACAATGTTGACCGAGATTCCCTAATGAAAATTCATTAGGAAACCTCGGTCAACATTGTTAAAGTTCATTACTCCCGAAACGTTGCGAAACTATTACGGGTTCACTACCTTTATGAATGAAAATACTTTAACCAGAAATAAATGAATGGGGGTCCTAGGCTGAGAAAAACCAGCACTACGTTCAAGTGTATAACGTTCTGGAAACGTTCATGAAATATTCTAACGCTTTATGCGTGATACTCATGTACTAGTCGGAAACAATTTCTGAACGTTCACACACGTTTTCGCGTTCTGGACGTAGTGCATATAAAAGGAAAGGTTTTCAAAAAATATCAGATTACCTTATTTCGCGACCATCTTAATCTCGTGATTTTTTTATTTTATTTATTTATTTATTTTTTTATGGAATGCTCCTTTATTTTGTCCCTTTTGCAGGTTTTTACTAGTGTTTTTAAAATATGGAAAGCAGTTTATCTTCGTAATATGTTTGATAACATCCATCATTGCCCTCAGTATATATACGCAAAAAGAAGAAGGAACCATGACATCAAATCAAGTAAGTCCTGTTTTCGAGTACAAGAGAAAAATTTTGCTTGAGATTTAACGTTAAGGAAATTGCTACCCACCCTTGCACATGAACCGCGTGCTACCAATCCTGAAGGGTTTATTTCCTTCACATAAGACAGATTAATTAATTTTCATTTAGTTAGTTCCTTTTTTAATGTAGGGACTGGGTCGTCGGGATATCAATTGTAATCTGAGAGAAGTTGTGGGTTATTGGTCCGACTTCCAGACTCATGGATAGTCACGTCGTGAAGTAGATTTGTTATTATAGTTATTATTTTGAGAACTCGAACATTATTTGACTCAAACTTCCACCCCCCAGCTGCGCTTCACCAAGCTTACTTACATAAGTGACCAGGCAAACGCAAAGGGACCATCTGGGTAGCGCGTAAAGTGTCGTCTCTAGGGTCGAAGCCTTTCACAATAAGCTTATTTCCTGAATCTAGAATGACCAATCTACCTTCCAGTGAAAGATTTTTTGAAATGCGACCTCTGGTTGATGTATGGTGGACCAAATTTCTTTTTCTCTTTTTCAAAAATTCAAAAATTCGCGACTAGACTATAATGTTTCGGACCAACCATCAGATACAAAAAGTATTAACCCTAGTCGGGTTGTAAGACCGAACAGGGTAAACATATTTCTACAAACAGAATTTACGATAAGTGTATTGAAATATAATGAATTTTAAATTGATTTTTGAAGTTGTGGTCTTCAACTTGACATTTTTGCAAAAATTGATGGATCATGGCCCTCAAACTTTGACCTTCGTCATTACAATCCTCGATACTTGACCTTCGTCGTTTAAATTTCTCGATACTTGACCTTCGTCTTAACAATCCTCGATACTTGACCTTCGTCATAACAATCCTCGATACTTGACCTTCGTCATTACAATCCTCGATACTTGACCTTCGTCATTACAATCCTCGATACTTGACCTTCGTCATAACAATCCTCGAAACTTGGCCTTCGTCATAGCAATCCTCGAAACTTGGACTTCGTCATAACAATCCTCGAAACTTGATCTTCGTCATTACAATTCTCGAAACTTGGCCTTCGTCAGAACAATCCTCGATACTTGACCTTCGTCATAACAATCCTCGATACTTGACCTTCGTCTTAACAATCCTCGATACTTGACCTTCGTCTTAACAATCCTCGATACTTGACCTTCGTCATAACAATCCTCGAAACTTGACCTTCGTCATAACAATCCTCGTTACTTGACCTTCGTCTTAACAATCCTCGATACTTGACCTTCGTCATTACAATCCTCGATACTTGACCTTCGTCATAACAATCCTCGAAACTTGACCTTCGTCATAACAATCCTCGAAACTTGACCGTCGTCATAACAATCCTCGAAACTTGACCTGCGTCATTACAATCCTCGAAATTTGGCCTTCGTCATTACAATCCTCGAAACTTGACCTTCGTCTTAACAATCCTCGATACTTGACCTTCGTCTTAACAATCCTCGATACTTGACCTTCGTCATAACAATCCTCGAAACTTGACCTTCGTCATAACAATCCTCGATACTTGACCTTCGTCTTAACAATCCTCGATACTTGACCTTCGTCATTACAATCCTCGATACTTGACCTTCGTCATAACAATCCTCGAAATTTGGCCTTCGTCAGAACAATTCTCGAAACTTGGCCTTCGTCAGAACAATTCTCGAAACGTGGCCTTCGTCATTACAATTCTCGAAACTTGGCCTTCGTCAGAACAATTCTCGAAACTTGACCTTCGTCATTACAATCCTCGAAATTTGACCTTCGTCAGAATAATCCTCCAAATTTGACCTTCGTCATTACAATTCTCGAAACTTGGCCTTCGTCATAACAATCTTTGAAACTTGACCCTCGTCATTACAAACACTCGAAGCATGACCTTCGTCAGAACAATCCTCCAAATTTGACCTGCGTCAGAACAATTCTCGAAACTTAGCCTTCGTCATTACAATCCTCGCAACTTGTCCTTGAAATGACATCGAAATGCATTTGTTAACGTCACTTTCGCAAACAGCGTTATGCTTTGGTGAATTACTTGAATCGATACGTACCTGATTTTCTTCGATTTATCGCAAAATTTCAGGTCATATTATAAATTGAATATCAAAATTTAGCTCATAAAATACCAAATTCATCATTAAATGAAGCTTGTATAATAACATGATAAGATATCAGGCAGTCTATTTTAAGAAACAATTTACTTACACTTTCACCTGAATTTACTTGATTTTTAATGGTTTATTAAAATCTAGCGCAAAAGGGTTGCATGATAAATAGAAGAACATGTAAGTGTCTTAGAGTATCAATGTTATCTGGTCTCGGCAGTGAGAAATTATCATGACCCGGCAAAGCCTCGTCATGATAAATTCTCCCAACCTCGACCAGTTATAACATTGATATTTTAAGACACTAGCATGTTCTCTATTTATTATCCTCGTCATCTAAAACAGAAAAACACGACAAAGCCTCGTTTTTATATGTTTGTAGGTGATAAGTTTAAAAAATTTGATATTCAATGACCATTCATTCAATATATTCAAAGAATGAAAAAAGGTCGACGACTACAGATGAGAAGAAAACAGATATCGAAGCGCAAGAATTACACGCCATTAACAAACTGGGAACATTAAATTTTCCACCGAAAAAAACAATTAAACCATACCATCGACATGACTTCTTAAAGGACGTAAGTTTTGTAGCTCGTTACATCGTGAAATCGACGCTCATTCAAAATCGATCGTTCAAAATCGCTCGGTCAGTGCTCGATTTATAACTTTCTTTTTCCTGATTTTCTCATTAAAATCATTTATTCGTAAATGTTAAAAATGATTAAGACTATTTCACACAGTTAACAACATAGTACAATTGACAATGTAATTGATTTTGGAATGATTTTGGTATGAAATTGAAGAAGTGTTATAAGTGAGTTCTGAATGAAATTAAGGTATAAATCAAGTATCTCTTATTTTGTTCATCTTGAACAAAACCAGCGATAATCATTATCGCCCTTGGTAAAACATGCATGAATGTTCTATAAATAGCTTCTCATTTCTTCTAGAAACAATCAGATGCTTATATAATTTTAATTATGTCAGAGATATCTCAATTATTTTCTATCCAAATTTGTTTGGAATCAATGAATGAAGCGCTGAGTAAGTGATTTAGTATAGGGATGAGTGTCTTTTTCACTGCGTTTATTGGGGTATAAAGTGCAATTGCCTTAGCACATGGCAAATAACGCCCGTAGGGCGTTATGTTTAAGCCATGTGCTAAGGCAATTGCACTTTATACCCCAATAAACGTAGTGAAAAAGACACTCATCCCTTATAATTGCAATCCTTTAGATCGAAGAAACTTTTAAAATACTCGGCCAAACATTAAAGCTTCAAGTCTACTTTCTGCGCGTAAAAAATCACACGATCTATTTTTACATCGTGTAATGTTTATCTCGCTATCGAAGTGAAATGTCATAAAGTTAAACAAATGTTACACAAATAAACGACAACATTAAAATTCTTAGAGGTACTTGTGACAAAAAAGCTTGTTTCTGCCAAGTTAGTCTGTATTTTTAAACGAAAACGGCGTGGTCGGTCTTAGTTGAGAGGGTTGCTTGAAGGTCTGCGTCGACTTGCTGTTTTCTTAGTTTACGTCGGCCCAGAATCAGAACTGCATGCTTGTAATCGTAAATTCTTTCGAAAATACCGTAATTTATAATAGATTGAATAGAAATGTTGCGTTGATGATCGGGAATTAGGTTAATTCGAGTTTCTACAACACAGGACTTGCAGATCGAAGTTTGGGGGTTTCCCGAAAGACCTATTGCATTTTATACAGAAATAAAGTGCAATGGATTTCCCCACGTGATGCGATTTAAACCAATCAGAATTCTTTATTTTATTGGATTGCAATTATAATGAGATGTTTGTCAATTTCACGATGTTCTTAACTTAAACTTCGCTTGGACCGGTCAAATCAGTTCAGCGCTTAGATTGTTATCTAAGGGAAGTAATAAAATATCGTGTGTTTTTTCAAAATCACCCGCCCTGTCAATTTAACTATATTATTAACTAATCTTTTAGCTGCAAATTCAAGACCAAAGCTATTAGCAACAATAAACTCATGATAATGAACAAATCTTCATTATCGTGCTTTCCGCGAAGATATGATATTCCTAAATGCCTTTTGGTGGATAATCAAATTTTCATTTGACTAACTCACCACAAAACGAGTGAAACTACCAAAAATTTATCCTGCTTTCGTTCATCTCGAATATTTTGACGTTAACAAAGTGCAGACAAATAATCGAATGATTTCACAGTTTGTATCAATTTTGCATCAAATAATTAGAAAAATCGTTTGTTTTTCGAGTAAGATCGACGCAAAGTTTATTTCATAAACAACCAAAAACTATATTTTAATTCCAAGCTTCAACACTCGTTAAAAATATAGCTTTTGTTGTTCATTTAATGTTGTCCGCGGTCTAGAGGTAGAGTGTCGGCCTCTTGACCCAAAGGTCCTGAGTTCGATTCCCGGGAGCGGCTATCGATCTTGGTTCTTTAATTGGACCACACATTCGGCGCGAGTACTGGCGAATTTTCAAGGAAGCAGAACCGATGGGGATTACTCTAAGTTGTAAGAATTTGTTTCCCAATCGATGTAAAATAAACTGGTTCAAACCATTTAATGGAATACAAATCGATCTGAAAACCGAAAAATAACACCGATTATCCTCTATTTGATCGTATAAAGGCGACACATTTCTTGTCAAATCGGTAAATTTTTGTCAGTCCTCTGACAGACATGTATGTGATCCGTCAGACAAAAATGGACCGACTTGACAAGAAACGTGTCGCATTTATACGATCAAAAATAGAGGATAAGAGAATGTAAGGTTAATTCATGTTTTTAGGGCGTAAACATTTGCAGAATTAAAGGCGTTTTGGGGATTTCTACAAATGTTGACGCCCAAAGAAAAAAAAAAAAAAAAAAACCCGTGAATTGTCGCTATTATTGCATAATAACATAGCTTTTTCAAGCGTATTCATCTTAAAACAATTTGAAGCCGATTTACCTAACAAATGATCCAACAGTACTGCTTTTACATCATATACGTGGTACTTTCCAGTTTAAAGGAAAACCAAGCGATGTTCCGAATGACACAAGGGTTGTCTTGTTTCTTATATCGTTTATTTAATCAACAATTTCAGAACACCATGAAATTAGACAAACGATTCAAAAATCCCTGTTGGTATGAGGGTGATCGGCTACGGTGTTTACCATACTTTTTTCTGTTGGGTGTGAGAAAATGTGCCACTTCCTCGCTGTATGCCAACATAAAACAGCACCCTGAAGTTGTAGTATTAGGAATCAAGGAGCCACAGTTCTTTGGATACGGACAGATGTATTATCGTAATATTATTTGCTTCTTACACAAAGATTGTCAAGTTTGACTCTGAGCACCTTTCGTCAATGATATTTCATTTCAGCTCATCTGAGCACGAAGTGCTCAAGTTGAGCTTTTGTGGCGCAGTAGATGTCCATCGTCCGTCTTGCGACGTCCTTCGTTCGTCGTCAACATTTTTCTTGCATACAATCTAGATGCCACATTTTTTGCATGACCAACATGATTTCTATTCAGAATACATGTCTTAGTAAGTTCTAAGACGATGTTTGAATTGGGTCAACTGGGGTTCAAAATGAGCTTTGGATCAAATCTTTGAAAAACCTTGTATGCACTCTAGAGGCCCCTTTATTTGACCCGATCGACATGAATTTTAGTTAGAATGATTGTCTTGATTACATTTCGGACTAGTTCTTAGACAAAACTTGTATGCACTCTAAATGTCTCATTTATTGCCCGGTCAAGATGAATTTTGGTCGGATTGGTTGTTTTGACGGAAATTCGTGCTAGTTTGAAATTTTGTCAAGTTGCGTAAAAAACTAGGTAACGGGGTAAATTCTTGGAAAGTTGTATGCGCTCAAGATGCCACATTTTTTGCACAATCAATTTGAAATTTGGTTAGAATGATTGTCTTAATAAGATCAAAGATGAGGTTTAATTCGGACAACTGGTACAAAAATAAGGTCATGGGTCAAATTTATTAAAAACCATGCATTTCGTCTAAAGGCCGTATTAATAATCTAGGTCACAGGGTCAAATCTTAGAAAACCTTTGTATGAAATATAGAGGACGCACTGTTTGCCCGATCAACCTGAAATGTGGTCAAATGTTTGTCTTGGTGAAACGTCGGGCGAGTTCGACTTTGGGTCAATTTGGGTCAAATAGGCTACGAGATCAAATCTTGGAAAACCTTCTGTGTACCATAAAATCACTATTTTTTACCCGGTCAAGAATGATTTCCTCTATTAAATCTTGCTGGAATGTCGTGCAAGTTTGAAATAGGGTTGCATTTGGTCAAAAACTAGGTCATGGCGTAAAATCTTGAAAAAATCTTGTAAGCACTCAAGCGGCCATATTGTTTGCCTAATCAATCTGAAATTTGATCGGATTGTTTGTCTTGCTGAAATGTCGTGCAAGTTTGAAATAGGGCTGCTTTTGAAAAAAAAACTAGGCCATGGGGTAGAATATTGAAAGAATCTTGTTAGCACTCAAGAGGCCATATCTTTTAACCAATCAATCTGAAATTTGGACAGAATGATTGTGTTGAAAAGATTTAAGAAGAGATTTAAATTGGGTCAACCTGGGACCAATTTCGGGTCATGGGGTCAAATTTGATAAAAAAAAAATGCATGCACTGTAGGGGTCGTATTTTTTGCCCAACCATTCTGAAATTTGGATTGAATAATATTTAAATAATTGTCTAAATAAAATGCCTTTCAGCCCGATATTGGGTCAACTGGGCTTAAAACCTAGGTCATTGGATGAAATCTTTACAAAACCTTGTTTACACTCTACAGTGTCTTGATTGTCTTGATGAAATGTCGGACGGGTTTGAAATTTGGTCACGGGTCAATTCTTGGAAAACATTGTATGCACCTTGGAACCCACATTTTTATCACATTCAACCTGAAATTTGGTCAGAATGATTGCCTAAATGAATCTCAGACGAAATTTGGCAAACTCGGGTAAAAACTAGGTAAAGGGGTAAATCTTCGAAGAACCTTGTATGCTACATTGTTTCTTATCAACCTGAAATTTTGTCAAAAATACATGTTTTGATGGAATCTCAAATGAGTCCGAAAATAGGTCATCTGGATTCAAAAATGGTCACATGTTAAATTTTAGAAAAAATCTTGTATGCTTTCTAGAAGCCACTTTTTTGTCCCGATCAACCTGAAATTTATTAGTCAGATTAGTCAAATTATTGGTCAGAATAGTTATCTAATTAAACATGGGTCAAGTTCAAATAAGGTTAATTTGGGTCAAAAACTAGGCCATGTTTTTCAAATCGTAGTAAACTTTGGTATGCAGTCTGAATGCTGGATTCTTTAATCATCAATCTGATTGGTGGTTTGAATATTTGTCGATATCATCATATCTCAGACGAAATCGAAATATGGTGAACTGGGGTAAAAAAAAACATGGTCACTTGGTCAAATCTTTGAAAAAAAAAATTAATGCAGTCTAGAGGCAATTTCTTTTGACCGACCAACCTGGAATTAGGTCAGAAAGAATGTCTTGATGCAATAATGAAGGGGGTTCGAACTTGTATTAACTTGTGTCAAAAACTGTGGTACAGGGTCAACTTCTAGTTAACCTTATATGCACTCTGGAGGCCACATATTTTGCAAAATAAACCTGAAAATTGCCCAAAAGGATTGTCTAGTTGTACAAAAGCAACAGCATGGTATTAAGGGCCACTTTGGTACCCCTTTGTTCTCAACTACAGCTTGACAAGGCATAATTAATATTATATTGTGACATTTTGGTTTTAAAATTTGGTACAACGCAGCTATACTTAGCTCTACTGATCGAAGGTCAGAAGCGATGATATGTTTCCCGTCCGTTCATCCGTAATCTTTTGTTGTTTGTTTGTTTTCTTTCAATTTCGTGCTCAAGGTGAGCATTTGTGGTCATTAGAATTCGTCATCTCTCGAATGTCGCCAACATTTGTTTTGCAGACACCCTAGAGACCACAATGTATGCTCAATCAACATGAATATTAATCAGATTAGTGGTCTTTATGAAATCTCGATTAGGCTCGTGATAAGGCCATGTAGGTTCAGAAATGAGGTCAATTTTGAAATTTCGTAAAGTGGGGTCAAAAATGAGGTCAAAAAATAAAATCTAAGAAAACCCTTGAAGTTACTGATGAGGCCATGTCTTTACTCATTGTACCTGAAAATCAGTCTGAATGATTGTCTTGATGAATCTTGGTCAAGTTATATATTGGGTCAAGTGGATTCAAAACGAGGCCAAGAATCTTAGAACAAGAGGCCCGAGAGGGCCTGTATCGCTCCACTGGCTTTAACATCATTAGACTTGCATTAAATGAATCTTTCTTTGAATGAAAACAACACTTCGAAATCTCTTAAGACCTATTTTATATTAAGTAACTGGGTATGGCTCACATTGCACCAAAATTCTCAAGTTTCATTGAAATTGGCCCAACCTTCATCAGGAGATGTAGTTCAAAGATTTCGGGCTCAAAATAAGCCACACCCTGACATGCCAATATTTAAGGGCTAATTAATATTTCGCATACAATTTTTGAAAAGGGTCACAGAAGGAACATTCTGGTAAAATTTCATTGAAATCAGCCCAGTGATATAGGAGGAGATGTCCTTCAAAGAATTCGGGCTCAAAATAAGCCCCACCCTGCCACACCCATATTTATGGGCCAATCAAAATTTTGAGAGCAACTTTTGGAAAGGGTCTCCCAAGGAACATTCTGGTAAAGTTTCATTGAAATCGGCCCAATGGTTCAGGAGGAAATGTCGTTCAAAGATTTCGGGCTCAGATAAGCCCCGCCCTGCCACGCCCATATTTGGGGGCCAATCAAAATTTCAGGAACAATATTTGAAAAGGGTTACCCCAGGAACATTTTGGTAAAGTTTGGTTGGAATCGGCCCAATGGTTCAGGAGGAGATGTCATTCAAAGATTTCGGGCTCAAAATAAGCCCAGCCCTGCCACGCCCATATTTGGGGGTCAATCAAAATTTCTTGAACAATTTAGGTAAAGGGTCACCCCAGGAACATTTTGGTAAAGTTTGGTTGAAATCGGCCCTGTGGTTCAGGAGGAGATGTCATTCAAAGATTTTGGGCTCAAAATAAGCCCCGCCCTGCCACGCCCATATTTGGGGGCCAATCAAAATTTCTTGAACAATTTAGGTAAAGGGTCACCCAAGGAACATCCATGCCAAGTTTCATTGAAATTGGCCCAACGGTTTGGGAGGAGAAGATTTTTAAAGATTTCAAAGTGAAAAAATGCCACGCCCTTGCACGCCCATATTTAGGGGTCAATCAAAATTTCTTTAACAATTTTAGAAGAGGGTCACCCAAGGAACATTTCTACCAAGTTTCATCAAAATCCGCCCATAGGTTTTGGAGGAGAAGATGTTTAAAGAAAAAATTTACGCACGGACGCACGCACGGACGGACGCACGGACGGACGGACGCACGCACGACGGACACACCGCCATGACAATAGCTCGCTGGCCTTCGGCCAGTGGAGCTAAAAACCTTGCAGTCACTATAGAAGCCATACTTTTCACTCCATCAACTTAAAAAATGGTCAGAATGATGGTCTTGATGAAGCTCTGATAAAATTTAAAGGTATCCAAGTGAGGTCATAAATGAGGTCAATGGGCCAGATCTTTGATATTTGACGCGGGTGAGCGTTCAATGGCTACTATGGCCCTCTTGTCTCGTAATTACGATAGAGTTCGATCCGCTCCGGTCACATGTTACTTCCTGGTAGAAATGGGAACGAATCTCAAAACTCGTATTCGAATATTCGTTTTGAATATTCGAGCACGAGATTTGCTATTCTTTCCCATTCGAATATTCGAAGTTTCGCACAAAACTGAATATCCAAATATGTGTTATATCTGAAACCATTCCTTTTTGTGTTTGAGATTATTCTTACTTATCTCAAACATGTTTGGATTCCGTTTTACTAAAATTGGTTTCTTTAACTTTTTTTTATTTCCGAAGAAAATATTGTCTTTAAATCGATTTGATAAGAATAAAATTAAATGATACTAAATTCCTATAGGCGCTACCCGTGACGTAATTGAATAATGAAAAAAAGGACCTCGATTTGTGAATTGTGAATCTATTTTGAGGATCAACGCATATTAAATGAAATTGGAATACCTAGTCTTGATTTGTCTTGATAGAAACTTTTCATATGACGATACAAAGCAATACAGTGTAAAATGTCCGATCAAACGTTCCTAAACCACGGTGACTCAAGCTTTTAATACGATGTTTTGGCGTTGACCGACCAGAAGAGATAATTTTGAAATGAACGTTTTTCAAGATTTTTTAATTTCCTCAAACGAAATATTAACGAACTGTTCGGCGATTTATTCCGATTTGTTGTTTGATAGAAGCGAACATACTCGTAACAAAATTTAAGACTAATCCAAATCCAAACAAAAGTCGAATACTCGATGGATATTCCAAGCGCCTGATCTACGACGTGACAACTATAATAGAAAATCAAAGTACTGAAAGTACTGATAAGTTGGAATGCGTTCGAGAGGCGGTGACCTCAAGCTACTAGCGAAGCTGGTCGTCAACGCCTCCCGCCCACCACAGGTGATCACATAATACGTCTCGTCTTTTGACGGGCGTATATAAATCAATGTATTTCAACAACGAGAGACGCTTAAACCACTGAATCGCTATACGGGCCTGAATCTGATGGAAGAAAAATTATACCAAGAGGGGAAGAATGGCCCTAAACCGCTCACCTGAATTCGATTGGTCCAGTGGATCTTATCCAAGAAACTTTCTGACAAAGATTCTTTCAAACTTGCCTAATTGTTGAAGAGGAGACATTATTCGAATCATAAGCAGTCATAATAGACCCTGCCAACCCATTCATTACAAAGGAGACTCAAAATTAGCCCTACTCTGCCACGCCCATTTTTATGACCTTATGAAAATTTTGCCAACAATATTTGGAGAAGGTCATCAAAGGAATATTCTTTCAAAGTTTCATTGAAATCTGCCCAGTGGTTCAGGAGGAGATGTCGTTCAAAGATGTTGGGCTCAAAATAAACCCCGCCCTGCCATACCCATATTTATTGGCCAATTAGAATATAGTGACAATTTTGAAAAGGTTCACCCAGGGAACATTCTGGCGAAATTTCATTGAAATTTGCCCAGCGGTTTAGGAGAAGAAGTTTTAAGAAGAGTGACGACTCACGACGGAGACAGGGTGATTCTAAAGCTCCCTTTGAGCACGTTGTGGTAAGGTGAGCTAAAAAGGAAGAAAATGATACGGACCATACAGCCGACTAATGGACACACAGGCGACCTTATACACTCAAAACAGTTTTTATATTATTTTTCAATAAACTTCTGCTCCATTTGAGTTATCAATTACATTTTTAATTAGAAGTGTCGCAAATGATTTTTCCATGATGAAAAGCTATTTTCGCAGGGAAGTCTTTTACTTCATGAGTTGGAATCTCAAGACAATTTTTGGACGAAGTTCAATTGTGATTTCGACCTATGTGACTCCAATATTGGGCATTCTCTGTTCATTGACAAGTTCTATGATTTTGGTCAATTGGTTGTTCAGTTAGAGTGGAAACTGTTAACTGTTAAAATTTACTGATGCCCGTGACATCTATAACCCCGAAACAATAGCGCTTTTCTTTGGGTCATGGGCAATATTTGTGAAAAGTTTCGTTATTGTAGGTCAATTGCTTCCCCGTTTATCTAGCAGAAAGCAAAAGGTCAATGGACTGAGAGACAGACATGATGAAATCAATATATGCTCCTCTACTTCTGAGTCGGGGGTACAGTTAATAACATCGTGAAATTGAAAGGTGAACGATTTTGGAATGATTTAAGCATGATGTTGAATGAGTGAGCGGAGCGAGTTTTGAGTGAATTTAAGGGAGGTAATCCAATGTCGCTTATTTTGTTCAGGATGAACAAAATTAGCAAAATATAAAACCTATATAAAATATGCATAAAAGTTCAATCAATAGCTTTCTATTTCGCCAAGAACCAATCAGACGCTTTAAATTTCATTTATGTCAGTGAAATCGCGATTTGGTTCTTGCTTATTTCATTTTGAATGTACATGTTGATCTTATTTTTCTAATAACTTTGAGTGTTTTTTGAATGGTTTGAGTGATTGTTTGGAATGAATGAATGGAGCGCTGAGTGAGCGATTAAGAATGTTTTCTATTAAGATGAATGTCAATTTCACGATATAACTAACTGTATGATGGTGCTCTTAAACATGTTGATGTGTAAGAATGTGAAGAAAGCAAGTTGAACTAGATGGTTTGTTTCAAATAGCGAAATGTCTTGGTGTTGGAATTCAATTGGGCAAAGATATTCATAATTGAATTAAAGATGTTGTGGCAAGGGTTTTATTGGATGAGTATTGGGTTTTTACAATAAAACATTCATGTAGCTAACTGCAATATGACGAAAAACAAACGACAATATGTTACAAAAATATATATTAACTTTAAAAGTGTATCATCACTTTTAAAAAAAGGTATTTATTTCGTAGCTTAGACAGAAATTTACAATATAACACCTTGTCAAAAGTTAAATGTGTAATAGGGTCGTTCAGAAAGAGAAACTATACTCGCGACCTTACTAAATAAGCAGATCACGTGATTAGTCTGTGCTATTGCTACAATACTGAGAAAACAGATCGCGACATTACCTAATAAGCAGATCACGTGATTGGCTAGTGCTAATTGTCAATTGCTGACCTAATTGGACTTGACTTATCACATGATTTCCAAATATAGTAATGCAAACATGTGATACTAATATATTCGTACGCAACTTTCAATAAATGTCGTTTAAAACATAAATTAGCGTGTTAATAATAAACACAAAGTGATAGTTGTGTAATTGTAAAGCATTATTACTTTTTGATGAAATAAACTGTATGTCTTTTTCAAATTGAGATATACAAAATAGGCCGAAGTGTATTCACATCCTGTTCACGTGATATGTGTTCTCAAGAAACCCGAAATGAAATTATCTTGTGTTCATTTTGCGGTTTTGTTAAATCTAAGTTGGAATTGCTCCGCATTCCAACTTAAAAAGACAGATTGGTCGCCCGTGGACGGATATTTCAAATTATACGTGGATGTACATTTGACTTATTGCCGGTGTAAGGGCAATGAAAAGTATTCCTTACCGAGTCAAGAGTAAAATTATTATAACATACGTTGTTTTCAAATATATTCGTTCAACAAGTTGGTTTGAAAACTCCAAAGGTGTTATGATTAAGACATAAAATCGATCGACGTTTCACTGTCAGACTATCAAAATAAGATTTGCAACCTGTCATAATTATAATTGCTTTTTTTTGTCTTTTCCAATACCGTCTTGACAGTTATATATTTTCGGTTGAAGATAAGTGCCAGAAACTGTTTTTAAATCTAGAAATAAAATTATTTTCGCTTCTTTTACTTCTCGTTCCAGAATTTAAAGGAAATATATCAATTACGGTAAAGAAATTGAATACTCGTATTCGAAAACCGTTTTCGAATATTCGCGGGAAAAACGAATATTCGCTCCACTCCATACTTCCTAGGTCTGTACCCTCAAATAGTCCGGTTTGAAAATAATGATATATCCTTTTGCCACACTGTTTTCATGCTTAAATAAAAGTTTGAGACTTGAAATAAGTTCAGCTACGTGCCAGTCCTCTTATGCAATTCATGCAAAGGATTAAATGAATTTAGGATGGACCCTTTTTTCCTGGAGACTGACATTTGATGGAGGTACCCAAGTAAACATACACTTTCGTACCAAGAGAATTTCGAGAGAGTTCGTGCAAAATAAAGAATTGTGAAAAATCGTATCCCGCATGGTATCGTTTTCTCAAGTTTTTTTTTTTTTTTTTTTTTTTTTTTTAGAACATACAACGTTCTTTCAGCCACATCAAGTTTTATAGCCCAAATTTATTTTTTAGGGGCTACAGACTGTCGAAATTTGCCAATTAACTAGATAATTAAACTAGGCAATATCAACTGCAGTGTAACTAAAACAAACTTGCCTTATCCAAGGCACGTGAAGATATCGAGTTTTTCCACATCCCTATTTTTCTATGTATCTTTCTTTTTTCTATGTATATAACCTCATATATTCTATTCTAGAAATGCAAGGTGCAGACCAGCTGGCTAATTACATCAAATTGTTTGACAACAGTGCCCAGTTAATAGCCGCCGCTACAAGTGAAGCTAATGATACGAAGTTTTACAATAAGATGATCTTAGGTAAAGAAGGGGGAGACTATTGTAAGATAATCGTATGCAAACGATATCATTTCACTCGAAAAGGAGTCATTTTGTTCATTTGATAAGTCACTGTACAGAACAAAAATTCAAGGAAAAAACATGTATGTATCTAAAGACGTAATAACGAGAGATCATTTGCGAGTTATATAATGCCAACAGTTTTTATTCTGTGGCGCTTTGTAAAGCAAACTGCTCTCCCTTTTCTACGAGTATTGTAAGGTAAACATTTTTGGTGTACGTTATTACGTCTACCAGTGTTAGTGCGTGAGAAAAATCCGGTCAGATGTTAATACCTTTTCAAAAATAAGTCTCAACTTGGGTTCAATTTTCTTTTCTTCAAGACTTGTTTCCGCCAGACAACTGTGCATTTTGAAAATGCCATTATACAAGAACTCTATACAGTACAAGACTCCTTTTTAATGCGAAATCAGCTGCCAATCCCAAACCACGCGTTTAAAACTTTCGCATAGGACAAGCTTGTGATTCGCCTATAGGTTTTCCCCGGGGTGTAAGGGGGCAAAATGTAAGTGGCTGAAGTAGTAGTCTGGTGCATGAGAGACAACGGGGACTATTTAAACGTTCCTGCAATCTAATTGGATAATGGAATTTGCGAGTCGAGTGAGAAGCAGACGACGCATTTGCGTGCCACTAGTCTTTTCACCGTCTTTAATTTTTGTGTGTTCGTTATAGAAGATGAAAATTCACGTTTTTTTTTAAAACACAGTTAAATTTTTTTTTTCGATTTTTTGATAGAAAGATTCGTTTTCTCATTCAAGATTTTCAACCAATCTACGTGATTTTTTTTAGAATAATCAATACACGCAATCTTTTTGCAAATCAAATTTAATGCAACACGCTACATGCCGTTCAATACACGAGTTGTTGTAACGATATTTAAGTTACCTAGTGCTAGCATCTCTTTGACAGTCACTCACCCAAGAAAAGCTACCGAGAATGCGAACTTAAAGGCCTATGTTTTGAGATATAGAATTTCGATCATAAACCAGCTATATTTGCGAGATTCCATTTGCTTCTTATTTATACGTTCGTTTGGTGCTATTTGTGAATGTGAACATTAAAGTTATTAATTTATCATTAGCACTAAGTTTACTAAGCACCAAACTTTTTCGCTGTCCTACAGGAGCTGATATTAAAAAAAAACATCCGTGTTCGTATTTAAAATTGTACAATTATGTATTGACAAGATATCTAATGTATACATGACCAAATTTGATTCGCAATTTTCTCGCGAGACTCGTGCAAAATGAGGAACCCTGGTTTCTTACCTGTCCTTTCTCATTTCCATATGTCTGAGGTTTCGTGTAGATGCTTAGTTTCTGTTTTTCAGTACTTTGTTGACTTTTAAGTCGTTACTCTTGGCTAATCCAAATGTCAGACGTCATTTATCTGTCGAACAATTGTGGCGTGCTCTAAGTATGGTGGAGCAAGGGGCTTCCAACCGAGATGTTGGCATGGTACTGGGGGTACACCATACCGTTGTAACCAGAGCTTGGGCACGAAACCTACAGTATGGTACAGCTGTAAGGAGACATGGTGGAGGTAGGAGTAGAGCTACCTCCGTCGCAGAAGACCGTTTTTGGTATTCATGCCCGAAGGAACAGGTTTGGTACGGCAACGCAGCTACGTTCCGACCTTCAAAACGCCTCGGGAGTACGAGTTTCGACCCAAACCATACGATCATTGCTACATGAGCATAACCTGAGGTCAAGGAGATCATGTATTCGTATTCCGCTGTCCCGACTTCATTGTCGGCGTTGGTTAACATGGGCATAGGACCACGTTTGCTAGCGCATAAGACGCTGGCGCCCCGTGCTTTTCACGGATGAGTCCAGCTATTGCCTTGACTACACTGATAGGCGGGCTAGGGTGTGGAGAAGGCCGGGGGAAAGGTTTCATGCAACAAACATTGCTGCGCACGATCGTTATGGGGGTGGGTCTATCATAGTTTGGGTTGGCATCAGCTGGGATGGGCGGACTGATCTTGTTATTTTAGAAAGAGATACTCTGACAGCTCGTAGGTACATTGATGAAATCCTCAATACCCACGTTAGATTTTACACTGGTGCTATTGGGGAAAGATTCATTTTAATAGATGATAATGCCCGTCGACACACGGCCCGTATAGTCCAAGAGTATCGCAAAGACCAGGACATTCCACACCTGGACTGGCCCGCTCGCTAACTGGACTTAAATCCGATAGAGCATATGTGGAATGAGCTACAGGTCCGAGTTTCAGCTCGCTAGGTCCAGCCAAGGACACTCCAGGAGCTCGACCAGATCCTTAGAGAAGAATGGTCTGTTATCCCCGAAAGAGTAATCCAGAACTTAATCAGGAGTATGCAGAGGCGCTGTCAGGCTGTTTTTGACAGTGATTGGTCTCATACTCGTTATTGAACGAAATGCAATTGAAAGAACACCTTTTTTGGTCAAATTCAATTTTCAATTTTCAAGAAAACAGACCGAATTCGAGGGGTCCCTGTCTAGTCTTCTTTAAAGTCGTCTTATCATTATAAAGCTTTATTTCTTTCTTAAAATTTGATAAAATGATAACAATCGACCATTTTCTAACATTCTTATAATCAAATTTATTTTTTCCTGAAATTATAGTATAAAAAAGCTTTGGTGCTTAGCAAACATTAACGTTGGCTTAACAATAAAAGAGTATAATTCCTTTAAAGGTTGCATTAACATCGAAACTTTACGAACTTGGGTCGAAACGGTTTACATTTATCATAAAATATACAGGGATAGTTTCCTTTTTCGAATTTTTTAAGTTTATTTTCAAGGAATCCCTGTACTATTTGGGGTTTTTTATACTCTTTCCGAAGTCCTATGCCCAACATGTATGTAGAGTTTACTCATTTTGTCTATTTTCCGTCGGGCAGGTGACGGTAGTACCGATTCTATGTACGTAAATTACGACTGGCATCAGTTTCCTGGCAATGAAAATTTAAAGGAACCAAAATACCTAACACTAGATTATCTACACCATTTTGTACCGAGGGCAAAAATTATCCTCGTATTCCGAGACCCAACTGAGAGGTAAGAAATTGGGTAACCCAGTTCTAAACAATTTCAAACGTGTATATCGAGATATCGAGTGTAAATGTTTAAGGTTCATGTAAAGTGTTTGAGACCCGATTCTAAGGGCACTTCATTAGGCAAGAAAAAAGCAGTATGTCCAGGTATATTGTATATCAAAATGAAGCTATTTTTGAGTACAAGCAGTTGAGCAACATAAGACCACCATATCTATAGCGGTAAAGCCAAAACATTGTGGAAAAGGGCCATTCTGTACAGAACAAGCAACTGCATGACGGTTGGGTAAAATTGGCTCATATTTTAACAAAGTACAGTCTAAAGTACTATCCAGGTAGTACTACAACCTTAGATATAAAACTCGTACTTTAGCCTGTACTTTGTTCAAATGTAAGCCAATTTTATCCAACAGCCTTGCAGTTGCTTGTTCTGTACAAAATGACCCTTTTCCAAAATGTTTTGGCTATATAGCTATAGCTATGACAGTCATGTGTTGCTTAACTGCTTGTGCTCATGAATAGCTTCATTTTGATATATAATATACCTGGACAAACTGCCTTTTTCTTGGCAAATGAAGTGTTTTAAAATTGGGCCTCAAAAACTTTACTTGCACCTTAAATGGCGTTACATACACAAGCATTTATACTACTTTGACTAAACTCTAGATGTATATACCCTGGTTTATCTGACCCGACTTTGACTTTGTCATTTGTTTGAATGGATAAAATGTATATAACATTCAATTGTTATTCATTCCTTTGAAAGCATGTGAATAGCTGAGTAGGAATAATCAGATTTTTATTCATGTTATTAGTTTCATGTCAATAAAACCACGCTATAATAGTACCTTTTTTTTTAACCGTTCTTTTTCGTGACAATGAATCGCTGAAATATTTTTTTCTGTTTTACTGATATTGTGTAAATATGGCTTCACACTTTTGGTAAATAAAGCGATCCGAAATAACAAAATATTGAAGCTGAATCCTGTTTGAAACTTGAAAGAGCAACTGAAAATAAAATAGGCAGAAAGACATATATAGAACTAAAAGGACGTTCTTATTTAGATAAATCATTGCCTGTGATAGCCAGCTAAGCAGATAACTGGACACGATCTTTTCTAATGGGGGTTTACAGAATCTTGAATAAGCGGTTTGTAGGTCCAGGGCCCCGTTTTACTAAGCTTCTTAGGAAAAGAATAATCGTAAGTCAAAATCACAAATCGTACCTGGTGTTTTCATTCATTGATAGATTCTGCTTTGCAATATCTCATTGGAATCGTCTTTAGAAGACGATTACAGTGAGATGATGCATGACAGAGTTTCATATTAAGTTAATATAGTACTAGCAACTTTAATTTTTGACTTACGCAAAAAAATGATCGTAAGATGTTATAATTGCAATCTAATAAAATAAAGAATTTTGATTGGTTTAAATCGCATCACGTGGGGAAATCCATTGCACTTTATTTCTGTATAAAATGCAATAGGTCTATCGGGAAACCCCCGACCTTCGATCTGCATGACCTGTGTTTTAGGAACTCGAAAACCCCTAGTTCCCCTTCCATATCGTAATATTGATGTTTAATATATCAGAAATTAAGATATTTTCGAAAGAATTTATGATTAAAAGCATGCAGTTCGGATTCTGAGTCGATGTTTACAGCGAGTCGACGAAGACCACCAAGCAACCCTCTCAGCTAAGCCCGATCACGAAAGTTTCGGTTTAAAATGCAGAGTTACATATCAAAATTATGTTTAGATCATAAGTACCTCTACGAATGTCAAATTGTCGATTGTTTGTGTACCATTTGTTTAACTTTATGCCGTTTAACTTCGATAGCGAGAAAAAAAAATAGACGATCTAAAAATAGATTGTGTAATACACGCAGAAAAGTAGACTCGAAACTTTAATGTTTAGCCGAGTATTTTAATAGTTTCTTAGACCAAGAGGATTGCAATTATAAGGGCAGAGTGTCTTTTTCACAGCGTTTATAGGGGTATAAAGTGCAATTGCCTTAGCACATGGCTTAAACATAACGCCCTACGGGCGTTATTTGCCATGTGCTAAGGCAATTGCACTTTATACCCCAATAAACGCAGTGAAAAAGACACTCATCCCTATATAGTAAAACACACCCCAGGTCCTTGTTCCCCGTCATTGCACACACGTCAGATATAAAACATCACTTATCTACAAAATATATTGCCATGAACGTGAAACAAGCAGCGAATCGGTGGAGGGGCGACAAAACCGTCGGGACTGCAGCTTATTCAAGCTGTAGACACGACGTTTAGTCGTCCATCTACGAAAATATTGCAAACAAAATGGCGGAAAATGTCGAAGGTCATCTCATTATAAATCAGTGTTTTGGTCAGTTGGTTTTGTAATTGATTGACGCGATCTATTTAGCGATCTATTGGGCCTGATTTGTTCAAAAAAGTATAAAACAAATAGATGCTTTCTACAGCTCTAAAACGATGCAAGTCTCAAGAATTTTGTCTGGCTGTCATCCAGCGAAAAAAAAAACAGCGAAAACCGCTCACTACAGTTCGCCTCAATCAAAACCATTCTAAATCGTTCACTCAGAGCTCCATTCCTTCATTCCAAACACTCACTCAAACCATTCAAAAACGCTCAAACCCATTGAAAAATAAAGAATCAATAACGTCATTCGAAATGAATTTGGAAAGATTTAAATCGCGATTTAACAGATGTAAATCAAATCGTGAGCGTCTAATAGACTCTTGAAGAAATTGGAAGCTATCTATGGAACTTGTATGCATATTTTATTAAAGAGAGGTAATTAACATTATCATGAACAAAATTTGCGATATGGGATTACCTCCCATTAAATTTACACAAAACTCGCTCCATACGCTCATTCATTTCCATTCCTAAATCATTCCAAAATCATTCACCATGTCAATTTCACGATGTTGTTAACTGTATTTGATGCATCATTTTTTCAGGTTGTATTCTGAGTATATATTTGTTCACGGCGTTCTTTATAAACAACAAAACACCAACCCGTACTCCTTTCATAAATGTGTTGAATATTTGGTTGGTTTGTATAGAGACTGTTTTAAACATAATTCAATGAGGGGATGCGTTTATAATACCACAATGCAACACACCGTGGTACCTTCTGTAAGTAATCTTATTTCAAAATGGTTTAATTCTAGTTTTGTTGATCAAGATTCATGCATTCTGATCACATGTGGCAGTATCAAAGAAATTATTTGAAAAAAAGATTATTAAAAAATAACAAGGTGCCTTTCAAAAATTCCAGGTCAACTTTCAAGTCAATATTACCAAGAATTATTTGAACAAAAAATAGAAAAATATAAATGTTTCTTTGAAGCGCATATTCTCTATGTATGCAAAATTTTATTGAAATTGGCCCTATACTTATACAATAAATAGGAAATTACGCCCTCAATTTGCAAGGACATCACTGGGGTGACAATTTGTCTCTGTTACGAAGTAGATTTAATAGTTTATTTAAGTCTCATTCAAATAGATGCATTGTTACAAACAAACAAATGGATAATACTATAACATAAAAAATATATATAACCATTCTTATAAAGAATTATAGGATACTATTTTGTTACACAACCATTAAAAGGACCGATTCCTCCTCTACATACATACATGTTCAATTTTCTCTGTCTGTCTGGGTCTCTCTTTCTCCCATTCTTTCTCTCACACTCTATCTTTCTCAAAACACATACACACACTCACACACTCACACACTCACACACATACAACACACAACACACACAACACACACACAATACACACTGACACAGATACACACCCCACACACAATCACTCTTTCTCACAATCATATTCATCAAATTATTCTTAACGTTATTACATGATCACTAATTAATACATAAACAAGATTCAATGCGCAAAAGCAAGAAGAATGTAGACATCGTTAAAAGACTCTCGATAACCTGTTTGTAATTTTCGATTATTAATAAGGCACATAGGTGCACGTTGATAAGGTGTTTGAGAGACCCATACACTCTTAAATCAGATGAATCCTTTGCTGTTTAATCCCTGCTTTTACGTGCCTGCGATTTTATGATTAAGAAAACATTGTGAAAAAAGAAGAAATTGCTTCTGACAAGCAATTTCTTCTTTTTCCACGCTATTTTCTATCCTACAGAATGGTTATTTTTCAAATTAAAATCCACTTGAAATTTTCGTCTGCAAAACCTTTGAATTTGGACAGAGACTTAATTGGCGACATCCAAATGCTTGGATTTAGTAAAATAGACATACATGTACACAGTTTTTATTCCAAAAGATATTTTGCAGTTTCACTCTATTTCATTGGCTATAGCATACCTAACCTGTAGCTGCGATGTTTAAGACCCCGCCGGCAAATTTTCTTGTCCCCTAGTTTTTCACTTTTACAAAATATTTTTCTTCAAATTACTTGACAAAGTAACTTAAACTGGATAGTAGCGCTTCTATCCCTCGGATGAGTCTAAAATTTCCTCAATCATATGATTCATCTATTTGTTTTACCGAAAATACTTAAACTATTACAAATAACATTATTAATGTTTATTGTCCATATTATACCCCATTGCACTTGGATGAAAATAAAAACTATGTTCTGTTCTGTTCGGCTATGAGAAACACCCCCTAATACATCATATTGTTTACAGGCCAATCAAATCAGCTCAAACTATTTGGAATGACCCGGTTTTTTAACAAAACAACATGGAGTATAGAAGTGAAAGTTGACAGCAGTGTTTCGATTATAAAGGTAGAATCATTTGAAAACTGCCTTTGGTCAAAATAAATGACTTGATTTACATGTACCAGGAAATTGGTTAGGATAACATGTCCTTGTATGATTGAACATTGCATGCTTGTATTTTACTTTGATTTCGTAATTTTTCCCTGACATTTAAGGTATCAAAAGGTCACCTCAGTGATGTCCTCGAGTATTTTCAATGAAAGATTTGATTTGATTTGAATTGGAGTTTTACGTCGCTTTCAACAATCTTTCAGTTATATCGCGACGACTGGAGCACCTAACGATGGATTCCTGGTATTTCTCACAGCAGTACTACCACCACATCCATTTCCTGGCCTCCAGTTGCTATTCCACATAGGTTTACGATTATCTACCCATTGGTGGAAGACAAATGTCGGGAAGGATAAGTGCCGCGGCCGGGGATCTAACCCGTGCGAATATAGACCCCTGGATTAGAAGTCTGGCGCGCTACCAACTGCGCTTCAATGAAAGAACCCTCGTCTATATTTAGCAGAAATTAATATTTTTTGTAAGAAATGTTTTGATATCGCCACCTATGATTCAGATTGGCTTAAAAATTATAAAGAGGATAATCGTTTGTTTCAGTGTAAGATCGATTTATACATGTATTTCATTGAGTGAACAACAAAAGCTATATTTTATCGAGTGGCAGAGCCACGAGTGAAAATATAGCTGGTGTTGTTCACGAAATGAAATATTTATCGATCTTACACGAAAAACAAACGATTATTCTATTTCTTTAATGCAAAAAATGAGACAAAATGTCACATTTCTAGGACATATTTTCGTAAAGGGCGTCATTTCGCGCGTGATTGCTATGTAACGTTCATTCTGACGTCACTTATTTCGCCCCGCATAGATGATGTCAGATAGGATGAAACGCACCAAAGCAGGGTATAAAGTTTTTTTTGATAATTTCACTGCTTTTGCGGTGAGATTATCAAGTGATAATCTACCGTTATTTCTCGATAAACCACCGAAAAGCTTATTCAACAACAATTTTGAGTACGCAACTCTTTTGTAAGCATTAATGGAATGTATTCCCATAAAAAATATGGATAAATATTTATAACATGACCTACGTCGCGGGAGTGAAATAACCCCGTGAGAATATTTTTGATATTACACGGGTGTTATTACACTAGTGGAATAAGAATGTAAATGAGCTCAGAGCGAATAGCAACGCTATTTGGTCACCGCGAGAATGCCGTCATAATCTATGTTTTGTGACGTCATTTTTAAACGACGTTATAAGTTTCGCGGAAAATTGAAACGTTGAATTTCAAGAATTTTGACGATTTTTCGCAAACATTCGGGTCATATTATAAATAGAATATAAAATGTGTGCTCATAAAATAAAAATTAAACTCGTCATCTATAAACAGATAAAAACTCGGCGTAGCCTCGTTTTTATCTGTTTATAGATGACTCGTATGATAAATCCAGCATTCAATGGGCAACCATTCAATATCCTCTATTTAAACATTTGCTTCATGATATTAAACTATAAGATATGAAGGAAGTATTTATGTTTTAATTGGGATTTGAAAATAAAACCCCAATCATACTTATGTATGAATCCGTTTCACAAATTCATACAGTGTGATAAGGTTTCTAATTTCACGCCGTCTTGAAATTAACAAATAAACTCTTCATTTCTTGATTAAAGGAGACATAGATTTCCTTAGTCAAATATGAATTATATGATCCAAATGAAGTAATCCAACTTGAACGTTCCTTTTTTAAACATCCTGTCAATTGTGATAAAAGATAATCGTATTACACGTGTCACAAAGGGGCCAGCTTGGAACTCCGTGAAATGAATTTGTGATCCGTTACGCGAAAAGCGGCTGCCTTTTTAGTGAATAAAGTGTCTACCCTTGTCTGACTGCGCGATCTGCACAGACTGACCAGGGTCGAAACTTTTCTCAATTTTTTTTTTTTTTTTTTTTTTTTTTTTAGTCTAGAATGATTACTCAACCTTCCGTTTATCCTCTATTTGTTTTACGGAGTCCCTAGATGTTTCCCTTTCGCGTGTCGGATCACATTATATAATTCAAAATTACTCATTCCATAATAAAAATAATTTTGAATGCGCAGCTATTTCGTAAACATTCGCACAAAGTGCACCCGAAAGAAATCCGTCCCATTTCGAGTAAACATTTACACTTTGCTTTAAAGTATTCAATTTAAAGATTTGAAAAGAGCATTTGTTGATTTCAGGGAATTATGAACCTAAAACCTATTATAATTCATGTATTTATCCGCTTCGCGTATTCATATAATGTGATTAGGTTTTACCTCCTTGAAACAATAAATGCTCCCTTCACTTCCTAATTGAAAAAAAACAAACTATTTTGATTATAGGTCAACAAGGCCCGCGATTTGGTAACAAGACAAGAGAAAGTAAAGTGATCATCCTAGATTCGTAAACTTGACAAAGATCGAAAGGTTTGGGTCCTATATTGAGTCTGTGTGGGTAGCACAGGGTGACCAGGATTGTTACGTTTCGCACTTCGCACTTCAATGCATTTTGTTTATAATATGTCAAAGGTTCAATTTTGACGAGTATACATATTGATAAGTAAAATGCGTCAAACATTTTCATGATTAACGTTAATCTAGAGCGTAACTAAAAACGTCGATCTAATTCCCGTTAAATATTGTGACGTCATGAATTCAAGCAATGACGGTATAAACAAAAGTGACGATGCAATGTATGACGCAATATAGCCGGCATTTTCGTAGGTTCGTGGCTCTTATTGAAGCGTTTCTGTGAATCTCTGTTAAATAAATACCTAAGCCTTTCTTTTATGGAATGACAGCGCCAATTCACCTTTTTTCGGGCGTTAACATTTGCGGAGACTCTCAAAATGCATGCACTCGGGCGTTAAACCATTTTTCTGGTCTCTGCAAATGATAACGCCCTCAAAAACGTGAATTAACCCTATAATCAGCTTCACTTCTGTTATAACTTGTAAAATAGTATGGAGCAAATATGATGTATATTCGGCGGGGCAATTGTCAATATCAACCAAGGGCGACTGTTTCATAGTCCGAGTTTTGTCACAAAGATTATTATACAAGACTTATAATAACCTATATGACGAAATCACACCTCGAAATAATTACCATGTTTCAAAACCCAACCAGTTTTTCGTTTCAGATGTTAATGAATCTGGGTATATACTATATCTATATGGAAGATATTTTACGGGTGTTTGGCAAAGACAGTGTATTGACGTTGCATACGGAAGATGTTAGCGAGACAAACACGATGGAGAAAATTTTCGATTTTCTTGAACTGGGTAGGACATGCTCCTTTTTGTTTGACTGCATGGGGTTTTACACCGCTTCTAACATTATTCCAATCGTAGATGCTAGTATACCGATCCACAGCATCTTGTCATTCTCACATCAGTACTACCGTAACATTTCAACCGAGTCACCAACGACTCAGGGTAGGTCACGCAATGTTCACGAATTTATATATTAGACGGATAAACTGCAGTCTATCTTGCTCTTGAGCGACCACGTCTATTACGCGTCCATTTTAATTTAGCGACTGTTTTCAAAATCCCCTTCAATAAATCAAAATATCTTGAAAAAGTAGGTGTTGGTCTAATTTCTTTTTTTTTTTATGTTTTTTTTTTTTTTTTCAAATGAATCCTATGTTGTTGAAACTAACCAGAATCGTCTCAATGAGACGATTCTATTGAATTTTAACAACATAGGATTACTCAGATTTTCGCAATAACATGTATATTTCATAAAAAAGCATGTTTCTTTTTTTAAACAAATGTGTATTAAGCGACAATTTTCTTAAACGATCGCTTTTTCGTGGTCCCGTTAGTGGTCGCTTAATACAAGTTTAACTGTACAACCTTCTTTCCCCAAGAAATTGTCTTTAATGCTACGTTTTAGCTGTTTTACATTTGTTTCGAAAAAATAAAACGAAATACAGTGTTCTCTTTCCTTGGATTAAATAATTTGATTTGCCAAAAGATTTGATTGACCACGCCCACTGTCAATTAGGAGACATCGGCTGACAAATCGATGTAGGCCTAATAGACCTTTTCTCATTCTTAACTGAGATTTTTAGAAGTTCAATCATTATGAGCATCAAAGATAATTTCAATATGTTGTTATTGATAACAACTTATTGATAATACCCTTTATACTCAAAACTTTATTAAGCACTTTTAGGGAATTTTGCGCAAGTTGAAATTTCAATTAATTCTGATTTGAGAATGAGAAAAGTTTTATGACCTCGGACCTTAATCTTTTTTTTTTTTTTTTTATCTAATGCCCGTAAAAAGTCCATAAATATTTTTAGATTTTCTTAAAAAGTCCATGGTACTATGGTTATAAGAAATGATCTGTGTGGAAATTGAACACAAACAGAATAATTAATAAAAATTGAAGGGAAGAAATTCCGCTTGGTTTTTTTAACGATATATAATCGTTTTAAACCAAAAACAATAAAAAGATGATAATACTCCGATGTCAAATTAAACGAAGGTAAAACTTGATAGTGAATAGAACATCTCAACTCCTTATAGGCCCCTTATTTTATCTTTGGTACCTGTTGACCTTCGCCATTATCCGTCGTTTCTACCAGACCAATATGAATAAGCTGCAGTTCAGACCCTTAGGCCTCCAACCAATGATTTGATGTTAACTTTTGCCCCAAATGCATATGTTGCTGACAGATGGAGAATGATATGTAAGTGTCTTAAATTATCAATGTTATAAGATCGAGTTTGGGTGATTTTATCATGACGAGGCTTTTGCCGAGTCAAGATAATATATCACAGCCGAGACCACATAACATTGTTAATTTTGTCAAGACCACAAAACATTGTTAATCTTAGACACTCATTATGTTATTCCATTTATCATGCATTTTTTTTATTATAATAAACCCTTAAAAATCAAAGAAATTCAGGTGAAAGTGTATGCAAATTATTTCTAAAAATAGATTGTCTGGTATCATGTTGTTATCAGACAGGTGATATCAGGTCAAGCTTCATTGCATGATAAATAAAAATCTCTGAAGCGGTCCTCGTCGCAGTTCAAGTAAGTATTTAAATAAATTCGATCGTGATTGGGTAGTTGGTTATTATCTAGAACGTCAGAATCTTAAGAAAACTAGCACAAACAAATAGAAAAAAATATACATCTATTAAGTTGAAAGTTACAAACCAGTTTCTTTCCTTTTGTATCATTTTCTTTAACTATTTCAGATGAATTACCTCTTTCTAAGATAGAGAAGATAGTTGGGAGGGAAATGTTGAATACGCGGAAAGTGAGGTTCGGCGAAACAGGACCCATGTTGTCTGTGACTCGGCGTTTATTACAAGACTTTTATCAACCGTTTAATCAACGTATGGCAGAACTAATGAATGATAAATACTTTCTGTTTGAGAAATTGAAATGACATTATCTTGCGACATGCTTCATTAACCCCCATCTTTCTGATTTTTTTATTAATTTAAAAATGTATATTGACAAAATATATATTTTTAAATTAATATATGCAGACTTCGTGATACTGTCCAAAAATTGACATCAGGTGGACACACGATAACCAGCTTCAAAATGTCCCAAATTGACCTCAGATGAACACGCTTTAAAAGGGGCCCGTGTTACTAAGCATCTTACGAAAAAATTGATCGTAAGTCAAAATCACAAATCGTACCTGGTGCTTTTATTCAATGTTAGATTCTGCCTTGCAATATCTCATTGGAATCGTCTGCGAAAGACGATTCCAATGCGATAATGCATGACAGAATTCAATATTTAGTTACTTTTGTAGAAGCAACTTTAATTTTTGACTTACGCAAAAATTGATCGTAACATGTTTAGTAAAACGGGCCCCTGGTCGTAACAACATCGGGCCATTCGTAAGAGCTTATATAGCCATCGTATGACCGCCGCTTCAGTTCCCGAGACTTCGGTAGCAACTTTGTGAACAGAGAAAAAAACGTTGACATACCAAAAAATTCTTTGTCCTATTTGTCCTTCGTTATACCATCGTGTGGACATCTGGTCAAATCGTATCGTTTTCGTCTTAACTCCGTGTGTTCATCAGTGAAATCGACCATTTTTCGTTTCATGAAGGCCAAGCGAAGGAATCAAGATATATCCCGATGCCTTTAGGAAGGCAACACGACTTCGCACTGGGCCCTCCAAATGCCGTCGTTATACAAATACGAGGACATCGGGATAGGACCACGTTCTTTGCAAAGACAGTCGAATGATAGAAGCTTAAGGAAGTTTGCTTGGCGTTTTCCTACTATTAATCTTTTCTTTAAACCTGATTTTTTAAAAAGATCTAAATATTTAGTTTCGATTTTTTAATGGCGGAAATTCCAAGACCGGATGTGTGGACGTCCTTAATGTGATACAAAAGTGTCGATGTATACTGATGTATACTGATGACAAATAAAAAATATGCCAATACGTGACGTTTAGAATTCTTTTCAAGTTGATAACATTGGTCTAAGGATTTGATCGAAACTCTTCCGAATTATGCGCGTGAACGAAGCCAGGGGGAAGTTTTCAAATATTACAATGACTTGATGCAATTATCATTTGCATTTTCTGACTGCCAACTATATTAATACCGCTTACGCGGCTTAAGGTAACTTCGATAAACAACTAATTTGAGATAACTCTTATAAACCTGTTTGGAATTTCCCGTTTATGAACTCGTTAGGTGTAAATTGTCGGTTGACTTTTATTTATCTAATTTTTGAAGAGTTGGTGAAAATCATATTTCGCTTTCCTGTCATTGAAAGAAAGCGTGGAAACATGAATGTTGACTTCAAGGAGCGAATTTGTTATGCTATCTTCACACGGCCTTTTGATTTGAATATGACCCCTTTTACAAGAACGTTTCATTAAAAAACAAACCGCTTTCATAGTTGCTTGCGCATCGGACTGTCAATTAAGAAACCCCGGTTTCGATCCCCGACGGTGGCACTCATCCATTCTGGCTATTTGTTGATTGATAATCGTGGACCTATGTGAGATAGCAGCTGGAGGCTAAAAAAGAATGTGATGGTCGGCTTGTGAAAGAAATACCAGGTATCAATTGTTAGTTGCTCCAGTCGCCGCGATATTACTGAAAGATTGTTAAAAGCGGCGTAAAACCCTATTCACCACAGCCTTCATTTGAAAATAACGAGTAGGTCGTATACGTCACATACGTTGACTTGAATAATTATGACTTTGTAACTTCTTTCATTTCGCAAAAATTATTGTCTGGTTTGAATATATGTAAATAAGAGACTTGTCGCTTTGAAACCTACGAGTATAATTGTGATCCGTCACGCGAAAAGGGATCATCTGGTGTGTGTAAAGTTTCGACCCTGGTCAGACTGCGCGGATTGTGCAGACTGACTAGGGTCGAAACTTGTTGCACCGTGCTTATTTTCTGAATCTAGAATGAACAATCTACAATCTACCTTCAAATGAAAGATATTTTAAATGCGACTTCTGGTTGACGTTTGCTGGATCAAATCTCTTTAACACAAATTCATTTTACTGAATTTCGGGGTGGTCCCTTTTCGCGTGACTGGTTGCACATGTAGCATTGACTTTTGAAAAATATAATATGTATATAGTTAACAACATCGTGAAATTGACAAGGTGAATGATTTAGGAATGTAATTGAATGAGTGGAGGATCGAGTTTTGAGTGAATTTAATGGGAGATAATTCTATATCGCAAATTTTGTTCATGATGAACATAATTGGCGATATTTATTACCTCCATTAAATAAAATATGCATACAAGTTCTTTAAACCGCTTCCCACCTCTAAATTTCTTAGTGAAATCGCTATTTTTTTCTAATTGTATTTATTTTGAATGGAGATGCTGATCTTTACTTTTAGTCATTGAGAGTATTTGAGTGAGTGTTTGGAATGAATGACTGGATCGCTGATTGAGCGATTTGGAATGGTTTTGATTGAGATGAACGTCAATTTCACGATGTTATTAACTGTAATCTCCATTTGAGATTAAATCCACGAGTAGAATTCTACTGAACACATCAAATTGTCATGACGACTTTAAAATCTAGCCAAAATGTATTGAGTCTAAGGTATGTTCATGAATCATAAGGGCCCGAGGTTATAAACCTTTTCTCATTCTTAATTCGAAATTTTCTCAAATTTTAATTTGAGATTAATGCCAAAATTCTTTTTTAACACTCATTTTCATGTATTTACATAAAAGATAATAATAAATAACAACTTATTAATATTATCTTTTATTTTCATACATTTTTTTTTAAATTTAAAGTTTTAGAAAATTTGAGAAAAGTTTTAACCTTGGGCCCTGATAACCCTTCCAAATTTTAAAACTTTGCACAGTTAAGAACATCATCATGAAATTGACATTCTTTCCGATCAAAACCATTCTAAATCGCGTGTTCCATTCGTTCATTCCAAACACTTACTCAAACATTTCATAACACTCAAAAATCTCTACAAATGATAGGATCAACAAAATATTAAAACAAGAGGGCCGTTAGCCCTGGGTCGCTCACCTGAGAAAAAAGCTTCATTACCTAGGTATGTCTATGCAACCACAGAAAAAGAGATTTTCACTTATTCAATCAGATAACATTTGAAATAATCCCTCCCTCTGCTCCTCCCCTGGTCATTATTTATTTAAGCTTTTTTCATAAAAGGTCTGTGATCAGCTAATCTATGCCAGATAAACAGGCTGAGTCTGCGACTTTTAAAGTTTTCTTTAATGAGGTGATCAATCCATGTCAAATAGAAAGGCTGTAGGGATTCAAAATTCTCTGTCAGGCTCCTGATTCATCAGAAGAAGAAGGTTAAAGATTACAAAATTTTCACAAAAGTACTACCCTCTCCCCCCTGGTGCTCCACACCTGGCAGCCCAACAGATATGGTTTTAGCTATTTTTATTCAGGTCTATGAGCTGATCATCCATGCCAATTTTCAAGTCTGTAGGGCTCCTGGTTCCGAAGAAGAAGCAGCTTGAAGATTACAAAATTTACCCAAAGTACTACCCCCTCCCCCCTGGTGCTCCGCACCTGGTGGCCCAAAAGGTATGCTTTTAGCTATTTCAATTCAGGTCTATGAACTGATCATCCATGCCAAGTTTTAAGTCTGTAGGACTACTGGTTGAGAAAAAGAAGAATTTTAAAGATTTTCTTAAAATTTCACTGTTTGTTGCCATAGCAACCAGAGTTTTTCATGGATTTCAATTCTTTTAGCTATTTTTGAAGGGGACAACCTAAGCAACATTTCTGTAAAATTTGGTGTAAATCGGCCCAGTAGTTTAGGGGGAGATGTCGTTTAAAGAAATTGTTGACGGACGCCGGACGACGGACGACGACCGGACGACCGACGACCGACGGACGGACGCCGGATGAAAGGTGATCACAATAGCTCACATGAGCACTTCGTGCTCAGGTGAGCTAAAAAGGTAGATGAAATCGACGATTTTAATGAAATAATTGAATTCTGTATTGTGGGTTCGCAAAAAAACATAGAGAGCTATTTATAGATATGTATGTTGTATTAAAGGGAGGTAATAAATATCGATAAGTTTGTTCAAATCAAAATTAGAAATATTGGATTATCTACCTTGAATTTCACTTAAAACTCGGTCCACACACTCATTCAATTTCTTTCCAATTACATTCCAAAATCGTTCATCTTGTTAAACTCCATATTCGTGTGGTCATCTCATGTCAAATTCAATAATTTATGTGAACCAATTATTAAAGTTGATCAATATTTTTCTACAACAAGTAGAAAGTAGACAGTGCAGGCTACAATTAGTTACATCGTAAAATTGACATTTATATCAATCAAAACCATTCTAAATCGCTCACTCAGAGCTACAATCATTCATTCCTAACACTTACTCAAACCATTCAAAAACGATCAAACTCATTGAAAAAAATATAGAATCAACAACGTCAGATAGAACAAACTCGCGATTTCACTGACCTAATCCAAATTGTTAGGGTTTCATAGGTCCTTGAAGACATAGGAAGCTATGTATATAATTTGTATGCATTTTTTATTAAAGGGAGGTAATCAATATCGCTAATTTTGTTCGTCCTAAACAATATTTGCGATACAGGATTACCTCCCATTAAACTCACTCAAAACTCGCTCAACATACTCATTCAATTTCATTCCTAAATCATCCCAAAATCATTCACCTTGTCAATTTCACGATGTTGTTAACTGTAAGACCAAAATGCACGCCTATTTAGACTTAGCATAGTTTTTACTGGTAAGCAGGTATTCGCTGGGAGCAATATAAGTTTTGATTGAAAGGCAATCGACAAACCCATTTTAATTTCCTCTATCCTCGTGTATTTTCTCAACTCTGCTGTTTGTGGTCTAGAGGCAGAGCGTCGGCCTTTTGACCCAATTGTCCTAAGTTCGATTCACAGGAGCGGCTATCTATCTTGGTGCTTTAATTGGCCCACATATTCGGCGCGAATGTTGGTGCATTTACCAGGAAATAGAGGGATTAATCTAAGTTGAAAAGACTTGTTTCCCAATTGATGTAAAATAAATAGTTTTAAAATACATATTTTCTCCACTGAATTATATTTAATTATTCCTATTTTTAGACTTTTTATGAATTAAACAGGCTAGAGACCTCAAAGAAAAGAGTGTACAATTTTAATTGAAACCGTTATATACAAATATATGGTACAAAATATTATTGGAAAAGGAGAAATTGTCTTTAACACACGATGACGTCATTTTCGACAGTCATTTCTTGTTTATCAAAGTTTATTTATTGGAAATCGAATCGAACTCATCGATAACATTTTGCGCGGAGTTTTTCTTTGGACCTGTAGGCCAATAGACCTGAAAAACAATAGTCGCGCAGTTAAAGCGCGTCGTTTCGCACGTGGGTGACACGACGTCAACAGCATTAACATTCCCGTAAAAGAAAAATGTTATTGTAGCAATTAATTGTTTGAAAAAAACACACCCTTTTTTCTTAGTTTTGTCATCAAAAGAAAAAAAAATTGCCTATAGTATCTCCAAGCATTTTAGAAATGAACCAGTGTGTGACATTTCCAACAATTTCAAAAGTGCGCTCAGTAAAGACCCTGGCCAGCCTGTGCAACCGCACAGCCTGTCCAGAGTCTTCTCTCTGCGATTTTTTGAGAGACAATGAGCATGTTTAACTATACATCTTACGACCAGTTTTTGAGTCAGTCAAAAATTAAATATGCTTCCACAATAGTAACTAAATATGGAATTCTGTCATGCAACAAGAATTCCAAGGAAGAATCTAGCAACGAATGAAAACAACAGGTATAATTTGTGATTTGACTTACGACTATTTTTTTCGTAGGAAGTTTAGTAAAATGCGCCCAAGGTCACGAAGAGTCTTTCACCGGACCTGCTAACTTTTAAATTACACTTGTGACTGGCCAGACTGTTGATTGTTTCCCACCTCAGAACGTGAATTGACGCTATCATTACATAAAATACATACTTTAGTATGTCTTGAAACAGAGATTGTGAAATAATATAAAAGTCGATTTAGAACTCAATTGGTGCATATTTATATATTTTTTGATTTTCAAAAATAGAATAAGATAATTTGGTGAAAAGTGTTACATCTGAGTTCCTAAAAACAGATGATCTCTCAAATTTAAGTTATTAGTTCACGAGCCTTTTGCTATCCACGGGCTTTAACCATACATTTGTGACCTCATTCTCACGAGGAGATCATTTATTGTTTATCTTATAACTATACAAATATCCGTATGATAACATCCCGTATGCTTTTTTTATATGATATCACATTGTTATTTTTAGAACAATGATATAATTCGGCTATTTTTAGAAACTTGCATTTCAGTAAGAAACATCGACGAATAAAAGACAAATAGAGGTTATAAGATAAATATAATACGTACTTAGTGTATTGTATGAAAAAATATCTAACTCGGTTGTGAGAATTGTAAATTGTCTCGGCAGAGCCTCGACAATTTTCAATGTCTCCAAACCTCGTTAGATATTTTTTCCATATAATACACTAAGCACGTATTATATACAATGTATGTATTGACCGTTTCCTGATTATTCAAAAGGAAGATATATAGCAGGCTAAATCATATTGCATATTCAATTCTAAGACCTCGTAATTGTTGCTTGTCTAAAGCTTTAATAACAAGGTTTAATACGGAGCCCCGTAGGTGACATAATATACACATTTTTTAATCCGTTATAACGAAATACTATTTCGAAATAACGAATTAGTAATTCGTTAAAACGAATTGATATTTCGTTTTAACGAATTAATATTTCGTTTTATCGAAATACTATTTCGTTTTTACGAAATACTATTTCGTTTTAACGAAAACCTTTTTCGATAAAACGAATTAGTATTTCGTTAAAAGGAATTAGAATTTCGTTAAAAAGATTTAATTTTTCGTTTTTTTCGTTATAACGAATTAGTTTTTCGTTATTACGAATAAGTATGACTGGTACTTCAGATGAGCATCCACTTTCTAAGACTACTTTCTGAGTTCTGCCTATAAGAAAAGATTTAATCAACATAAGGGTAGCATTGTTTACTCCATGTTCCTGCAATTTATCCAAAAGTTTTAGGTGACTAACTTTATCAAAAGCCTTGCTGAAGTCTAACAAAACTAGATCAGTTTCTTTTTCTCAGTGAGGTCTCCGGCAAGATGGTCGGTCACAAATATTATTTCGTTTTAACGAAATGCTTTTTCTTTTTAACGAATTACTTTTTCGTTAAAACGAAATAGTTATCTTCGGAACACTCGGTTGTTATCCTTCGAAATATAAAACCACGTGCGGCATTTTCTTATTGTTACACTTGCGAGAGACAAATACACGTTTTCGGCAAATCGTTAACTAATGCTTAAATTTGAATTAGTGTAAACTCTACGATAGACGTTACTAGGATTTTGTAATTTATACGCCCTCAGAAGGTGACCAACCTAGAATATTTAAGTGCGGTTCCTTATGTACGAAAAGGGGCTCCCAAAGGATTTTCGCGCTGAAATTAAATTTTTGGCTTTCATTGATTGTTTATAGGTCAAGTAATCGAAAATTTTTGAAATATGGGTTTCTGAATTATCTAAAATGTTCTAACACTAAATACATTGTTAAACTAAAGAAAACATTCAAGAAGAAAAACAAAACACCTTTCCTGAACCTAGTTTTAGGAAAATACCCATTTTGCCCATATGGACGAAGTAAATGCCCAAAGTACAGAAAGGTAACCACTGAGCAATGTAGACAAGGGCGTAACAAACATTACGCACATTATGCAAGTGCGAAATAGAAATAAATCCTCTTTTGAAAATTTCGTATTCAAGCTGTAGTTACGGCGTTTTGGTTATTCACCAACGATCAAATCATAGAAAAGGGGAACTGAAGGATATTCATCGTTTCGCAGTCCTCATATCGCTTTTATCCTATATCGTAGGTTGGTCACTTCGAAGACTTTATCCCAAGCCGAGATAATCTCTTCCAGCATCTAAATAAGGCTAATATAAATAGAAGAATTACGCAGGTCATGTAGTTGTCTCTTTTAGTGTTGAATATAATAAGCCCTTTCAGGCTCGAATATGCATTTTGCACTCGATGAAAAATCTCGAATCCCCCCCTCTCTCACACACACGCGCGCGCGCACACTCATTGATGAGAAAGTCCGTCGCTGACCAATCCTTAGCTCACGAAGCAAGAACAAAATGCTCGAAGTACAGCATGGAAACCAATGAGCAATGCAGACAAGGGCGTAACAACCATTACGCACATTACGCAAGCGCGTAATGGAAATAATTCCTCTTTCGAAAATGTCGTGGACGAACAATCATAACATCTAAACTACAGCTTATTCAAGCTGTAATTACGACGTTTTGGTTATTCACCTATGCCCAAATCAAAGAAAAGGGGAAACAAGGGAATTCATCTTTTGTCACAGTTCACATACCGCCTTAATCCTTTGTCCTATGTTGGTCATCTTCTACATATAAATTTTCAAAATACTAGTTACGCCTACGGTAGAGTTAACCCTTATACAAATGTTGGCATAAGTAATCGATCTAAAGCTTTAAAGGAGACGGTGTATTTGTCTCTCGCACATGTAACAATTATAAAGTACACAGGTGGTTTCATATTTCAAGGGATAACAACCGAGTGTTCCGAAGGATACTATTTCGTTTTAACGAAATAGTAATTCGTTTTAACGAAATAGCATTTCGTTTTAACGAAATAGTAATTCGATATAAAGAAATATTAATTCGTTTAAACGAAATATTAAATCGTTATAACGAAATACTAATTCGTTTTAACGAATTACTATTTCGTTTTAACGAAATAGTATTTCGATATAACGAAATATTAAATCGTTATAACGAAATATTAATTCAAATCAAAGAAAAGGGGAACCAAGGGAAATAGTATTTCGTAAAAACGATATATTATTTCGATAAAACGTAATATTAATTCGTTATAACGAAATAGTAATTCGTTATTACGGAATAAAAATGTGTATATTATGTCACCCACGGTGCTCCGTAAAAATGTTTGTTCAGTGAGCTTAATTATTAAAAAAAACTGACAAAAACTGACAAAAATTCTTTGATTTATGAAAGAAAATAACCTAACTTTATTGATCATGGTTCCTTATTCATTCTAAGCTGCCGTCATAGCGCAGTTGGTAGCGCGCCAGACTGTCAAACTAGAGGTTCCGGGTTCAATCCCCGACGGCGGCACTCATTCTTTCCTACTATTTGTCTTTCATCAATGGGTCGATAATCGTAGACCTATGTGAGATAGCAGCTCGAGGCTAGGAAAGGATGTTGTGGTAGAACTGGCATGAGAAATACCAGGAATCCATTGTTAAGTGCTTCAGCCGCTGCGATATAACTGAAATAATGTTGAAAGCGGTGAAAACCCAATTTAATCAATCAATTCTTATTCATACAAGGCCTAATCATATATTGAAATTAGCATTAGCCATCACCTCACAATTTCACATTAACTTACTACATGTTTTTTTCTCCTTATTTTAGTATTACATCTATTCAAAACATGATGGGAAGATGAGAAATAATTTTTTAAAAATAATTTCTAATTTTTTCCTTTGTTTCCTTCCTATAGATCTCTAATTTCAAATTTATGTCCCTCATACTTTTTACTGCAACCTTTTTTTTTACAGATTCACAGACAGGTGCTGGCAGGAGAAAACAGTTCAACACGTACAGTAATTTAATTTAACAGACATTTATGCCATATTAGAAAACAGATAATAACAAGTCAACTTGAGGACTCTTCCTGACAAGTGCTTAAAATATTTTTCACCATCCTGGTAATCAATTCATGCATACAGTGTCTGATTAACCCTTCTTCTGCTGTTCACTGAGTATATTCTTTTTGTACACAAAGCTTTGGCAGATAGAGTAGACATGAATCAAAGCCAAAACTGCCTGCTGTCTGCTTAGTAATTGTGGTTAAAACTTAAACCAGACTGTTTTAAGTTTTAAGTGATCACCTTCAAACAATGATTCAATGAGTGCATATAGTGAAATAGTATGAAGTCTTTGTCTAGAGGTTATTGCAAGACTGTTTTTAGATCCTAAATCTTGACAAGGAGGATAAGCATATTTTTGGCTAATCATAGTTTGATTTAAGATCTGATTTATTACTGTCATACAAAGAATAATAATATGATAGCCAATCTGCATTAATTAAGATGAAACTTATCATTTTATGAGTTTTTTTTAATATACTGGCCGTTCTAACTTCTACAAAAAGTAGCCAACTGTGATAAACCTCTGCTGCATAAAATTGCTTTCAAATTGATGACTCAGAATAAAACAGTCATTACTGCCCATATGCATGATGTTTTCTTGGTTGAAGGGTCACATAAACTTCATAAATTAGTTTGATTATGAAGAGTTATAATAGATTGAGTTCTAACAAAATACATGACAGGTATCTAGTCCTGCATTCAGGATGAAAACCATTGGATTACTGCATTCCCCTTAGCATGTGTGATACTGGTATTATACAAGGCAGGGTACCATTTTGTTGGTTTAAACCTATTTATTTTGGGAAACAAGTTCTTACAACTTAGATTAATCCCTCTCGATTCTGCTTCCTGGAAAATTCACCAGTACTCAAGCTAAATGTGTGGGCCAATGAAAGAACCAAGATCGATAGCCACTCCCGGGAATCGAACTCAGGACCTTTGGATCAAGAGGCCGACGCTCTACGTCTAGACCACTGACACGACGGATACCATTTTGTTGAGCCCACTAATGTTTGCGGTGAGCAGGACAAAGATTCTATCATAAAAATCTCTGTGTGACTGAGTGTTAGAGTGTTCATCCATCAGTATGTCTGATTTTGTTTGGGCAATTCTCTTTCAATTAAGGATGGGTTTCAAAGTAACTTTGCACAATCATTCACCATCATGAGCTATTGTGCTATTTGAAAGAAATTTTCGGATAGCTCTGAGGTTAAGTTCACAGCACAAGGTCAAATGCTAAATTGAGGGTTGACTGCACTTGTCCTGTGACAGCCACATCGAGGGTTTAGTGCAAGACTGTACTTGGTGTATATACATTGTATATACACTTAGTGCAGTCTTGCACTGAACCATCGACATACTTTGTTAGCCAAAATTTTGCATTCTGAACTCTGGGCTGATTTTCAAATATATCACATAGAATCAAGATGCCTTTAAAATTGTTCATATTGCATCTGTGCCTTTGTCATAGGACAAACATGCCTCCCTTTAGCACTTGTTTTTGTTCGCACTAGCTCAAGGGAAAATTAATGCATTTTTAGCTGCAGAAAGAAACAAATTTTATGCTTTAGATTTATGATGATGAAAAAATGTTTGACTTGTCATAACTGTTAAAAGTTTTTGATGGCAATTAGACTGGTGTTCAAAAAATAAAAGGTGTCTAATAGAAAGCAAATTGTTTGTTTTAGTCCAAAATCAACTTACAACAGTATTTACAGAAAGGAGCCAAATGTGTAATACTGAGCCTACAGAGGTAGTACTGGTGTGAGAAATACCAGGAATCTATTGTTAGGTGCTTCAGCAGCTGCAATAAAGCTGAAAGATTGTTTAAAGTGGCGTAAAACCCCATTTACACAAACAAATCTTTTTCCTATGCTATATATATTCATAGTTAAAAATCCATTAAGACATATCTATCTTATAAAAAAAGAACTTTTCCTATTTAGAATCTCTTTTTCTATTGAAGATATCTGCATGAAACTTGGCATGTGTGTACACAAACACAAGAGCTACCCAGACTATCAAGGAGGATAACTCCAGATGCATTTTTTCTAAGTGTTATGCCCCTTTTTTTACCAAGATTTTTGCATTATCCAGCATCTGCAGCTAAGCTGTGCTCTTGTTTCCTTTGTTGCTTTTCAAACTAGGATGTCCAGCCGGCGTAACAGGTGTATCTTGTGACAATTTTCCATCATTTTCTTTGATTGTCAAACATCTCAACCATTCATGTTAATCCTAATAAAAAACCTCTTTTCCCTTGAATGGAAAGACAAGACCACTATTTTTGTAAAAAGCTGGATGAATGTTGGTCAAACTGTTGTTCGAATTCACGAACCAATGATTATTCAAACTGTTGTTCGAACTAACGAACCAATGATTATAAGTCCACTCTTTTTGAAAAGAGCAAACTAGGCCCAGTGTTCAATACATTTATCAATTAATCCAATTACATAGTGAAAAAAGAAAAAGTTCCTCATAAAAGCATATTATCTTTTTCCATAGGTTTCATCTTATGTAATGCATGACCAGATCATAAGTAGGGAATAGCAGCCCTGACTGTGTAGAATAATGACAAAAGAATGGTTATCAAGTCGTGAAATCTGGAATATAGAGTATCATTAAATACATTCACTCACAAACAAGCAAAATGTTGGAACAAAGCTGAAGTTTAACTATTTGATTGCTCACTGGGGAATATCATGGGAAAATTAGGGTTCCAGTTGCACAAACCCTAGCAGAAAATTTTAAGGTTGGATTAGTATGAAACAGTTGTAACTGCTTATATATTTATACGCAGTTGCAACTATTTAATAGTTAACCATCAACCTATCTTTAATGGTCATCAATGGAGCATTCTTATAGAATTTGATATTGACCCTGGTGCTGAGGATATTGTTGTCGAAGTCTCCGCTGTATACCATACACAGAAAATAACTCCTTATATTAAATGCTCAACCTGCAGGTAGTAAAGGCAAAGATCTGTGCACTTATGTGTAGCTTGATCCTTGTCCACACCACCTGTTATTTCTTTAATGTTATACTACAGAATATTGATGGCTCAGTGCGAAACTATTGTAGCTCTGTATAAACAGCTAGGGAGTTACAATTGTTTCACGCTAAGCCATAAAGATATTTAAATTAATTGTAACATTTTTAAGAAGCGTTGAAACTTTCATCTTCAGCCAATTCGAATTTGTTGAAAGAACTTTTTAAAATTGCTTAAAATTGACCATGTATTCTTTTAGGAAGCTTTTCAAAGTTAAAACTATTTACTGTTTTTATTTACTTATCAAATTTAAGCCTACCCAAGATAATTTCTTTGTTTTGGTTGTATGAGGCTACTTAGGGTAAAGTGATGATGAGCCTAAGCAGTTTAATCTAGAGCTATTCCAAAGCTGTCTAATACCCCCAAACAATAGAGCACTTCCTTGTGTCATGAGCAACATGAGTTAGAGTCCAGAAATGAAAAGGTCAATGGATGGACAGACAGACGGTGAAACCAATATAATCCTTTTACTTTGTAGGTAGGGGATATAACAAAAAAGTATGGTTGAACAGACAATACATCATGACAATATTTTAAATTAGCTCTCTGCAATTTGGATCAAAATTTTATTTTCATAGAAAATTAAGATTATGACAATTTCAAGTTCTATTTTTATTCAATAGTCTCTTTTCATTAACATTTACAGAAAAAATTGAATTAGGATTGTGAACTAATTATAAATGTCCATGGTTGAGTGGTTGAGCGTCTCTTGATCTAGAGGTCTCGAGTTTGTTTCCTGGAAGCTAATATCAACCTTTTTCTTGTACTGTCTTGAACTTGGTACTACTGAATTTTCCTGGAGACAATCAAATTTATCATAGCAGTCATACTGACATTAAATTAAACTGGCTATCTAGATTATTCCCATGCTCTTTCCTCTTCTATTGAATAAATAGCTGTTTCCATGAAAAAAACAGAAATACAAATGTCGGGGCATTTTGCACTTTGAGATGTCCATAATACGGTTACAGGATGTGACTATATCATTTGACAAATTAATTTAGGGTTTAAAGTCACTTTTTCTGTAATTCCGTCAAATTGCAGTATTCATTCTAATCCATACAGCCAAGTTTTCCATCCAGCAGTTTCCTCTATACTGTAATGTACTGTAAGTAGTTTGTTTTGTGGAGATCACAACTGAAATAAAGAAAATATTTAAATTATTTCTGAATTAAGTTTTATGGAACAACTTAATTGTGTCAATGTCTCATTCGTGAATATACATGAAATATATAGTGATATCTTCAATATACATAGGATTTTGTGACCATTCAAAATTGATGTTCTTTTTTTAATTCATCTAGGAGCTTGTTTTTTTAACTTTTTATAGCATAACTCTAGATAATTTATATCAAAATATTACCATACAGGGTGTATCTTCTTTCATGCAAGATATGTTGAACACATTTGATCTTACCACAGACCCTAATATACCTACATGTAATGAGAGTCCCTCATCTTACACTCCATGCTTTATAATCATGCCAAAGAATTTTGACAGACAACAAAGTTTAAGTTTTATGGTTCAATCAAAGAGTAAATTGCATTAACTAGACATGTTCATTCATCGAGGCTGTACTACAACTGTAATTGTGCATGGAATATTTCATTTTCAAATTGATACATAATCACTTAGAGAAGAGTTGTCAAAAATCCACTGTCTTACCCCACCTCCTTTATAACCTAATAACCGAAGCGTTATAATCTGTTCAGAGCGAAAAGATTGACATATTTCGGACACGATAGCATATAAATTTAATCAAAGATAAAAACAACACGTAGTTATATTAAAATAATGGGATTCAAACACTCATTTCCTTCAAATCTTCGAGCGCAGAAAAACTTCCGGGATTAGAGATAGTGGACGATTTGTTTTTATGATAAATTAGGGACGTCTTGCAAATAATCTACAGGTAAGCTGTTGATTAAGCAGCTTTTTGGTAATAAATTTTCCTTTTTATTGAATAGAAATGGGACAATACTTGATAATATGGCAAAATAAAAACGTTTCGCTGGGAATATCTACCGATTTGCGAATTTTCTTCTTCTGCCTGAAATTACTAATCAAAGCGCTCCTTTGGAAGACGTCGATTTCGACCATAAAACAGTCCCAAACGAATCGCTTTCGTCGTTTTCTCACTTATTGTAATACTGAATCGTGATAAAAGTGAGTGTCGGCCATCTTGAATCCACTTTGAGAATGGTTAGAGCATGCCCCTACCCAGACTTAAATTTTCGTTCTCAAACGGCGATTTTGTTCTCAAATAGAGAACGTTCTCAGTCTCTATTTTTTTATAATCACCATTTTTTCTAAGAATCCCCCGTTTGAGTAAAATTCTCAAATAGAGCCTGAGAATGCATAGAGAATGGTTTATAACCTCGGGCCCAGGAATAATTTCTGAATAGCAATCACGACCAGTTTTTCTCAAATCGAAGTCACGTGACACTCCTCCAAGAGAGTCATGCGACGCCTCATTGGTCGAACTTACATTAAGCCTAGTTGTTTCTCCTGTTACATTTGATCCTTGTAACATGATTTTTGTTGCATAGAGCGTTTCTTCATTATTATTTGATTGTTTTGAGTAAGACCTAATATGATTTTCATTAATATATTGTATCTGATCTTGTAAATATGTAGATCAGGCTCCGAGATGGAATGGTTATTGTAGTTTTCATTTATACTACTTAAAAAATTCAAATCTTGTGGTAAAAATCAATGCTCGCTTATACCTATAATGTCAATTGATTAGTTTTCGAGTTGGTTTCTTCGGGTTACTCAGAATATCGTTCAAAACTGCGAAGTCGTCTCCTTCAATAACGGATAACACCAGATGAATGTCTTTAGCCACCTGCGCTGTTTAAGCTCGCTACTTCTATTGAAAGGATATTCGTCATATTGTCTGACATTCTCAAGGATTCTTAGCCTTATATTATCCAGTTTAGCTTCGTAGTTTGAATTATCAATTGAATGGAGATTAATGCTGCTTTCAACATTATTTCAGTTATATCGCGACGGCTGGAGCACCTAACAATGTATTCCTGGTATTTCTCTCACCAGTACAACCATCACATCCTTTCCTAGCCTCCAGCTACTACAGTTAAACACATCGTTAAATTGACAAGGTGAATGATTTTGGAATGATTAAGGAATGAAATTGAATGAGTGTGTGGAGCGAGTTTTGAGTGAATTTGATGGGAGGTAATCCTATATCATAAATTTTGTTCAGGATGAACAAAATTAGTGATATTGATTACCTCCCTTTAATAAAAAATGCAAACAAATTCTATAGATAACTTCCTATTTCTTCAGGAACCTATTAGACGCTTATAATTTGAATTATGTCACAGAAATCGCGATTTTTTTTCTATCCAAGTTTATTTTGAATGAAGTTGTTGATTCTATATTTTTCAATGGGTTTGAGCGTTTTTGAATGGTTTGACTGAGTGTTTGGAATGAATGATTGGAGCGCTGAGTGATCGTTTAAGAATGATTTTGATTGAGGTGAATGTCAATTTCTCGATGTAACTAACTGTATCTCACGATTATCAACCCATTGGTGAGAGACATATACACTCCTCAAAACTTCTAAGCGGCCACTTGTCATTATGGCCATATGTTATCGATACCGCATGGTTTCATCCCATTTTTGCTAATATAATGCAGCCAAATCATTTATGAAGTCAACAAGACTAAAATCAGTGAAATAGTTCATCAAGAAATGTTTAAAAATTAAACGAAAGTAGGAGTACACTCGATTTCAAAGTTAACATTGGTGGGTGGGGTATTTTTTGCATTTTTGTTAGAATAAGAATTGTGTACAAAGATGTGGCATTTCTTATCATTTTTAGAAGTCCTCAGACGTTTTACCACTGATATCAGTATAAAAAATTGAAAGGATCTGCGTTTTTCACTTGTCGAAAAATTCAAATTTGTCGAAAAATTGTCATTTTTGTGACTTTTGAATTTGAGGGTACATGCATTTAATTACGTCTTTAGGACCTACTCATGCATGATTTTACAATACAATTGGATAGGATGAAGGCTGAATGACCACTCCTTTGAAAGACAAAGATAACATTTCAAAAAAAGAGAAAAAAAGAGTGAAAAATGGAGAAAGGAAAGGTGGCCGCTTAGAACTTGTGAGTAGTGTAGGCGGAAAGAATGAGTGCCGCCGTCAGGGATCGAACCCGGGACCCTTAGATTGGCAGTCCGACGCGCTACCAACTGCGCTATGACGGCGGCTGATTTCTAGGAGGCTTTTGTAACCCAACTATGAAATGTGTTTAATCATTCTTAGAACGTCAAATCCTTTTGGTTTCTGGATACAGTTATTTGTACGCGTTTACCATATTTACCGACTATCATTTGAAAGAACCCATAATATTGAAAGTAAATTCGCTAAATTACGTCACGGCTAAGCCTCATCCTGCCAGTATAATATCTAAGTAATAGTTTAACGTTAATAATTGAAAATTAAACGCTTTAAACAGCGAAGCGACCGACTGAGGCTGTTTAAAGCGTTTAATTTTCAATTATAAGTGTTTAACTAACTTGGTCTTTTTCCCGCGCCTTATATTATTGATAGCATATTGCACGATTTAAGCGTTATAAGCCGGATACATTTATTACGATTAAATTCCCCTTTCTTTCCAAACATGGAGTTGTTGAAATATGCACGTGAATATCGAGGCTTTTTAAGGAGCTGAAGTTACGAGTCTTTGGTAACCCAACGATGAAATGAGTTCACTTTCTCTAAGCACGTGATTTTTTAACGGATACAGTTAGTTGCACGCGTTCGCGATTATCGCCCACTAACTTTTTAATGAGCCCAAAATATTGAAAAGTTAACTCGCCAAAATACGTCACGGCTTAGCCCCGCCCTTCATTAATAAGGCAGAATACAGATGATAAAATATAACGTATAGTTTTGCTTTATTGAGCTTTCAATGACCTACGTTCTTTATATGAACGAAAATCTGATAATTTTCCACGTACTACAAAATATGTCTGCTTTTTTGAGAGGTCAGGTTCGGCTCAAATAGATTAAGGTATAACTTCAATTCATGTTTGGTCATTGCCATATTATACTTATCTGTTTATAAAAAAAAAAACGGTTCATCTACAGCTCCTATTTCATGAAGAGAGATTTGGCAAAATTAAGACTCAAGCAAGAAATACATTCCAGGAAAATTAGTTGAAATAAATGATTGGAAAGAAGGTAAAGTTATAATTTTCTTTTGCAATCGTCATTTAGTGTTATTCGGTAGGCGACAATGGTTTTTTTTCTTATAATAAATGTACAGTTACTAAAAATAGTCGTTGTAAAATAAGAGATTCGACAGGCACGAGCAAACCCTATCAGGTCAAAATCGGCACAGAGAATCCATTCAATAACATGTGTACATGTTTCACGATTTTCTCATCGACTTTTCACGTGCTCATTGCATATTAATGAGGGGGAGGGGGTAGATTTTATGCGGTATAGGTGTATTTTCAAAACTGAGCTCTGACGTAGGCGTTGGGTCCTTTACCATAGGTATATAAGGTATGTTAAAAAAGCATATGAAAGGTACTGAACGTGATCTCTCCTTTTCAACTTTGAAAGTTCATGAATGAGTAAAACTTACGAGTTTAGAAAAGCAAAAAGTTTCATTGTAAAGGTAATTTGTATCTTTTTTAGGTATTGTTTAAACCTGTTTTGTCTATTTTGAAAGAATAGCACGGGAATTTAACTGTTAAAAGTAAAATTCGCGGCTCACCGCACAAAATCCACCTATACGCATGCACGATACATCAGATAAATATCGACGTTTAAATGATATAGTGGTCGAAATAAACCTCGTCTGGATAGTTCATAGAATATAAACCATCAAAAATTTTGAAATCCAGCCTTCTGATTGGGTGAAAAAGTAGGACAAAGACTAACGCGTGTTTCGTGTTTTGGGCGCGCTATTGGTTTTCATTATTCCGAACACTGGATCGTCACTCGTATTATCTATCATTAATGCCCTGGCAGGGCGGAGCCTACGTAACGGATCGTTGCACTTAAGGTTAAGGGTATTCAGCTTTTATCTAAAATAACCTACTTCTAAAGAGAGTCGACATCAATAACTTAAGACCATAAATCGTAGATGGGTAACCAAATTCTTGGATACCAAACGATGAAATGTGTTCACTCTATCAAAGCACGTGAATCCTTTAGGTTTTAGGATACAGTTATTTGCACGCGTTATATGAAACGCCAAACACCTGTGCACATCACTTGCAGTTGAGAAGAAATTTTACCGACCTTGAAACTCGTCGAATTACAGTTGTTTCTTTATTTGGATATGGGAGTATTTTCCTGTGTAAGGTATGTTTTGGACATATTTTGAAAGATCAAGAAATTTTTAACCCAATTTCTGATAAACCTTTCTGAGTTTGATTATTATGATGTTTATTACAAATTTTATCAGATACACAGTGTGTGCACGGGTGATTTTTCAGAATCCGACTTTTGTTTTATACACGTCTAGATCTAGCAAACAAAAAAGCCGGATTAGAAATCAATCGTCCGTTGCTGTGCACTTAGTCTATGCCCTTGGAATCAAGATTTGATATCAATTTACATATATCCCTGTAGTGATATTGGTAAGTTGTGTATCAAATCCTGAATCCAAGTGCCTGTCCACTTTTTAGGTCGGCTGTTTTCGGAGAAAACCCGAGGTAAAGCTATATGGGCCTTCTTATTTCTGGTCCGCTTTCGGGTCGGGTGTAGACTGGTCTCAATGACGAATATCAGAATAGCCTATTCAATGCTATTCTGATAGTCGATATGTGGACCAGTCTAGTGCTGGTAGCCCGCTCTCTGAGAGATAATCTGATATTGCGGGTAACAATACCCGCCCAGGGTCAGAAATAACTTGGCCCTATAGCATTGGTGTCGTCGTTGTCGCCGTCGTCGTGCACAAACTTTGACATTTTGTGAAAACTTTGAATGGTAAGTGATAGGGCTTTCATATTCCACATGATCTTTGCCTGTGACAAGCATTTTCTGTTGGAACCAAGTAAAAGGTTATAAGTCAATGTCAATGCCATTCTTCAAGGTCAAATTTATGACAAAAAAAACAGAAAAAAACTTTGACATTTTGCGATTACTTTTTAAGGGTTCGCCGCAAATATAAATGGAGGCCATTTGTATTTTTGGCCAAAAAATGATATGCAAAATTAAGGCTTTTCTTTATGCAAAGTCAACTGAATATGTTATAAAATGTTTTAAAAAGGGGAAATGAAGATGTTTTAGATAAAAATATTTGTAAAAAATGCTTTTATAGCTGTAAACAGAGTTCCACATTGCACTTTCGCATTTGCATCCATTTGAAAAATGTACCGATGCATTTGGGACAAAAACTTGCAGACGTCAACTGGAATATCCAGAGTACAATCAACGAGGCTTACTTTTGGCTAAAATGCCCGTGGGAAAGATATTTCAGCGTTGAAATACACGTGTTTATTTTCACGGAAACATGGCAGCCTTTTTTTACAACAACAAAACATGTAAACAAAGATGTTTTAGGGAATTGCAACGATCGTATTCCTTGACAGCCGACGGTGACCGTCGGTTATCACTATTGGGCATTTCTACCTTGAAAATGAGACTAAATTTACCTTGATTTCTACTTAGAAATCCTTGCTACTGTTCTGTTTTTCTCAGCTGTCAAATAAAAAAACTGCCATGGGAAATTTGTCATGAACCGCTTCACCGAAAAAGAGATAAAAATATCACTCCTCTAAAAAAAAAAATAGAGTGGGACCTTTCATACTTATTTGAGAGCAAGTTAAAATGGCCTGAAGTCAAAACGGCCCAAAGTCAAAACGACCCCGAATTCGCTAAAACCAGTCAATACCAACTCAAAACTTTTACTCATTTGGTCAAAAAAGCAAAAATTTATTTTCATATGAGAATATTTACAATAAATGGCTCGATTTATACATTTTATACATTTTTTTTTAATAAGATCACAAATCAAATAGCTTCATTTTTGGTTTATTTCAATACAAATACACCTCAATTTACTTGTTTCAGTCTCTCACATTACATCTATAAAGGTTTGTTTCAAATTAAAGACCAATACCCTTATTCATATAAATATGTTATTATTATAGTCCGATTGACTTGTATAAGGACCGGTGTTTTCACCAATTACACAAAAATATGTTAGTAAAATCTTTTGTATGTAGTAATATCTTAATTTTAGCTTAATCCAAATTGATTTTAGACTATAAAATGGTTCCAGAATGATGCTTTTGTCTACTTAGTAAATGATAATTTTCCGCATTTCCGCTCTTAAGGCTGCTAAGATAAGGAAAATGTACACATATACTAAAAACTTGTGTTTTATACTAAATTTTTGACACAATAAATGACCAATTTTCTTTTTCATGCTTATTTTCATATTGACGGTACCCAATTTTAAACTAAAATATCACATTTTTTTTACTGTTCATAACTCGCTATTTACTTGGTATATCTCGTAAAAAACGCAACGATTTCGTTAAATAATCCATGATTTGATTGGTCCGAATTAGAGAGTATAGGGTTCATCCATGAAAAGATATATCTTGTCAAAAGGTTTACGAACAAAGACAGGACAACCTCATTTCAATATACTTTACGAGTGAGTTACACAAACATTATGAATTTTATAGAAATACTCGATATTATAAAAAATAAAAAAAAATAAAAAAAAACGGCTCCTTTAAAATCATCCTCTTTTGAATCGATGCAAATTGGTACCTATTTTGAGAAAGACACTTCGCTTTTCCCTTATTATAGAAACAATAAGGTGTAATAGGCCAGGTGTTTCATGTAGACGGACAGACAAAATCACTATTTTACTTTCAAAAATCCTGAAAACATAATATTTCGTGGTAATAGATTTAAAAAAAGATATTATGATAATCAAAATGTGCGCTTGAAAATCACTTTTAATTATATTGTATCATTGTTATTGAGTTCAAAAGACAATCCAAGTGTGGGTTGCCCTTTTTGACGTTTCGTTTGCGTAATCTACCACTTTAATTCAAATACGAATACAATATTGGGATTTCATACATCAGAATGAAAATATGACTTCTTTAATTGAGCTTCAGCCTTTGAGTAATTTCAATTGAACAAAGGAGATACCATCACAAGCTATATTGTGAAATAATGCCCTACTATTAACAAGGAATTGTGAAGAACATGTTGATAATAATGTGGTCATAATCATACTTTGCAGCAATTCGTATAAAGAAAGACTGTGACACCAATATTTATATTGGTGAAATAAATCAAAGTCAAATTTACTACACTACACTTCTTTAATAAACGTTTAACTAAAATTTGTCTGTATTCTTATCTTCCAAAGAAGTCTCTCCCCGCTCACCGCTCTGTGGGCGCCTTTATATACCTCTTGTATGTATACATCAGCCGGGGCAATAGCGCAGTTGGTAGCGCGCCGGACTTCTAATCCAGGGGTCTATATTCGCACGGGTTCGATCCCCGGCCGCGGCACTTATCCTTTCCGACATTTGTCTTCCACCAATGGGTAGATAATCGTAAACCTATGTGGAATAGCAACTGGAGGCTAGGAAAGGGATGTGGTGGTAGTACTGGTGAGAGAAAAACCAGGAATCCAAGGTGCTCCAGTCGTCGCGATATAACTGACAGATTGTTGAAAGCGACGTAAAACCCCAATTCAAATCAAATGTATGTATACATTCCTAACAGAACAAGGTCACCTGATCTACCCACACATTGACATGCTGCCTAGCGGCTCGCTATCTCTTGTAAATAGTTTATGACCGAATAATCAGACCACATTCAAAGACAGGTATGGTTGAGTCATTCAAAAAGGAGGCTCGCAGAGATTGATTGTTTTACATATCTAATTGGTATATTCTCTATAACGCCAGAAATTTATTCAGAGAGTACAGGTTTTAAAGGGTGAGGCAATTCATAAACGTTAATTTGTACTTTTTCAAAATTGAAAAAAGTAACACTTAATTTCGTTAATGTTTCCTATTTTCTTCTGTATAATCGAAGGACACTTAATACAACTCCCAGGAGGACACCTTTTCCTTATGATAATATATGCACTCTAAATATATACTCTGTACTCTTTTTATAAAACACTTTATTAACAACAGGTTTATATAAACTCTGTACTCTTTTTATAAAACACTTTATTAACAACAGGTTTTTATAGGATTAAATTGACTGTTATCAAATGTCATCTTATTATCCGGTATTTCAAGCGTTTAACCCTGTTGTCTTGATTATAAATGATGTTTGGAAATGCAGTAATAAATTATCTTTTATCAAAACCGTTTTCCGCTTGACAAACGAAGAGCTAAGTTTTTGGGATTAGAAACAATGCGTTTTATTAATTTTGAGAGTGAAATAGAGAGAGAAAGAAGACTAGAGGAGAGAGAGAGAGAGAGAAAGTCAAGTTTCTTCAAAAATATAATAATTACTAATCTGAATATCAAAAGTCAACCTTATTTAAAAAAAAAAAAAAAAAAAACCTAACTTCTGAGTAGAAATTGTGTATTCAAAATCTTTAGCATATGATACTTTATTTATTAAGCTCCAATAAAAACCATGAAAGTCATAAATTCCGTTCTTTCCCTTTCTTCAGTTTAAACAAGCTACGCTTTTGAGATGACCAATCAACGGCCTCAATACATTTTGACCAATGAAACGAGAGCAAGCAACGGACCAATGGTGTCCATGCTTACTTTAGGATCTATATCGATAAATGAGGACATGCTAGCCAGTCTAAATTAAAATGGGCCTACTTTTTGCACAAGATCAAAAACCGGAAGTGTAGTTGGGTTTTTCCGCGAAAAGTTGAAAATCGAAGAAAACCTGGAAAATCAAAAGCTTAATCGATAGATCAAGGTAGTTTTTGCCATTTTTCTGTTAATTACATCATTTCTTATATGCAGGCAGAATGAAACGCCAAATAATTTAAGTTAAATCACTAAAATCAGCCAATTTTGTTAATTTACGCTAAACGTAGATTTCACGTGATGTTTTTACAACAGAAATCTTTCAAATAATCTTACCTATGGAGACCAGAAGGAACCATACGTATTTCCACTATATTTTGATGGGTATTTTGTATTTATTTTGCAAATATCAATCAAAAATCAAAGTTAATCATATAGTTTTAAAGTGTCTCACCTAATATCGTAAGTGACGATCTTCTTTATAGTACGCACAATGGATGACAGCGATGTTATCACTCCGACTGCTTGTACTGGAATAGCAGTGCGGGGCCGGTTCGACGCCTCGCTAGACTGGTTTCGCGCGCTTTGGCGGACACGCCTTCAGTACCGGAAGGGGCGTGGTTAGAGCCAAGCGGTGAGCATTTAGGCTCTACCCAGCATATTTACTACATTCCCCCCAACTTTATTTGAGAGGACATGCATAAATACCCTTAACGTACCTTTACCATACCATACATTACCAGTCTGCTATTCCACCATTTCGTTTGTTTGGGATGGTCGTTTGTAGCCGGGTCGGGTTGGCACCAGGCTGGAATTTGGAGGAAACCGGGCATACACCGGGTCTCAACCAAAGCGTTGATACAGTAGTTGGGCGTTTGTCGTAGCAACCTCCAGCAGTTGTTTCCAGGTTGTATCACTTTTCTTCGCCACAACGTCTGCTACCATCCCAAGTAAACTAGGTCCTGTGTGGGTTCTTCCTCGCACGGGAAAGTAAGGTGCGTCAGTCTCTAGTAGGATTCTGTCGGAAGGAACCAGTGTGAGCGCTGTAATCTCAGGCTGTCCCATATAATCCACTAGTTTGGTGAATCAAAAGTATGTATTCGGGAATACTTCCAACCAGCTTTCAACTAGCTTTGGTGATCCATGGAAGCTGTGAAGATGAATCTTCTGTTCTCGTCGTAGAACATCCTTCGCTTGCCTTAGAACGGAGTAGAGGGGCGTGTCGCTATTTGTCCCTTTGAATCCTCTACAATGGATCACTAACACTTTCTGACTATCCACCATTTTCAGCAACTAGTCTAGAATGGTTGTCTGTTGGAACCATGTTGCCACTGGAGTGGAGTAGTCCAAACCTATCTCTCCAATTCCGGAAACTTCGGGAAGTTGGACGAGGCTCGCTAGTCTCTCTTGAACTTCTGGTGTCCACTGGTCGAATTTCTTTGGATGTAGACCCACACAGACTGCTACATTCTGACCATGAAGATGCTGTACCTCTTCCACTGTAGGATATGTTTCTGGGTCACAAAAGATCGCTGTGGCACCAATGACGTCGACTTGGAACGCCTTCTCGGCTGCGACAGCTTGGCATGCTGCCTCCAAAGTGGGCAGGTCTTTCGTCGTAACCCTTCTCATCCTGTCTAAATGGAAGTGACTGTCAAATGCACAAGGCAACTTGGGTAGTTCTGGTTCTTCTGTTACCATTTTTTCCTCGGAACGATCAGGATTGATCCAGTTGAATTGATCTATCAGAATAGTTCTGTACCTGGGTTCGAGCTGGGCAATCAGAAGAATCATTGCTCTCCAAAGGAATAGGGCTGCTGGGCTAGATAGAGGTCTGAGGGTGAACTTGTCTGGTATTGGTAATGTTGCCTCCTTGCAGATCTCCACCATAGCTTTGTTCTGTTCGTTGGTGAACTCCCTATTCTGATCCTCTGTCAGCAGATCGTAAGCTTCCACATAATCGGCTAGCTGCAGAATTGTGGCACAGCTACCAAGCATCCAACTAGCAATCAACTTCAATGCTGACAGGCGTTTCCTTGTGACATCCTCACTCAGTGGAATCATCTCATCGAAAACTCCGGGTAGATGCTGGGTAAGGGCATGAATCTTTTGCTGCTCTACAGGTTTGTTGCAGCCATGAACTATGCAGTTCCAGGTCTTCCCTTCTTGTCTTATTCTACCAGGATGGTTTCGGGATCTTGGTCTACTGTCTCTTTTCTTTTGACTGTCAGTAGATGCGGTCCGGTTGGTGTCTCTGTGTACTACCAAACTGGAACCTTTCACTTCCACTGTCCTTGCAGACTTCATGGTCTTTCTTTCCACCCGAGGTGCTGGGCTACTCGATGACGGGCGCTTAGAGCCGCCGGACATTGAGCGCTCTTTTCGTACGGGTGTGGAATGACGCGGTCTTTTACGATGACTACTCCTCGAGGTTGATGCCGTCCTATCTGAGGGCTTGGACCTCTTGGCTTGGTGTTGATCGGACTCCTTGCCTTTTCCACCAGTAGCAGTTATTTTGTTACCACCATGACCCTTTCTCTCCTTCTCTAAAGAAGTTGGTCGACTCCTCTCGTCTTCAGACCTTTCTTTTTAACGACCAGATCTCTTCACTGCTGGTTCCTCATGGTGTGGCTTCTTGGGTTCTTGCTTACGTGGTGGCGCTATTTCAGGAAATCTTACAGGGGAAAATACCACTTTGGGAACAATAAATGTTGGTGTTGATTCCACTGTAAAAGTCCTATTGGCGTCGAAGGTTGACCCAGCGAGATCGGCAGACGGGTTAGCTCCGGTCTCCATTGGTTCTGGCTGGTCCTTCTTCTCCGCAGGTGTATCCGATAAACTTCGGAGCAGCTCTTCTTCCTCACTGGCACCAACGGATTCTGACAACTCTCCTTCTTCTCTGGGATGTCGGTCGGTTGTACCAAGGAGATCACTGACATGCTCCAAGTTGGGGTTGGCTTCCAATCGGATATCCCGGCAAGGTCCCTCTGGATCTTTGCTAACGGTCCTTCTCTCGATGTTGAGCTCCGCGATGTTTTTGTTGATCCAGTCAGTGTTCTGGAAATTGAGCTCATAGGCGTCGTTAGCCACCATCTTTAGCCATCGTTTGTCTCTCAGCTGCGTGGCTATCCTAACTTGACCCAACAGGCAATCTTGTTTCTTCTGCTGGTCCATCTCTTTTGTGAGTAGGATAGACTGGACGAGTCCTCTTGGGGGCACTAGTCTGTTGGCAGCTGTAGCTTTGGTAATTTTCGACATCTTGTCAGACAGTCTACAATAGAAGAATGAAAAAACATATTTTGAGGGTGTGATCCTCCAACAAATACATGAACAAATCACTTTGTCAGTCTGTCTGTCTGTCTGGTCTTGCATGGCCCACACTTGAACTTGTTAATATCGAGGGCTTCTGTCGCTGTCACATCAACACAGGATCCATGATACCACTCTTCGCAGTAGTCACACTGAATCATGAATCTTCCTTGCCATGGCTCTCGACACAAACAGTACTTTTCTTTGTCATCTCCCTGATCGCTAGTCTGACTCTGTACGGGATTTTGTAACCAGTTCTCTAACCATTTCGGTAGTTGCCGGTCTTTGCAGGACTTTATTTTATCATGGTTTACCACAAAGAGACTGTTGCGCAGTTTCACACGGAACAGGCTGTCAGACAGTTTCTTGGTTATCACAGCTGGGCCCTTCCAAGGTGAACATAGCTTCTTGCATTTACCCTTGAGTACGGCAGAATCAAGAATATACACTACATCCCCTTCTTTGTAGGAACGCTGCAAGATCCTGACATCATAGCTTCGTTTCATACGCTTCATGGATGTCTTCAATGTCTTGCGGGCTGTATCATGGGCTGTCTCAATCTTTGTAGTAAGTTCAGCTACATACGTATCCAGACCATCATGTTGCTTTCTTGGCATCGGAAACATTAGATCAGCTGGTGTAGTGATCTCTCTTCCTAGCATGAGTTTGTTGGGGGTGTAACCAGTACTTCTATTGACGGCGGCTCTCAATGCACCTGCAATTTGCTGTAAATGTAGGTCCCATTGGTTTTGAGATTTGTCAAGAAAACATCTCACAGCATCCATCAAAGTTCTGTTAAACCTCTCCACTTGTCCATTGGCTGACGGTCTGTATGGCGTTGTGCGTGCTTTATGAATCCGTAAGGCCTCACACAATGCTGTAAATAGCTTTGAATCAAAGTTTCTGCCTTGATCACTGAATATCTGTAGTGGGTACCCAAACCTAGAGAAAAATTGATCGACGGCTGCCTTTGCTGTGGCTTCTGCGGTCTGTGTCGTTAGTGGAATGCAATCAACCCATTTGGTAAATTGGTCCACCATCATTAACACATATTCATTACCCCTAGGTGTCTTTGGTAATGGTCCAAGGAAATCCAAGTGTACTCTTTCCATTGGGACTCCCGCTTGATATTCCTGCATTGGCCTTTTACCATAACGGTCAGACTTCTTGTTTCGGCTACAAACATCACATGTCGAAACGTAGTTTGCAACATCTTGTCCTATACCATGCCAGTAGAACTTGTCTTTCACCCGACTTTTGGTCCTTGTCACACCCTGATGTCCAGCTGACGGAATATCATGGTTGAAGGAAATTGCTCTTTATTTCAGGCTTTTGGGAACTACTAACACAGTATCATCCTGGTTGTCTGTGATCTAAACAGTACACCACCAATCAATTTGAAAATATCCTTGTTGAGCCAATACGTTTTGGAAGCTGCGCTAGCAAGGAACAATTCACTCTCTGTGGGCTGTTTACCATTATGGATCCAGTTGAAAATGATGTCCAGTTCACCATCTTCGGCTTGAGCTTTGACCAATTCATCTATACTGAAACCCCAATGAGACTGGCTGAGGTCTGTAGTGACATTTAAAACCTGGGCGCGTTCGGACTCATGTTGCATCAGAACTTCCACATCTCCATTTTTCATGATAAGATTAATGTGGCCGGGCGTCACTTCTTCACAACATCCACCAGCCTCCCATGGTTATATCAAAGTAGTCACATCTACCTGTTCGTACTCTACTAGTTCACTACCACGGTTAACTGCTACTAAGGCGACCTTTTCAGTAGTTGTACCATTACCACGCTTGGCGATGACCTCGGCGTTGTTGGATTCTTGCAGACTATCAGGCACCTTTGGAAATTTCTGGCGTAGAGCTGTGGTATTCGACGTCGAACGTGGATCGTTTGTGGTTGCCTCGTCAGGTACCTTTGATGCCAGAGGTACAACGTCATCAACCTCTCTCGCAAAGTCTCCCCATTGGTTGTTGACTCGTCTACAATGATCACATCCACCACAAGGAAGATCTTCAGGCTTCACACAGGCAGTACAGCTTGCTGTCTGGGCCGGCATTCTAGACAAAGCATCTGCATTAGCATGTTTGTTACCTGCTCGATGTTGGAGAACCATGTTGTACTGGGACAACTCTTCCATCCATCTGGCTAACTGTCCTTGCGGCTCTTTGAATCGTAGTAACCAGGTCAAACTTGAGTGGTCAGTCCTTACTGTAAACGGCCGTCCTAGCAAGTAGTAGCGATATTGTCTTGTAAACCTCACCACTGCTAGTAGTTCTTTCCGTGTAGTGCATAACTTCGTTGATCTTTTGTTAAGGCATAGCTCCCATAGGCGATGACTTTTTCTTGACCATCCTGAACTTGAATCAACTCGGCCCCAATCGCTACATCCGACACATCCGTGTCCAGAATAAATGGATCACTATGGTTAGGCAAAGCGAGAACTGGCGGCTCAGTCAGGCTTTTCTTCAATGTACAAAAAGACTCATCTTGTTCATCGTCCCATTTGAATTATTGTTTTCCAACCACACGATACAGAGGTTCAGCCTTTCTGGAAAAATCTTTCACAAAACCTCTGTGGTAGTTAGCTAAGCCCATAAAACGTTCAACTTCTTTGGAACAGGTCGGCGTAGGCCACTCTTTTACCACTTTGACATCTTGCTCCGACATGGCTAATGTGTTGCTGCTCACAATTCTTCCAAGGAATTCTACTTCAGGTTGGAAAAAAGAGCATTTCTTTGGTTTCAGTTTCAATCCATACTGTCGAAATCTGGTCAAGGTCTTCCTCAGATTGGCCAGATGATCTCTAAAATCTTTCCCGAGTACTAGAATGTCGTCGAGGAAGGCTAAGACTACTTTCCAATTTAACCCCCGCAGGACTAGATTCATCACACGTGCGAACGTTGCAGGCGCGTTGCAAAGACCAAACCCCATTTTTGGACTCTGCATGTAGATGGCATGGCCTGCATCTTTGTCATACAGTCCCTGACAAAACTTGGAGATGGCTTGCTTGTCGGAGTATCTTCTGGTGCACTCTCTAAAAGCTTTGTTTGCCAGTCTAAGTACTCTGTCATACCAGTCATCCAGGCTTTCATCTTGTCTTTGGGCAGCGTTCTGAAATTTAGCTTGTGAAGTTTCAGACGGCTCCCGACCACCATACCGGGCTTCTAGGCTCTTCATGAGTGATTTGTAGCTGATGCTTCCTTCTCTCTCCATCAGAGTTGCATAAAAATCTGCTGCTTTCCCCGTGAGACACCAACAGAGGCATGTTCGTTTCTCCCTCGGTTGTAGTTCGTACAGTGATGCGTCGTCTTCAAACTTGTTTTTAAATGCCAGCCAACTTCCCTTCCCGTCGAAGTACATACCCCTTAGCATGTGGGTCAGTTTTCTTTGGCTACTTTTTCTTGGATTCTTGACAAACGGCACCACGCTAGTAGGTTGGTAATCGTCATCATCATCCTCGTCTTCATCACTACCATCTTCACTGTGGGACGTAGAACTCTCGCTATCGGATTGTTCATCGGATAGTGTATACTCGAGACGTCTACGAAGCTTTTGTCTCACATCTATTGGTACTTTTGTGTCACTATCGCTGTCTTGTGGCTGCTGTTCCTGTTGTACCATTTTTTGTTTTGAAGCAGGGGGTTGTGCCTGTCGCAAACCATGCTTCATTGTGTCAACAGTGTTGAGCATCTTTTTGAGCTGTGCCTTTCGCAAGCTATCATGAATTAAAGGTTTCTTGGTGGGCGTGGCCGTCGGAGCTTTAATCTCGGACGCAGGGCCCTGAACCTTTCTCTTTATAATTTTTCAGATATGTAGATTGCGGAACGCGCATCTGACCTTTTTACTCATAATTGTCCTCCGTCCGCACCCCTTTTTATGATTTGATCGTTGGTGAATAATCAAAACATAGTAACTAACAAGCTGTAGTTTCGATGATATGATCATTCATCAACGACATTTTTCGAAAGAAGATTTATTTCTATTACTCGCTCTTGCATTCTACAGGTTTCGAGGAGTGTTCTGGAAAAATGGATCACAGTTCATCTTCTTCATATGTTTAGTAACATTCATGTTGACAGTCTACAACTATACCGAAGATGAAGAAGAAATGGTGAGCTTACATAAAGTGAGTCGAGATTCAGTTTTATTAAGTATGGTTTTATGTAACTTTCTGGCTGAATTGGCGAAAATACAATTTCACAGAACGAGTGGGTCATATAGATAATAGCATCGTGTAATTGACCAGGTTAATAATTTTGTGAAGAAACTGAATGTGTGCGATGAGATTTGAGTGAGTTTCAAGGGAGGTAATTATGTGCCAATTTGACGAAATTATCACTTGGACGAAGATATCGATATTTTTTGTTCCCCTTTAAAAAAATCTACCACTCTTTAAGAAAAACTAGAAAGCCATGAATGGCTTGTGTCGCTCCACAGGCTTGAAATTCATGAATAGCAAATCTAATGTTTGACAAGATTTTAAGATATTTTGGGTTCTACTGATGTTGAAATGATTTTCAAATTTTCCACTATATAACATATAGAGAAATGACCTCCGCCCATTAAAGACATATTTTTCATACAATGACATTAATTTTTTGCTTCATGATTAAGGTTCACTCAAGGATCATTCCAGTGAAATTTGGTTGATATCCATCAATTACATTCTGAGGAAATGATTTTTAAAGTTTCCATTATATATCACATAGAGAAATGACCTCCGCCCATAAAATACACTTTTTTCATCCGATCACAATAATTTTTGGTAGACTAATAAAGGGTCACTCTAGGATCATTCCAGTGAAATTTGGTTGATATCCATCAATTACATTTTGAGAAAATGATTTTCAAAGTTTTCACTATATAACATATAGAGAAATGACCTCCGCCCATAAAATGCATATTTTTTATCAAATCACAATCATTTTTGGTAGACTGATAAAGGGTCATCCAAGGATCATTCATGTAAATTTAATTGGTATCCATCAATTTGAATCTGAGAAAACACATTTTTACCATATTTGGAAATTAGCCACGCCCATTTAATCCATGTTTTTCATTCGATCCAAATTTCTTGAACAACTTTGAAAGAGGGTCACAAGGATCATTCCTGTGAAGTTTGGTTGAAATTCATTCAGTAGTTTCTGAGGAGAAGATTTTTAAAGAAAAAGTTTACGACCGCACGCACGCACGCAAGCACGGACGGACGGACGCACGACGGACACAACGCCATGACAAAAGCCCCAGTGGCTTTCAGCCAGAGGAGCTAAAAATATTGGTCTTTGTAAAAGCTTCACGGGAGTCAACAACTGCTAATAAAACGAGATAATGATAAAGTTGATTTGAATGAAGTTTTGAAGCAATGCGAATGATTCTTGGGCGTTTTTCAAATGATATACAGTTAACAACATCGTGAAAAAGACAACGTGAATGATTTGGGAATGATATTGGAATGAAATTGAATGAGTGCGTGGAGCGAATTTTGAGTGAAATTCAAGGAAAGTTAATCAATATCGCTTATTTTGTTCAAGATAGACAAAATTAGCGATAGTGATTACCTCCCTTTTATAAAATTTGCATATAAGTTTTGTAAATTGCTTTCATTTTCTTCAAGAACCAATCAGATGTCACCACTTTCAATTATGACAGTGAACTCGCGATTTTTTCATAGATATTTTTTTTATGTACAGCCGTTGAGATTGTATACTTTTTTAGAGTTTGCCAAGTTTAAGAGAGGTTCTGTAATAACAATTGATTACATCCTTGAAATTTATCATCGTATTTTTTTTATCGTTGATGTTGATCTTATTAATATTATCCTTTTGCTCGTATAGATATTTTTTTTAAAATTCTAAAATTCTAAGCCAAATCTCCCAGTTAAGAATTAAGAAAGTTTCATAACCTTGAGGCCAGAATAGATCATTGTCCACTGTCAGCTGTCTAAGCAACGACACGCCAGAAAACTTAAAAAGATCGTAACTATAAAGTGAAACTAATACGAGCACAATTTGGTGATCCAACCGTTGTGATAAGTAAAGAAGTCCATTTTACTTAACGACGATCCCACCAAATTCATGTCACAATAAGCGTCTCACCTACAAGGGTAGCCTATTTTATAACGATATCTTAGAATTGCTCCAAACCTTAATACATATAAGGGTTTTAAGGTCCGAAAAGTTCCGGTTGCAAAATATGTATTTTCACATATCGATGACTCAGTTTGAAAAAGTTGCGACAGCGCAACTGTTTCGCGCTAAGCCATCGTTATAGATTACTAAGTCATTCACATTTACCTTTATCTTAACCTCTCTTGAGCGCGTCCTCCGAATGTAATCATGTAAAACCGTCCTGATTTACTCCAATGGGTATTATGACCTTAAATTAAATGACAACTGCATGGAATCTTAAACAAATACACGCCAATTTTGAATGGGTCCGAATTTATCTTGCACGCAGTAGATCCATTCAACAAATTTTATTCCAGAGAGAAGTACCAATAATAAAAGAGATGAGTAATGACCCGCCAACTTCAGAAGATACACAGAAAAGTGCTGTGGAAGTCCAAGAGTTAGACGACATTAACAAACAAGGAATATTAAACTTCCCGCCGAAAAAGCCAATTAAACCATACCATCGGCATGACTTCTTAAAGGACGTAAGTTGAACTTAAGCTTGTGGACTGGACCCGTAATCGTCCGGCAATGTTTCGGAAGTAATGAACATGAACAGTGTTTGCCGAGGTTTCCTAATGATGTCAATAGGAAACCTAGGTCAACATTGTGATTGTTGCGGAATTATAACGGGCCCTTTACCTTAATAGAATAAATCAAGATAGATATTATTGACAATAATATTGAATCTGTCCCGCGTCAGGATCACAACACGGTGCAAACAGTTTTCCAATTATACCCCGCTTTGCACGTGCACTAACGTGGGAAGCGGGGAATTATTGTCAAACTGTTATCCTGGACAGAGGCAAGTCTGCAATATCGCCCATTCACGATTAGTGATTAGCCGTTGCCTGACTTTCTAAGGACACTTTTGGACTCTGTCTTTCTACATATCGCAAAGGGAACACTCTGCTCAGACCGTACGGATGCACAGGCTGGCCAGAGTTTTGCTTTGCGCATATTTGAAATTGTGGTAATGTCATGCACAGGCTCATATTCATTCTGATTTTTTGCGAGAGATGCAGAGTATCAGTTAACATGCAAAGTTTTCATATCTAAAGATTTTATTGTTATAATATTTAGATTTATTTCAGTTATTGTTGTACTAATTCAATAAGAATTAATCAATTTCTTCCTTTATTGCACACTTAGATTATACTACTTTTCAAACAAAACTTCCAGAAACCCATTAAATTCGACAAACGATTCAAAAATCCATGTTGGTATGAAGGGGACCGTTTAAGATGTTTGCCATACTTCTTTCTGTTGGGTGTGAGAAAATGTGCCACAACATCGCTGTATGCCAACATTAAACAGCACCCTCAAGCTGCAGCGTTGGGAAGCAAGGAGCCTCAGTTCTTTGGATACGGACAGATGTACAACCGTGAGAATGATTTGTTTCCTAATATTGTCATTGTTTTGCTTGACACTTAACACCATTTCATCATTTGTATTCTGTAATGGTTTGGATCAGTTTGTAAGATCGTGTACTAGACTCTCATTCCGATTAAAACCATTCTAAATCACCCACTAAAGGTTCCATTTATTCATTCCTATCACCGAATCCAAACTCTCAATCAAAGTGCTGTCAGCACTGTAAATCGGACATCATTGAGAGGCTGGGATAGTGCAATAGTTCGCCAATCAAAAGGGCTCAAATTTGGACAATAAAAGTTGGTAAAATCTTTGCCCAATTTGTGAGTTTTTTGTCTTAACACTCCATCTTTTCGAGGACATCACTAGCTTATCCAACTTCGTGGGTCCGATTTTGAAAGTTTGCTGATTCGATAGCCCTCTGCTAGTCTAAATTATTTCTTAGCAGATTTTTTACGTTGTTATAATGAGCACGCGCCAAGCTAAAAGCATGTCTGTTAATATTGTTCCTCTCTCTATAGAGTTTAAGAGCTGTTTAGCAACAAACATTTTTCATTAAACTATTTACAATTTTGATTACCAACATGTTTGTATTCCAAGCATTGGGTATCCCAAATACTATAAATGCATTTTCCCTCAAGAAACACGTGAAATCGCCAACTATGCTATTTATATCTTTTGTATCTGACCAATCGATTATATCTAGCAGCACTCTATGATTTTTCATAAGTTGTTCTAAAAATAGATCGCTCTTACTGCTATCCTATATCAGTTTATCGTATGTTTTTGTCAGTTTATTTGTTGTTGAATAATTTTTCTTCATACTCAAATTTGAATTTATTGAAAATACGATTGGAGCGTGATCAGGGTGCTCATTGAAATCAAATATTTCAAAATTACAAAATTATTTCTATTTGTTAACACATAGTCAACAGTACTCATTCCACCATGCGAACAAAAAGTAAACTTCCGACGCTCCCTGTTTGAGTGCAGACGACTATTGACCAATGACAAACAACTTAATTGACACATTTCGAGCAGACGATGTCCATTTGCATCTACCACGTGGTCTGAATTTACGCGTGGGTTTTGACCGAGTGATAATCATAACAGAAATTGATTGGTTGTCAGCCCTACAACTGTTAAATGACCGCTCGAGAAAAACATCAGAGCAGTAATATTGTAAGTGCTACAAATTTATTATACAGTTAACCTATTGTACGTTTCAACTCCTTTACTCAACCGAAAATCTTGTTATAAACACTGAAATTACTAACTGGTAATTACTAAAAGCGAAAATTACATCAAATTTTGTATTAGCCTCTTCTCTTTTTGTCGAAAAGTAAATAATATAAAAACAAAGTTTGTAGATTGTGGCTGCAAAGGCCGTTTCTTCGGTGTTTAAAAACACATAATTTGGTTTGAACACATGCTCAGAAGATAATGGTAAAAATGTAGTGGGTCAAACAGACTGGATTTCTGGAAAAAGGTATATATAAATCGACTGTTTCGCAGTCCGATTTAAAAACGCTTCGAAATTGTTTAAAAACGCATCGAAATCGTTTGAAACCGATCAACATTTCTTTCAAATCGATCAAAAACTTGCACGATTATATGGACTGGTTGGTTTTTAAGCATCTTTATTGGCCATGATGGCGCAAAATCAGAAAAAAATACGTAGATTTTTATTAAGGCGAGTTATATCGGACAAAATTATCGAGAGTTTTTATTTTCCTTGAAAATCACTCGAACCTTGCTCATTATTGATATTCAATTTTTTCCCATAATCATTCCAAAAACATCCAATCGATCAATTGTTCGATGTTACGATCTGTTGGATCGATGTTATCCCTTGTCCGTAAAAGAGTTAATAAAATAATACGAATTAAATAAATGAGAATAGAGATATAAATTACCGAATACATTAACAAAATTATAATGACATTACTTAATGCTTTTCGGTAGATTATTTAGAAATATCGATAGATTATCACTTGATAATCTCACCGCAAAAACAATGAAATTATCAAAAACTTATACCCTACTTTTGTGCATTTCATCCTATCTGACGTCATCTATGCGGGGCGAAATAAGTGACGTCACAATGAACTTTGCATAGCAATCACGTGCAAAATGACGTGCATTGCTAAAATATGTCCTAGAAATTTAACATTTTGTCTCATTTTTACATTAAAGAAATAGAATAATCGTTTGTTTTTCGAGTAAGATCGATTAATATTTCATTTCGTGAAAAACAAAAGCTATATTTTCACTCGTGGCTCTGCCACTTGTGAAAATATAGCTATGGTTGTTCACTCAATGAAATATAAATCGATCTTACACTTAAACAAACGATTATCCTCTATATAATTAATGCTTTTCGAGGGATTATATAGATATAACTGTAGAATATTACTTGATAATCTGCCAAACCCGTGACAAAAACTAAAAGTTATTCCATATGCTTTACTTCGTATTTGACATTGAAATAAGCAACACCCAATAACTGACATCATCATATACGTTGCATAGCAGTTACGTACAAAAAAAGATGTTTTAAGAACAATTGTGCTAAAATTTTCACATTTGGTCTCTTTTTTTTGCATTTAAAATATCTTTTTTCGATTGATATCGATTGATTTTTAGCTCACCTGAGCACATCGTGCTCAAGGTGAGCTTTTGTGATCATTGAATGTCCGTAGTCCGTCGTGCGTCGTGCGTCGTGTGTCGTCCGGCGTCAACAATCTTAGTGTTTACACTCTAGAGGCCACAAATATGGCCCGATCTTCATTGAACTTAGTCAGAATGTTGGTCAGGTCACAAGGATGATCCCTATTGAAAATGGGAAGGATCTGTGCCATATCACGGGAAAAGGGGCCTTAATGACAATTTTCTTGTTTACACTCTAGAGGCCATAAATATGGCCCAATCTTTTTTTTTTTTTTTTTTTTTTTTTTTTTTTTTTTTTGTATTGATATATTATTTTTTTTCTCCAACAAAACTAACATAATAGAGCAACATAAAGTTTAACAGTATTATGCTTTCAATATTTTTTTTGTTCGAAGTTTTAGACTATATAACTATTCAGTTTCTATATTCTATGATAATGTGATGTGGGTGTTCTCAATCCCTCCAAGATTGGATTTTGTGTTATTGAGATAAATCTTTCTAAATTTTTGCTTTGTAATTTTGCAAATTTACATTTTTGAATTTATTTGGTTGGATTAATCAATGCATTAATTCCACTGAAAAAAAAGACATACAGCTAGTGTCAATTTGGTTTTTTTGGTAGACAAAATTTACTATTTCTAAGTAGTTCAGAAGACTGCTAGGAGATCCTGGATATTTTTTAAATTTGTTTTTGTCTATTCTGTAGTTCTCGTCCTCCAAATCCAAGAGAAATAGATAATACCCTTTACACTAGTTAGTTCAGTTAAAGAGCCTCCCATCTACAGCGGATCATGAACTGTAGATACGATGCCCGAGAACTGAAAAGGTCAATGCAGACTATTGTTTGTTGTTACACGCCCGAAGGGTCGTATTATGTTATGGCCTCGGTCGTCCGTCCGTCCGTCTGTCCGTCTGTCTGTCTGTCCGTCTGTCCGTCTGTCCGTCCGTCTGTCCGTCCGTTAGCAATTTTTTGTGTGCGCAACTCCTTCTTAACTATCAATGGGAATAAGCTGAAACTACACACAATTACTCCCTATGATGTCTAGTTGTGCATAAGACCTTTGAAATTCAAATTGCTCCCGTCATTCCTGAGAAATTTTGAATTATCTGCCCTTTAATATAACAAAAATCACTGTTTTTTGTGTGCGCAACTCCTCCTAAACTATCAATGGGAATAATCTGAAACTACACACAATTACTCCCTATGATGTCTAGTTGTGCATAAGACCTTTGAAATTCCAATTGCTCCTGTCATTTCTGAGAAATCTTCAATTATCTGCCCTTTAATATAACAAAAATCACTGTTTTTTGTGTGCGCAACTCCTCCTTAACTATCAGTGGGAATAAGCTGAAACTACACACAATTACTCCCTATGATGTCTCGTTGTGCATAAGACCTTCGAAATTCAAATTGCTCCCGTCATTCCTGAGAAATCTTGAATTATCTGCCCTTTAATATAACAAAAATCACTGTTTTTTGTGTGCGCAACTCCTCCTAAACTATCAATGGGAATAAGCTGAAACTACACACAATTACTCCCTATGATGTCTAGTTGTGCATAAGATCTTTGAAATTCAAATTGCTCCCGTCATTCCTGAGAAATCTTGAATTATCTGCCCTTTAATATAAAAAAAATGGGAATGAGCTGAAACTAGACACATTTACTCCCTATGATGTTTAGTTGTGCATAAGACCTGTGAAATTCAAATTGCTTCAGTCAATCCTGAGAAATCTTGAATTATCTGCCCTTGAATTAAACGAAACTCACTGTATTTTGTGTGCAACTCCTCCTTAACTATCAATTGAAATGAGCTGAAACTAGACACAATTACTCTCTATGATGTCTTGTTTTGCGTAAGACTTTTCATTCAAAATGCTCCAGTTATTCTAGAGTTATCTTGGATTATCTGCCCTTGAGTTGATGAAAAACAAAATTTCTTGTCGGCTCATTTTCTCCTACATTATGGATGGGAATGAAAGGAAACTTGCCATAATGACTCTGTAGGTTGTGTTTTTGTGCTTAGGACTAAATATATTTTCATATTTAAATGTTATGGCACCAGTTGTCTGTCTGTCTGTTTGCAATATTTTTAGCTATCATTCAAGCTCACGCTACTGACAAGCCAATGTTTCTGACAAGTCCCTTCGGGCGTAAATGCGCCGCTCTGCGAAGCTCTTGTTGTTGTTATCGTTGTTTTCACCATTTAATATAAATAAAGTGTGTGTACAAAAGTTATGCCACATAATTGTGTATAATAGGTTCTTGAGTTAGATTAATTTTTCTCATTATGTTTTGGAACACTGGTTTTGAAATTAACCAGCTCATGGCCAATAACACTTTTGATTAAAATTCATTTTTTCTATTCTTGATATAGGTGTTTTCCATGTCACCTTACATTATTTAAATCTTGTTATTATACACAACTATATTTGCATCTACATTTCTTAATTTACGTTATATTACATGTTACTTTTAGTCTATTGGGTTAACAAAGTTGGAGAATACAAAAATATTAATCAACAAAAAAAAAAAAAAAAAAAAAAAAAAACACCCACGCATACATCCACCATCTTCACACAATCATTCATTAGACATTTAACAGAAAAAAAAAACACATAACACACAATACTGGAGACATGGCACTGCACACTATCCATAATTTCTATATTAGTAATTTATTATTATTTTTTTTACGAAAGTCATGTTAAAGATTTGGAAGAACAGTTAGGGTGCTTTTATTTTTATTCGATGCAGGGGTTATCGGCTATATTTGGATTATAGACTTTTTTTTAAATACATTAGGTTTGTACAAAGTTCATCCATGTTTTATTAAACGTTTCTATTTCATTGTTTAATATTGCTTGTTCTTTGCACATATTGTATTTTTTCAAGATGTATGACATGGACCCACATACTGATGGACGACATTTGTTTTTTCGACATTGAAAAATATATAGTTTGGTGAATATTAGAATTAAGTTTTTTGCTAATCTGTTGTCCGTATATCCAAATTCAACAGTTTTTAAGTCAATCGAATCAAACAATTGGTTTTGAAATCTTATCAAGTTTGTAAATATCGGTTTGGTGATTTCACAATGCCAGAATATATGATCCATGGTTTCTCTGTTCTCATTGCAGAAAGTACAGTTGGGATTATCAATGTATCGAATTTTTTCAAGATAATGGTTTGTGCCCAGGATTCTGTGCAAAATTCTTACTTGAACCCACTGAATTTTAGTGTCTGTACTGAAGGTAATATTTAATTTATCTTCCCAGCATTAAATACATACAGGCATATTTTTATTCGAATTCAAGTTTTTATAAATCTCTCATTTTGGCCCAATCTTTATGAAATTTGGTCAGAAGGTTGGCCAAGCCAAAAGGATGATCCCTATTGAAAATGGGAAGGATCTGTGCCATATCACGGGAAAAGGAGCCTTAATGACAATTTTCTTGTTTACACTCTAGAGGCCACAAATACGGCCCAATCTTCATGAAACTTAGTCAGAATGTTGACCAGGTCACAAGGATGATCCCTATTGAAAATGGGAAGGATCCGTGCCATATCACGGGAAAAGGGGCCTTAATGACTATTTTCTTGTTAACACTCTAGAGGCCACAAATATGACCCAATCTTTATGAAATTTGGTCAGAAGGTTGGCCAAGCCAAAAGGATGATCCCTATTGAAAATGGGAAGGATCTGTGCCATATCAAGGGGAAAAGGGCTGTAATGGCAATTTTCTTGTTAACACTCTAGAGGCCACAAATTTGGCCCAATCTTTATGAAATTTGGTCAGAAGGTTTGCCAAGCCACAAGGATGATCCCTCTTGAAAATGGGAAGGATCTGTGCCATATCACGGAAAAAGGAGCCTTAATGACAATTTTCTTGTTTACACTCTAGAGACCACAAATATGGCCCAATCTTTATGAAATTCAGCAGAAGGTTGGCCAAGCCACACGGATGAACCCTATTTAAAATGGGAAGGATTCGTGCCATATCATGGAAAAAGGGGCCTTAATGACAAATTTCTTGTTCACCCTCTAGAAGCCACAAATACATCTCAATTTTCTTGAAACATGGTCAGAATAATGGCTAGGTCACATGGATGAACCCTTTTGAAAATTGGAAAGATCCGTGCCATATCGCAGGAAAAGGGGCTTAATAAACAATAATAAACAATTATCTTGTTAACACTTTAGAGGCCACAATCATGGCTCAATTTTTATGAAACTTGGTCTGAATGTTGGCCAGGTCACATGAAACTTGTTTAGAAAAGGCTAGAAAATGATGCAGGGATCATAGGAATAGAGTAATGTTTTTCTTTGAAAGATTTAATGGTCATTTAATGTTCTTTCAAGCATTTAATTTTGCTTAGGGAGAAGTCAAAAAGACGAAGGTGAGCGATATAGGACCATCATGGTCCTCTTGTTAATTTCGTGAACCATAAAAGCTATGTTATCATGCCTGGCTCCGCCACTTGTGAAAATATAGCTAGTATTTCACTCAATGAAATATATAGAGGATAATCATGTGTTGCAGTGTAAGACTGATTTATATTTCAATCAGTGAACAACAAAATGTATATTTTCATCAAATGAAATACCAATCGATCTTACTCGAAATCAAAAAAGAATATTCTATTTTCTCAAAGCGAAAATTAGACAAAATTTGAAAGTTCTTAGACATTTTTTCTTAAAATGCGTCATTTTGCACATGATTGCTATATGCAAGGTTCATGGTGACGTCACTTATTCTTCTCTGCTTAGATGACGTCGGATAGGACGAAATCAACGAAATCGAGGTGTATAAGTCGTTGGTTATTTCATTGGTTAGGCGGTGAGTTTATTAAAATGATAATAACCGTTATTCCTTGATAAACCACCGAAAAATCGATCTCACACTGCAACAAACGAGTATCCTCATTATTACAACCCTTTCGGCTTTACAAGTCGAAGGCCAGAAACACTTTTGTGTTGGCATCATGTCCACCCTTCTGCCTGTCGGTTAGCTCAGTCTATAACGCATTGTACTCTCGATCCTCGGGTCATGAGTTCGAGCTGCCGGTCGCTCAACTTTCATACGACAAGGTCATTGTGACACGAGTTATTTGTCGCCCATCTATGGACGTATGGTGATATCGTAATACGCAGAAGTGGGATGACATGCTAGTGGCTCGGATAAAATGCTTTAGTTGTACTTGTGAGTGAAACGAAATAAAAATATGAGTAGATTCACCAGCATCCGTAATATAACTTCTATAATGTTAAACATGGCGTTTAACCCCGTACAAACAAACTAAGTGACCAACAATTAACTAATAAACTTATAGTCGGTCTTCTTAAATTTTAACTCCCGTTTTCGCTATGAAATCTACAAACTCATATAGCAGGATTCTTTTGAACATTTTGCATCATAAAAAATATTTCTTTTTCAAATGAGATAGATCCACCGGAAAATTCAAGGAATGTTTTTTTCGGAATTCAAAAATAACATTCTACGTGTATTATTCGCCAAATAAAAGTTGTGCTTCAAGTTTAATTCTAAGTCCGAAAAGTCTTTCAATTCTTCTTGAGCGTCATACTTGAACATCTTCGGAGGCCAAAAAGAATGTTCTTTGCCAAACCCAACTATATTCCTCAGAAAAAATGAAGATAATGATCTTAAAAACACACACGGTTAAAAGAAAGATTATTATCAATGCCTGCACCGTTCCAACTACTATTTTGAATTATTTAGCCCTGTACAAACGATGACAAAACGGTACAAACTGTTTCTGTATAAAATATATAACAAAATATAGAAACAGTTTGCGCCGTTTTCTCAACCTGAGCGCATGGTAGCGTTCATTAATAATAATAATTTCAGAAACCCGAGGTGCAGATCAGCTGGCTAATTATATCAAAAGATTTGACGACAGTGCTGAAAAGATTGCTGCCGCTTCGAGAGACGCTAATGACACAAAGTCCTACAATAAGATGATTTTAGGTAAAGAGGGGTAAACGGTTATTTTTATTGAAATATATGACATGTTTTGTGGGAGAATTTTTAAGCAAACTGCATGCCCTTATCTATGAATATTGAATGGTATGGAATGGCAAAGACTTTCCTGCGAGTGTAATGAGGAAAACATTTCTATTTTTCTGTGCGTATTGTAAGGCAAACACTTAATCTTTTCTTGGATCATTGTATCAAAAGTTATATTTTTCTGGGCGTATTGTAACACAAACAGTTTTTTCTTGGGGTTTTGTATGACAAACATGAATATGAATATTAAATGGTATGAAATGGCAAAGACTTACACTTTCCTTAGAGTGTAATGAGGAAAACAGTTCTGTTTCTCTGGGCGTATGGTATGGCAAACACAATAACTTTTCTGGGTACATTGTAACAAAAAGTTTTATTTTTTTTTGGCGTATTGTAACACAAACACTCCTATTTTTCGTGAAGTTTTGTATGACAAACAATCCTATTTTCTTGGAGTATTGTATGGATAAAATTCTACTACTTGGGCGTATTGTTAAGGAAACAGTGCCATCTTCTGGGAGTTTTGTATGACAAACAATCCTATTTTCTAGGGAGGGGGGGGAGTTTATGGCAACATTTCTTCTTCTTGGGCGTATTGTTATGGAAACAGTATCATTTTCTGGGAGTTTTGTATTACAGTTCTGTTTTTTTTATGCCCCCGATAGGGAGGCATCATAAATTTGACTTGTCCGTCCGTCCGTCTGTCCGTCCGTCCGTCCGTCTGTCCGTCCGTCCGTCATTCCGTCCAAAAACTTTAACATTGGCCATAACTTCTAAATCAAAGCGGTGTCGGGGGCATTGTCATCTTACAGTGACAGCTCTTGTTTCTGCAGGTGACGGTAGTACCGATTCTATGTACGTAAATTACGACTGGCACCAGTTTCCTGGCAACAAAAATTTAAAGGAACCAAAATACCTAACACTAGATTATCTACACCATTTTGTACCGAGGGCAAAAATTATCCTCGTGTTCCGAGACCCAATTGAGAGGTAAAAGATTATTTACCCTGTTCTAAACAAACAATTCTTACTGTGCATTTATACTACTTGAGGTGGCCAGTTAAATAGAAATCTAATAATGATTTCTTCTCAGATATCAGGGCCCGAAATTATATAGACGATAATCGTTAGTTTCATAGTAAGATCGATTTATATTTCATTGAGTGAACAACAAAAGATATATATTCTCGAGTGGCAGAGCCTTGAGTGAAAATATAGCTTTTGTTGTTCACGAAATGAAATATTAATCAATCTTACTCGAAAACAAACGATTACTCTATTTCTTTTATGCAAAAATAAGACAAATGTGAAATTTCTAGAACCTATTTTCGTTAAGCGGGTCATTTTTCACGTGTTTGCTATGCAACGTTCATTGTGACGTCACTTATTTCACCCCGCATAGACGACGTCAAATTAGGATGAAATGCACAAAAGCAGGGTATAGTTTTTGATAATTTCACTGCTTTTGCGGTTAGATAATCAAGTGATAGTCTACTTTTTTTCTCGATAAACCTCCAAAAAGCATTAAAGAAAAATTGTTCATCATACTAGAGTGAGAATTTTCTCAAACTTAGAATTCAAATAAATGTATGTACATAAAAGATAATATTGATAAGTTGTTATTCATGGCAACTTAGTTAATATTATCGTTACGTTCATACAGTTATATTGGTATTTAACAAGACTTACGGCTTAAGTATCAAATTGAAATTTTATAATATGCTCAGTTAAAAATGAGTGGAGTACCTAAAGAAAATTGACACTCGCCTCGTTCAAAACCGCCGCCGTCATAGCGCAGTTGGTAGCGCGTCGGACTGTCAATCTAGAGGTCCCGGGCGGCACTCATCCTCTCCGACTATTTTTCTCCCAACAAGAAGTTGTAAATCGTAAGATCGTGGGATAGCAGCTGGAGGCTAGGAAAACGATGTAATTCTAGTATTGGTTGTGGAAATACAAGGAGTCCATAGTTATGTGCTTCAGCCGCCGAGATATAACTGAAAGGTTGTTGAAAGCGGCGTAAAAACATTCAAACAAACAAAACGACCAAAACGATTCAAATTTGCTCGCTAAGCGCTTTATTTAACTCGTAATACACCCTCACTACAATCACCCAAAACCACTCCGAATCGTTCGAAAACGCTGCAAAATCTTTTAAACTATTACTTTTTTCGTTCAAATCAATAAAATCATTGTACTGTCTAAATGGTTAGCGTGGATTTTCAAGGATCTTAATCGTCCGTGGAGAATCGCAAACAGAAAAATGCGTTGATTTACAATAAGATATCGATAGTTTCTTCCAATTGTACGAAATTATCTATATCGTTTACTCCACTTTAATGTCATTCAAAACTCGCTCACCTTACTCTTACAATATAATTCAGAATAAATTCCAAAATCATTCAACAAGGGCGTAAATCCCATTACGCAATTTACGCAAGTGCGTAAAAGAAATAATCATGTGTTGAAAAACATCGTTGATGAATGACCATAACATCGAAACTACAGCTTATTCAAGCTGTAGTTACGATGTTTTGATTATTCCCCAACGCTCAAATCATTTAAAAGGGAGCGGACGGAGGCATTCATCTTTTGTAACAGTGCACATATTGCCTTTATCCCATATATTCTTTGGTTGTCGCCTTTTGAGTGCGTATAAATTTCGAGTTGCTAGATACGCCTATGTTCAAGTTGTCAATATGACGATGTTGTTAATTGTAGGGAATGGCATCTCTTGATCGTGGCAAGTCTCACGTTTTGTTATCCGACAATTTGACCAGCGTTCGCTTCTCATTATTTGATATATATATAATACGTACTTAGTGTATTATATGAAAAAAAATATCTAACGAGGTTGTGAGAATTGATCATTGTCGAGGCTCTGCCGAGACAATAATCAATTCTCACAACCGAGTTAGATATTATTTCATACAATACACTAAGTATGTATTATATTTATCTTTTAACCTCTATTTGTCTTGTTTTCGTCAATGTTTCTAACAGAAATGCAAGTTTCTAAAAATAACCACATTATATCATTGTTCTAAAAATAACTATGTGATATCATAAAAAATATCATACGGGGTGTTATCATACGGATATTTGTATAGTTATAAGATAAATTCTTTTCAGGTTGTATTCCGAGTATATATTTGTGCACGGTGTTCTTTTCAAACAACAAAACACTAACCCATACTCCTTTCATAAATGTGCTGAATATTTGGTTGGTCTATACAGAGACTGTTTTAAACATAATTCAGTGAGGGGATGCGTTTATAATACCACAATACAACACACCGTGGAACCTTCGGTAAGTTACTAAAATTATTATAAAGTAAATACTGACGTTTAAAGCCAATGTTGAATCATACGATTACAAAAAGATATCTAATGTTGCGATTTAAGATTATTTAATTTATCTTGTTTCCGATGATAATAGTCTATGAAATATAGCGGTTTAAGACAAGAAAAGAATGTGATTGTAGTATTGTTGCGAGAAATATGTTGTCATATGTTCCGGCCCTCCAAATAGGGCCAGGGCCGCCGTCATAGCGCAGTTGGTAGCGCGTCGGACTGTCAATCTATAGTTCGCGGGTTCGATCCCCGACGGCGGCACTATTTCTTTCCGACTATTTGTCTCTCACCAATGGGTTGATAATCATAGACCTATGTGAGATAGCGGCTGGAGGCTAGGAAAGAATGTGGGGGCTGTACTGGTGATAGATATACCAGGAAACCATTGTTAGGTGCTCCAGCCGCCGCGATATAACTGAAATATTGTTGAAAGCGGCGTTTAACTCCATTCAATCAATCAATCAATCCAAATATGGCCAAAAACACTGTTTAAGATAGCTTTTAAACTCATTTTAGCTTTTTTGAACGGTATCCTGAGATTATCACCTATACAGATCTACATCATTACGATTCACCAAATGCGCTTTCTCAAAAAATAAATATTAATGAACAATATTCTCCTAGGACTATTGGTTTTCCAAAAAATCTTTCGTTTCAGATGATAATAAATCTGGGTATATACTATATCTATATGGAAGATATCATACGAGTGTTTGGTAAAGACCGGGTGTTGGCTTTACATATCGAAGATGTTAGCGATGCAAAGACGTTGAAGAAGATTTTCGATTTTTTGGAAATGGGTAGGTACTGCAAGTACCTGGTTTCGACGATTTGTATCTGGGGATTAAACTGAGCACGTGTTCAAGGCTTTTTAAGTTATTCTACGAAACAAATGACGTCGACGTCATCATATCAATTATTACGCCATAAATTATTTCGCGGATAAATAATAGCATTGTAAGTGACTTTCAAAATATTCAATGGGGTTATTTCACTATACTATTAATGAGAAAATTAGAAAAGTATACACAAAAAAACCTGCTTGATAGACATTTATTTAACGTGTACAGTTATCTTTTGTATGTTCCTTTATTTCCCTATTTAGGAATTATTGTATTAAACACATTTCCAATATCACTCATTATATTTTAATTTTCGGCTTATGCCTTCTTCAGAAAAAAAACAGCAAGATTTTTAAAATGTGAAGTTATGGATGAAACTTAATTATATAAAATATTGCTGTTTATGAACTTTATCTGAGGAAGGTATAAGCAGAAAAATTTTTAGTGAGTTATATTGGAAAGTAGTTATCTTTTGGATTAACTTTTTATTCCATATTTCAGACGAATTACCCCCATCCAAGATAGAGAAAATAGTAGGAAGGCGGATGTTGAATACACGGAGATCAAAGTTCGCCGAGATTGGATCCATGTTATCAGTGACCCGCCATTTATTACAAAACTTTTATAAACCATTTAATCAACGCATGGCAGAACTTATGAATGACAAATACTTTCTATTTGAGAAAAGTTGATTACAGTCTATACAGACTGTAGTCTTCATACAATTCTTTTCAAACTTGCACCGAAGAAGTAAACCAATAAGATAATGGTTCCTTTGAAGATGGATTATGTCCGTCAACGGTCTGTGGGAAAGGGTTTTTAATCATACTATCGATGTTGTAGCAAAGGAATAGACAGATTTTGTGCTCCTCGAAAAAATAGTCGTCGGCTTATGCGCGTCCCTTCATCCTTCAGTCCTTTCCCTTCGTCCATCCGAAACTATATCTCCACAACCCTCTGGCCAGGTTGGATGATTTTTTTCACTAACTAAACCTCGTCTTATGGTCAGGACTCAATGAAATATGAGCCTGTGCGTGACATTTCCAACAATTTGAAATGTTGGCGAGGTTGGCGAAAAAAAAAAAAAAAAAAAACAAGACAAATAGAGGTTATAAGATAAATATAATACATACTAAGTGTTTTGTATGAAAAAAAAATATCTAACTCGGTTGTGAGAATTGATAATTGTATCGGCGGAGCCTCGACAATGATCAATTCTTCCAACCTTGTTAGATATTTTACTCATACAAAACACTAAGTACGAATTATATATATATATATATATATATATATATAACCTCGTTATCGCGATAGAACAAACTTTGATCCGATTTGCTTCAAACTTGCACAGGGTTAATATTTCATCATAGAGATTGTTCCTTTCTAAAAAAGACTAGGTCCATCAAATATCATCAGAAAGGGCCTTATGGAAAACTTACCAAAATACTCTCGTTATCGCGATAAGTTCCCCAGTTTTTATATCCAATTTGCATAAAATCTAAAAAGAGAGGTGTACCAATATACGGATGGTTTCATTCGAAAACGAGCCACGACTGTCAAGTATAACAGCAAGGGGACCTTATGAATATTGACATAATTAACCTCGTTATCGCGATAGAATCCGCGGTTGTCTTCTCATATGCTTCAAACTTCCACAGACTGATTGTAAATTCATAAGCTTGGTTCTTTTCGAAAATTGGTCACGCAAGTGAAAGTATCAGATACCAGATACAAGATAGTTTATTGACTTAAACTTGACAGTTTCTCGTCAAATAATATACAACATACAAAGACATTAATGAACATGCACATGTAAACAAACAATCAACATTTTAGGTCTATTTACAAAATGGAAGTGAAGCTAAGACAAAGTTTTACATCTCTTATGTTTCAGAAGCTAAGAAATATAATCTAAACCAGATCTTCGTGTAAAACTTTCTTTTAAATATTTTGCCAAATTAAAAAGAACGTATCTGTTTTCGGTATTCATTAAAGTTATAAATTTCATCATGCTTGGGCGAATATAGTAGTATTTTTTCAAGTAGGTTTTTCCTAATATCGGAAAATAATGGACACACTAGCAAAAAGTGGAATTCATCTTCTACTTCATTCAAATCACATGCCAAGCATATCCTTTGGTTCTTATCAATTCTATACAAACCATGCCTACCGGTTTCCATTCTTAGAGAATGGGAAGACAATATAAATTTAGAAATGTGCGAACGCCATTTTTTTGGTAATTTGTCTAGGTAATAAGGTAAGTTAAATGACTCTTTCAAATACTTATATGTACATAATACTGAGCTGTTATTAATAAAATTATATTGCCTTTGTTGGAATTCGTCTATTAATTTTTGTCTAAAAATCTGGTAAAAATATTCATGGTTTACACAATAAGGATCAGACCATACATAACCAAATCCGTGATCGTTTAATAGTTTTTAACGTTACTACACCAGTTAGTCCCGCTATCACAAGTCAATAGCGCTTCATAGGAAGATTTGATTATAGGGTTATTAGAATTTACCTACTTGAAAAAATACTACTATATTCGCCCAAGCATGATGAAATTTTGCAAAATCTATTGATATATAGTGGGTATCTTCCTAACTCGTGATAAACCGATGCATTAGCTGTAGAACTTTTAACATTTAATATATTTTTTACAAAATTTGAGATGTATTCTTTCTAGACAAGCTGATTTACAAAATCCAGAAATTTCACAAGAATATGATAATATGGATCCTACAAAAGCATCAAATAACTGTAATAAGGTGGTTGTCTCGAAGTCAAAGTTTCGAGTTTTACAATTTAAGATAATTAGGGCCTTCAGCGCTTTGTCGGATAATATTTTATTGTTAATATTGAAAGATCCCGTATAATTAAATGTTGTTCCAAGATATGGGAAACTATTGACAATCTCAATTTTTTGCTCATTATAGTACCAAATTTCGTTATCTTTAAGAGCACCCCGTTTTCTAAAAACTATAATTTCGTTTTTTTCTGTATTAACTTCTATGCCCCATTTGTTACAATAATTTGATAGTTGGTCTAAAGTATTTTGTAGATCTAATGGGTCTTCGCTCAAAAGGACCATATCGTCTGCTAAAAGAAGAAGTAAAATTTTCATTTCATTTAGATCCAAACCTGAAGAAGAGCTTTTCTGCAAATAAAGTTCAATGTCATCTATGAATAGAGAAAAAAGTAGGGGAGATAATATTTCCCCTTGTTTTAATCCCACATGACTTTCGAAAAAGAGGAAAAGGGGCCTCATTAAGCTTTGATAAATAGACTTCCTTTTCGTAATCATGGATTTAGGGTCCGCTTCGTAATCTATACTTCACAGTTTTGCGCTGATATACTGCACATCTTCACAGAATGATTGTGCTGACGAATGTTATATATTCTAAAAATGGTTAAGTTTGCAATTGAGTCCTCAATCAGCCAGCAATTAAATATCGGGCTACCATCGGCCTAACTATCCTTGATATATTATAGTGAACAACATTGGCTTCCGTGGTGCACTTAGACGGTTAGGTAACTCGGAAAAATTACTGGCCCGACTTCGGTCTAATATCCTTTACAGACCGGCCTTTTGTGGATTTTAGTCAATAGATCCCCGCAATCGGAAAGCATTAGCGAAACTTTCTTCAAGTTTATTTACCGATGTCCAACCAGAGACAAAAGTACCTGAACAATGACCAAAAATAACTACACTTACGTCCGAGGTACGAGGAACGATCCAGAATTTCGTAAAAAGAGCAAATAACTTTCGCATTTTTCGCTTTTTCAGTATACAGTTTAATAAATGTGCAGTTCAGTATCTACGGAGAGCATTAATGTTATTATTTTTGCAGAATATCTTAAGCGGCCTTAAAATACTTTACCATAGTAACACATCTATGCAAAGGCGGGGGAGCGTGAAAAAACTATTCAAAATCTGTTTAATAAATCAAATTTTCTGTACTTTCTTCTGGACTTTTTAAACTTTAGACGTAAGTCCATTACTGCATTACTGAATTAAATAAGAGACTAAAAGAAGACTACTTGTCATATTGAACGTTTGTTGTTAGGCTATTTAAGTACACAGAATATTTCGAATAATACAGAATATTCGATGGGAAAATGACTAGACGTCAGCTCCAAAATAAGAATGCCGTTTATTTTCGAATTTTGTCAGGATTTAAGTTATTCACCAGCAAAGAAAATCAGATAATTTAGAAAGGTAATAAAATATGCGTAAGAGAACTTTTCCTAAAGCAACCCCGGATATTCGAAGAGAGCTAGTCTTCATAGGAGGATTTAAAATGATCTAAAGAGTTTCAACGAACGAGCTTGTCCCTATTGTTTCTCATTATTTTCCCAAAATGAAGGTCATGTACATGGGTCTCGGTTTTAATAGATTACCATGCATACAGAAATTGTTCACAATTTTGACTCTAAATGGTACGTAAAAAAATTCTCTAAGTTGGTGTATCAGACACAGAAAGGCACGAAGGTTAGCAGAGACTTAAAAGTTAATAATGACGTCGCATGTTTCGTTTTTGCCCCCCGAGCCTACGAGTAGGGTCTCTGTCTTGATTTATGCACTGTACAGCCGCTATTAAATGTAAACATTTAAAAAAATTCCACGTTTATTACACAGATGACACAATTAAAGACTGTTTAATTTTTATTTTGATAATTAATTTTCTGCAGATCCATACCCCATTTTACGAACTTTTGGATCAACCTTCGTACTTGGCAATTTACGGAAAAGTCCGTGTGATGTTCCAAATGCAAATTCTAGGTGGTTATGAAACTTGGGCACATGCTCTTTCGACAAATCCATGAATTTTGCGGGCCGTTGTCGACCAGATATCTAAAGGAACCGATCCACTGTGGGCCAGCAATTATTTCGATGTGTTATCCATGTGTCATCCATGTGGCATATTGACTGACCAGCTGGGACATTGGGACCTAGACGTATTGAACGACAAAGATTTTGATGACACTTAACGGGGAAATTCATATGGGCTATAAATGGGAAACTTTGTTAATTTGAATGAGGTTTAAGGCTGATTTCAAAGAATAGTCATTTCGTGGCGGTTGGGGCAATTCAAATGGGACACAGGTATTTCTCGCACCAGTGGTACAATTTCATCCTTTCCTAACATCCGGATCTTATCCCACATAGGTCTACGGTTATCAACCTATTGAACAGAGAAAATAACCTTGAAGGATATCTCCAACCGCCTGGGATCAAACCGATCACATTTCATGATTGCGAGTCTATAGAGCCACCGACTTCGCTATTGCGGCGGACTTGTGAGGAAAATAAGGACCGACTTCGCTATTAAATGATCATTTTGGATTCAGGTGGATCTAAAATCGGTTTTAAGGTAGAACAGGACAATAGCATTTTTTTGAGAAAAGTGCATAATCATTGGTATCTATGGAAACATTGTGTTAGCGCGATCTCAACCGTGTATGTTTTTTAACGTTTAATTCAAATTTACGTTACCATGACGTCTTTAAATTGACGTTTATGCGCGAATTTCACAAATGACCCTACGCGTTCTTTAACGCTTACACTGATCTTATTAAAGGTGATTCAATTCGATGGAATATACCAAAATGAAGTTAAATGAATTAGATTTATCATTGGCGTTTAATTAGTACATTGTTATAACTAAAGATAGATACATAAGATTGAATCAAATTTAAATTTTCATTTTTTTTGTCCTAAAAATAGCGTTAAACCTATTTTAAAAAATGGCCCCATGAAAGTTATTTGAAATTTGATATTTTTTTGTCCAGCTTACTTTTCATATGCTCGCGTCTTTCTGTGACGTTTGACCATACGGAATTTCTACAATTGAGGTTCAAAGTTTACCACCATATCGTCAGAAGTTGGAAAAAGACAAACGCGGTGCGTCGAAAAAATCGCTCAATTCTTTTGGCAGACTTCACTAAAAGTATTTGATAGATTTCTGTATATAGAAAAAACAATGTCAAAAAAGTGTCTTCGTTTAAGACATGCATTGATGTTTTTCCGTTTTATTTGAAATGGTATCACTGTACCCCAATTCATCTTTGCATGAGCTAATTAATTGTAACGTCATAACGTCGAGTCAGTTCTCATTTATAGCGACGTCGACGTAAAACTTATTGAAGTCATCGATCAGCAACACTTGTGTTAGGTAAAATCATGTGTACAACGAAGCTCCCCGTGTACATTGGAATAAAGTTTTGAGGGCCCTTTCCTCAAAGACCTTTGAACAGTTCTGTGATTTTTTATCTTTTTAGCTCACCTTAGCACAAAGTGCTAAAGGTGAGATATTGTGATCACTCATCGTCCGTCTACTGTCTACCATCCGTCTGTCTATCCGTCAACAATCTCTCAAAACATCTCCCCATAAACTACTGGACCAATTAATCTGAAACTTGCAAGGGATGTTCCCTATGTGAAACTCTTCAAAAGAAGTTTAAATAATTTAAATCTACCACAGTTGTTATGGGAATTTCATCAAAATTCTAGTTTCCCTGGTCACAGAAAGACGGAAAATTGCCATAGAAATGAGAAAAAAAAATCATCTTCTTCTGAACCACTGGGCCAAATAAGCTGAAACTTGGTAGGGAGGATCCTTGGGTGAAGCTCTACCAAGTTGTAAAAAATATTTATTCAATCAAAAACACTGATTTTCATGGTAACGGAAATGTCAAAAATTGCCGAAAATCTTTGAAAAAAAATCATCTTCTCATAAACCATTGGGCCAATTAATCCTAAATTTGACAGAGGTGTTCTAAGGGTGTAGGTCTACTGAAGTTGTAAAATGAATCCAATTCCATAAATAACTCTGGTGGCCATGGTAACAGAGAGGTTGAAAATTTATGAAAATTTGAAAAAAAAAATCAAATTGCAGTAGGATGAAATGAAAGTCTGTTTCTTACGAAACCATCCTAAATACACATCAAACAATCTTTTGTATTCATTATATGGTAGACAAATTATGAGCTGACTTACTCAGGTGAGCGATATAGGACCATCGTGGTTGTCTTTTTTTCCCTATAGATCGCAAAAGAATTCAAATACGCATAGGAAAATATTAGGTGTAACGTAAACGAGAACGTCATGATTTGTGCTCTTGAAATACATATTTTTTTTGCTTGTGATCTTAAACAGATGTTAAACTCGGCACAGCCTCGTTTTTATCCGTTTAAAGATGAACCGTTTAATAAATCGGTATTCCATGACCACTAATTCAATATCCTCCATATAAATTGAACAAGGATGTAAATATATAATACGTATTTAGTGTTTGTATGAGAAAAAATATCTAACGAGGATGGGAGAATTGATCATTGTCGAGGCTCTGCCGAGACAATTGTCAATTCCCACTACCGAGTTAGATATTTTTTTCACACAATACACTAAGTACGTAATATATTTATCTTATAACCTCTATTTGCCTTGTTTTCGTAGATGTTTTTAAAAGAAATGCAAGTTTCTAAAAATTACCGCAATATATCTTTGTTCTAAACATAACTATGTGATATCATAAAATATATCATATGGAATGTTATCACACGGATATTTGTATAGTTATAAGATAAATATATATCTGTGGTAGCCAGAAAACCATCTCAGGCCAACGTGGCCCACTTTTTTATTTTCTCAATCAATAATGAAATCCCAAATATGTTCATCTGTAACATATGTTTTGTAGAGAAACATATGTTTTCTAATTGCTTCTAAGACAGATAATAACGTTGTTCAACATTTATTCATCTTATTAGTATAGCTAGAGAAATAAAGAAAATAATGGAATTTTTAGGTGTCTTTTTTTTTTATTTTTGCGAGAGTCTTTAAAAGAAATCGATACTTCTTTTTCAGCTGTACTTACCGAAGATCGAAAGTGCTTAAAACGACGACGTGTTTCACGTCCGATGGCCGCCCGGCGTAACGGGCACTACACTCCTCAAAACTCCTAAGCGGCCACTTGCTTTTTTGGACATATGTTATAATTGCCGAATTCCCTTGAATAATGTGGGCAAGCCATTCATTTAGTTATCAAGAAAAAAGAAGCAAAGAAATCCATCAAGAAATGATTTAAAATTAAACGAATGTAGGAGTACCCTCGATTTCAAAGTTAACATTGGCGGGTGGGGTATTTTTTACTTTTTCGTTAGGGTTACGAATGTGTACAGAATTGTGGCATTTCTTTTATTTTTTAGGAGTCCACAGATGTTACACCACTGATATCAGTACATAAAATTGATGTGACTTGCTTTTTTTCAAGTGTCGAAAATTTCAAATTCTTCTGAAAATTGTCAATTTTGTGACTTTTGAATTTTCAGAGGAATTACAGGCATTTGATTCCGTCTTTAGGACATCCCGATGCATGATTTTACAAAAGAATTGGACAGACTGATGACTGAATGGCCACTCTTTTAATATGCAAATTCACATTTCAAATAATCGTTGAAAGTGTGTGAAAAATAGAAAACTCTGAGGTGGCTGCTTAGAAGTTTTGAGAAGTGTATCTTTACTTGTCGACACTCTAGATTCCAAAGTTTTGGCCTGATTTCTCAAGTCTTTGTCAGACTGATTGTACTGTCACATTGATGACAACCTGCGTCATTTAGCAGAGCTGTTGGATATCTGCCATTTTGATCGTGGAAAGTGTGTGAAAATTGCTTAGAATACCTTATAATATGGACTACGTTGCGGGAGTGAAATAAACCCGTTTTTTTTTTTTTTTTTTTTTTTTTTTTTTGATATTACACAGGTCTTATTACACTAGTGGAATAATGCAAATGGGCTCAGAGCGAATGGCAACGCTATTTTGTAACCGCGAAAATGACGTCATGAATTTTACATTGTGACGTCAGTTTTAAACGGTATTATAAGTTTCGCGGAAAATTGAAATGTTAAACATCAAGAATTTTGACGATTCGTCTCGAAAATTCGGGTCATATTATAAATAGTTTATCGAATTTGTGTTCATAAATACCGAATTAATTAAACTCGTCATCTTAAACAGTTGAAAACTCGGCACAGCCTAGTTTTTATCTGTTTATAGATGAACCGTTTAATAAATCGGTATTCCATGACCACTAATTCAATATCCTCCATATAAATTGAACAAGGATGTAAATATATAATACGTATTTAGTGTTTGTATGAGAAAAAATATCTAACGAGGGTGGGAGAATTGATCATTGTCGAGGCTCTGCCGAGACAATTGTCAATTCCCACTACCGAGTTAGATATTTTTTTCACACAATACACTAAGTACGTAATATATTTATCTTATAACCTCTATTTGCCTTGTTTTCGTAGATGTTTTTAAAAGAAATGCAAGTTTCTAAAAATTACCGCAATATATCTTTGTTCTTAACATAACTATGTGATATCATAAAATATATCATATGGAATGTTATCACACGGATATTTGTATAGTTATAAGATAAATATATATCTGTGGTAGCCAGAAAACCATCTCAGGCCAACGTGGCCCACTTTTTTATTTTCTCAATCAATAATGAAATCCCAAATATGTTCATCTGTAACATATGTTTTGTAGAGAAACATATGTTTTCTAATTGCTTCTAAGACAGATAATAACGTTGTTCAACTTTTATTCATCTTATTAGTATAGCTAGAGAAATAAAGAAAATAATGGAATTTTTAGGTGTCTTTTTTTTATTTTTGCGAGAGTCTTTAAAAGAAATCGATACTTCTTTTTCAGCTGTACTTACCGAAGATCGAAAGTGCTTAAAACGACGACGTGTTTCACGTCCGATGGCCGCCCGGCTTAACGGGCACTACACTCCTCAAAACTCCTAAGCGGCCACTTGCTTTTTTGGACATATGTTATAATTGCCGAATTCTTTTGAATAATGTGGGCAAGCCATTCATTTAGTTATCAAGAAAAAAGAAGCAAAGAAATCCATCAAGAAATGATTTAAAATTAAACGAATGTAGGAGTACCCTCGATTTCAAAGTTAACATTGGCGGGTGGGGTATTTTTTACTTTTTCGTTAGGGTTACGAATGTGTACAGAATTGTGGCATTTCTTTTATTTTTTAGGAGTCCACAGATGTTACACCACTGATATCAGTACATAAAATTGATGTGACTTGCTTTTTTTCAAGTGTCGAAAATTTCAAATTCTTCTGAAAATTGTCAATTTTGTGACTTTTGAATTTTCAGAGGAATTACAGGCATTTGATTCCGTCTTTAGGACATCCCGATGCATGATTTTACAAAAGAATTGGACAGACTGATGACTGAATGGCCACTCTTTTAATATGCAAGTTCACATTTCAAATAATCGTTGAAAGTGTGTGAAAAATAGAAAACTCTGAGGTGGCTGCTTAGAAGTTTTGAGAAGTGTATCTTTACTTGTCGACACTCTAGATTCCAAAGTTTTGGCCTGATTTCTCAAGTCTTTGTCAGACTGATTGTACTGTCACATTGATGACAACCTGCGTCATTTAGCAGAGCTGTTGGATATCTGCCATTTTGATCGTGGAAAGTGTGTGAAAATTGCTTAGAATACCTTATAATATGGACTACGTTGCGGGAGTGAAATAAACCCGTTTTTTTTTTTTTTTTTTTTTTTTTTTTTTTTTTGATATTACACAGGTCTTATTACACTAGTGGAATAATGCAAATGGGCTCAGAGCGAATGGCAACGCTATTTTGTAACCGCGAAAATGACGTCATGAATTTTACATTGTGACGTCAGTTTTAAACGGTATTATAAGTTTCGCGGAAAATTGAAATGTTAAACATCAAGAATTTTGACGATTCGTCTCGAAAATTCGGGTCATATTATAAATAGTTTATCGAATTTGTGTTCATAAATACCGAATTAATTAAACTCGTCATCTTAAACAGTTGAAAACTCGGCACAGCCTAGTTTTTATCTGTTTATAGATGACTCGTTAAATAAATTCAGTATTCAAGGACCACTCATTCAATATCCTCTATGAATATAATACCGAAACCATCGCAATATTTATCTCATCTGGTAACGGTAAATATGTTTGACGTTAAGGTGTATGAAATAGGCAAACTACCGCATTGATTCTCTAAACTCTTCCGTATACTATTCACGGCGGTCATTCCAACTGTTGCTATTCCAACCACTTGGCTGGGTCAATCGCTTCGAAAGTTTGTCGCGGTTATTGACAATACATATGGTTTAGACCCATTTATTTTACATCGATTGGGAAACAAGTTCTTACAACTTAGATTAATCCCTCTCGATTCTGCTTCCTGCTTCCAGGAAAATTCACCAGTACTCGCGCCGAAAGTGTGGGCCAATGAAAGAACCAAGATCGTTTGTCGCTCCCAGAATCGAACTGAGGACCTTTGGGTCAAGAATCGATGCTTTACCTCTAGACCACGGACATCGATACATATCACTTTCACACTCAAACACAGTTTTTACTAACGAAGGAAGGTTTGATATACTAGATGGGCTAGATTTTTTGGACAAACCTAAGATAATGTTATATAACGAGCTAAGGGATTTGGCATCCAAAAAACAAGTTGCTTGCGAAATTAAGGTGGAAGAGGACAATAGCGTTTTTTGAGATAAGTGCACATATATTGGTATCTATCGAAACGTTGTGTTAGCGCGATCTCAACGGTGTACGTTTTTAGTCCACTACCGGCGAAAGCCGAAGGGGACTATAGGTTTGCGCTCCGTCCGTCTGTCCGTCCGTTGATTTTGTTGATGATTGAGATGTTGGACTTAGAAAATTACCAGGAAATTTCTGTTTTCCAGGTTTTTTTTTTCTTAACCCTTGGAGATATAGAGCTGATTTTTGGTATGTGGGTCCGCATCAATGGGTTACAGAACAAGTTTGAGTTTAGTTCCGGTCTATTGATTTTTATGGAAGATTGAGATGCTGGACTTAGAAAATTACCAGGAAATTTCAGTTTTCCAGGTTTTTTTTTTCTTTATCCTTGGAGATATAGAGCTGATTTTTGGTATGTGAGTCCGCATTAATTGGTTACAAAACAAGTTTGAGTTTGGTTCCGGTCCATTCATTTTTGTGGAAGATCCAGATGCTGGTTTTCCGGACTTTTTTTCTTAACCCTTGGAGATCTAGAGCTGATACATAAAATCTGATACAACTGTAATGCTTAGGAGATGTACACTCATGTCGGGCAATTCTGCGCGTCGTCTAATGCTGCGCAGCTATATGACGTCATGAAAACTAAGAAAATGGCCGCTAGACATAAAATCAGAACAACCTATTTTTCAAATCCAAAAATTCGATCAATCAATCTTTTAGAACAAAAAAGTTCATACGTGTATTTTAAAGTAAAGAGATTTCCCTTTTTTCTTAGTGTTTTTCATTTTAATTCTAACAGATTTACGGGCAATAAGTTAGGTTCTTTCCTGCACTGCGCGGGTTTAGCCGACGAAAACTTCGTTGATAAATACGACGGTGCCTCTGTTCATCATCGGATTATGTAATTTTAGTTACAATTTACTCTAGATAAAATGTCTTTAACATATCAAAAATGGTATATGAGTTCAATCGTGTATTCATTTTTTGAGTACATGCAAAATCTTTACATGAATTTTGTACTTGAGTTTCTTAAGTGCGCAGGATTAGCCGACTGCACTGTAGTAATACCTTTACCACCCCAAAAAGATACTGCGCTAGGGATATATATAAATCCGGTAGGGGACATTTGTATTGCCATGCAATACTTCAGAATGTTTGTTTAATGTTCAATGTAGAATTTACGTTACCATGACGTCGTTAAAATGACGCTTTCGCGCGTTTTTCACAAATGACCCTTCGCGTTCTTAAACCCTTACCCTGATCGTATTTTAGGTGATTCAATTCAATTAAATACACCAAAATGCAGTTGAATGAATTGGAAAAGACGGCGATATAGGATTACCTCCCAATAAATTCAGTCAAAACTCGCCCCACACTCATTCAATTTCATTCCTTAATCATTCCAAATCATTCACCTCGTCAATTGCACGATGAAGTTAACTGTTACTCCGCTCTATATGTTAGTACACATGATAGCGGAGTTTAATTTCTGAAACGTTTTGAACGAGAACATTTTCATATTGATCGCAGGAAAGATGTCACTATATTCAAACGGCGTCACGTGTTGTTTGGTTAAAACTTTGTCGAATTTGTCATTCGCCGTATTACATTTATTTTCTATTTGGATATGGAAGTCTTTTCGTGTGCAAGGTATGTTAAGGTCATTCTTACGAATTTTAAAACATTTAATAGATACACGTTATTTTTTTGAATTGAGGTTTCCATTCTTAGCATCCAGCTGCTACATATAACATCGTGAAATTGACAAGGTGAATGATTTTAGAATGATTTAGGAATGAAATTGAATGAGTGTATGGAACGAGTTTTTAATGAATTTAATGGGAGGTAATCCCATATCGCAAATTTTGTTCAGGATGATTGATAGAATGATATAGTTTCCGAGAGAGAGTTTTTTTGATAAAAAAAAAAACAAACGAAAAAGAGGGTTGTAAGTTAAAATTCACAAACTATTTTGAAAAAAGGTCCGCCCTTCACCAATATCCCATCAAAATAATAATAATAATAATAATAATAATAAATTTGGTTGAAATCTGCCGTTTTGTTTCTGGGGGGAAAATTTCTAAAGATTGGTGGTCAAAATAAGCCCAGTCCTCTCACGCCCATAATTGGGGGTCAATCACAATTATACGAACAATCTTTCACCAAGGAAACACCCTGGCAAACTTTCTTTAAAATAATCTTAGGGATTCAGGAGGAGAAGAAACTATAAGACAGTTGACGACGCATGACTCACGGCGCACTCAGGGCGATCCTAAAAGCTCCCCTAGAGCTCGTTGTGCCTAGGTGAGCTTATAAACCGTATTTAAATCCGGTCAAAATAAAAAAAGCTGTAATACAGGAATTATTTCATGTCTTGGCATAACAAATAATTATAGCATAGGACATTATGTCCTAACTTAAATTAATACACAGCAGGAAAATACAATCAAAGGAAAAAGTTATATGAGTTATTATAATCTATAATTTTTCCCCTGTCAGGGCGGAGCCTAAGTAAAAGTTCGATGCACTTAAGGTTAAGGCAATTCAGCCTTTATTTATAATCATTTTCTTCGACATAAATAACTTCAGTCCTTAAAACGTAGTTTGGCAACCAAACCCTCGTAACTTCAGCTTGACAAAGCTGAAGTTACGTGGCTTCGGTAACCGAACGATTAAACGAGTTCACTTTTTTTCTAAGTACGTGAATCCTTTAAGCTTTTCGAGTCCGTTATTTGCACGAGATTACGATAATTACCGACTTACTTTTGAAATAAGCAAAAATAATGAAAAGTAAGTTCGCCAAATTACGTCAAGCCTAACCCTTCCCTACCACTTGAATAATAACGCAGAATACTAGTAACAATCAATACTGCAAGTGCATTGTTTACACTGCTCTAGCTGAGTTGAAATTATATCTTTAATAAACATCGGTTGTCAAGACATTAGCAACTATTCTCTCTGTAAATTTCTTTGGCTTTAGGTCTGGTATTAGCTTTGGCCTACAAATTCGGCAGATAACTTTTGAAATTCACCGGAAAGCAGAATCGAATAGGATTGGAATAAGATTTTGGAACTGGATTTCCTGTTGTGGTGAAACGAAACTGATAAAAATAATTACAATTATGATAATAATCACTTTCAAAAGCTAACGAGAATGGCTTTTTTTTCTTAAAAAAAGTTCTTTTATTTTAAGCTCACCTAAGCACAAAGTCCTAAAAGTGAGCCTTGGTGGTTAGGTGCGTGTCCGTCGCCCGTCGTACGTCGAGCTAAATGCGTCGTGGGACGTCAGCAGTTATCTTGTATCCATTCTAGAGGTCAGAATGAAATCGAAACTGGGCCAAGGGGTCAAGAGGTCTTATGTTAATTAAAAACTTTGTTTACACTCTAGAGATCACACTTTTGCCCACTAGAAATTTTGTCAGAATTATTGCCATGAAAAAATCTCGGACGACTCTGAAGTTTGGTCAAGTGAGGTCAAAAACTAGGTCACTAGGTCAAATCTCAGCATAACCTTGTATGCATTCTACAGGTCATTTTTCCCTATCAATCTGGACTTTGGTCAGATTGATTGTCTTTATAAAATATCTGGCTAGTTCGCAATTGGCTCGAGTGGGTCAAAAACAAGGTCACGGGTCAAATCATAGAAAAAATCTAATCTAATCTAATCTAAAGGTCACAATTTTGGTCCTATAAACCTGAATTTGGGACAGAATGATTGTTTTGTCGAATGAGTTCGAAATTTGGCCAGGTGGGATTGAAAACTAGGTCACGGTGTCAAATCTTGGAAAAACCTTGTATGCACACTAGAGGTTACAATATTTGTTAAATCAACCTGAAATATGGTCAGATTGATTGAATTGATAAAATCTCGGACGAGTTTGACATGGGGTTAAGTGGGTCAAAAACTAGATCACGGGTCTAAATCTTAGAGAACCTTGTATACACTCTAGATGTCACATTTTTGCCCAATTAACCAGAAATTTTTTCAGAATGATTGTCTTGATGTAATCTTGGACGAGTCGGAAGTTTGTTCAAGTGTGGTCAAAAACTAGGTCACGGGGTAAAATATTAGAAAACCTTGTATGCATTCAAGAGGTCACATTTTTTGCCCAATCAACCCGAAATTTGGTAAGAATTGTTGTATTGATAAAATCCTAGAATAGTTCGAAATTTGGTCAAGTGTGGTAAAAACTAGGTTACAGTTCAAATCTTAGAAAACCTTGTATGCACTCTAATGAACACATGTATACACTGTAGTACATGATCACTAAGTATAATCCATAATTAATACCCTGGCAGGGCGGGGCCTAAGTAACGGGTCATTGCATTTAAGGTTTAGGTAAATCAGCTTACTTCTACACAGCATCTTACTTCTACACAGTCGACATAAATAACTCAAATCCTTAAATCATAAATGGTGACCAAATCCTCGTAACTTCAGCATAATCGAGCTGAAGTTACGAGGCTTTGGTTACCAAACGATGAAATGCGTTCAATCTCTCAAAGCACGTGAATCCTTTGGTTAAATTACAGTTATTTGCATGCGTAAACAATAAAGAACCCAAAATTTTGAAAAGTTAAATCGCCAAATTACGTCACGGCTAAGCCCCGCCCTGCCAGTTCATTAATAACAGAACAGAACAGAACAGAACATACTTTATTTAGACAAGTACATAGTACATGGTCAAAAATACAAACATATATAATACATGCATAATAACGCAGAATACATTTAGTCAAGCACATTTCTTATGTTTTTTTAACTGTGCATGGGTTAGTTGCTTAATGTATGAAAAGACAAGTTATTTCGCCTATTTTGGATAGCTGACAATGTGTTTCAGTGATTAATGGCTCTTTGTGCGTTAGCGATGCACATTTTTTCAATATGTTACTAGTGTATACATTTTTATGAAGTTAAAGAAAAGGTGGTTCTCATGGTATATTCATGAAATCGACTGTGCGTTGCATTTTAGCCACCTCTTCTATGATTAAAAATTCAAATAATAAGTTTTATTATTATTTAACACAATCATCTGAAGAATTTATTTCCGTTACGGTTCATTGCTCACGCTACACGCGAGACGCACTATATAGTCACGAAAGCAGAGAAGCAATTTTGAATCTCATTTCTTGTGTTTGTGTTGTGTTTTGACACTTTTCTTTATCAGCGGGATGGGCAATTGTATTTTATCCCATTTCAATATATATTTTTTTAAATTAGAAACCTGAGATCCTGAGGATACATAAGGATACGTTAAGATAAATGTAGCCACTGTGCAGTCAAGCCATTTTGTAAATTTTATTATGACACAGTTTGTATCCTTGTGCATGAAAGGAAACCTTTGGCCCGTTCTTGCGCAAAAGTTAATCGTATGTCAAAATCACAAATCGTACCTGTTGTTTTCATTCATTATTTGATTCTGCCTTGCAATATCTCATCTAAATTGTCTTTAGAAGACGATTCCAATGAGCTTATGCATTGCAGAATTTCATATTTAGTTCCTAGTGTAGAAGTAGATCTAATTTTAATTTTTGAAGTACGCAAAAAATGATTATAAGATGTTTAGTAAAACAGGTCCTAGCTCTTTAGTTAAGGATTAATTAGGTTGATACTTTCAAACGTCATTCTTCATCTTGCGAATAGGGGCATATTTCCTCATCTCATTTTGATGATAATCCTTTTGCAACGTATCTTGTGCCAAAGAAACTCTTGGTTTCATTGGCTTATCTTTATGCATATAGGTGGGTCATAAATTCATTGAGAAAAGTGCCGCCCCGATGAGAAATATTTCAAGAGGTCAAAGCAACACTGTTGTAAGTTCCTATACTTATATTGGTTCTTACTGAAGTATTATTTGAGGCCATGATTTATTCTAACAGTGTTGCAATTTAGGATTATTAATAACACCATAGCCCTTTCGAGACAATGAAACGTTCAAAATGGTCAGTCAAATTTCTAATGAATCGATCAAATTATTGCAAGATTTCGATATAAGGTTGTTGCTTTTTAAGTGTCTATTTTTTCTGATTATTATTTGATGACAAAAAACAAATCAGAGGATTGTTTTTGACGAAATAAATGATATTATTTGACCGCCGATGAAAATCTGCAAAATTCGCTGCGCCGATTTCACTAATTCAATGTCACTGAAAAATAATTGTAAATTCATTCAATTTGGTAATTTCACGATTTTCCTAACCGTAGTGTAAGTAACTTTCGTGTGGTGTCCGTGGTTTAGAGGTAGAGCGTCGGCCTCTTTACCCAAAGGTCCTGAGTTCGATTCCCGGGAGCGGTTATCGATCTTGGTTGTTTCATTGGCCCTCACGTGCGACGCGAGTACTGGTGAATTTTCCAGGAAGCAGAATCGAAAGGGATTAATCTAAGTTGTAAGAACTTGTTTCCCTATCGATGTAAAATAAATAGGTTTAAACCTTATCTTTCGTATTGAAGTACATGTATGTACCTATGCGTAGGACTTCTTTGTCTGATGATGGCTGGACCCATTCGGAACACACTCGGCCAATCTCACGATCAACCTCGGATGTACATAGACGGACTATTTTAAAAAAAAATACGAGAAAACCTTTGAAAAACTCGATGACGTCAATTAAAATGGCGTTAGCCCTCGAAACTTTGAGGGAAAAACATTCGACTACTCGTTAATGTCACTTACGTGAAACATCGTATCCTTATATAAATATCTTTAGATTCTTAAATAACGGCTGAAAAATCTTAATTTTTGGGAATGATTCGTCATTCTTAAAAATTGAGATTTCTCAGCCGTTATTTACTGTAAAAAAATATCAATCTAAAGATAAAACCTGTTGTTTCCGCCTAACAAAATGCACAAGATTTTTCAGCCGTTATTTACTGTAAAAGATATAAATAGAAAGATAGCGCCGGTTGTTTCCGAGCTAGTTTTTCTTACACTGTTTCCGCCTGACAAAATGCACAATTTTGTTACATACCCATCCTCCTTACATACATCCGAGTTCTGTTGGAGTTTACGGAAATGGCCGAGTGATGTCCCGAATGGTAATTTCTAAACGCTTTCACACGTTTTCGCTTTCTGGACGCATTGCATATAAAAGGAAAGCATTTCAAAAATATCAGAAGATCTTATTACCAACTTAATCTCTCGAATTTTTTTAATTGGAATGCTCCTTTATTTTGTCCCCTTTGCAGGTTATTACTAGTGTTTTTAAAAAATGGAAAGCAGTTTATCTTCGTAATATGTTTGATAACATCCATCATTGCCCTCAGTATATATACGCAAAAAGAAGAAGGAACCATGACATCAAATCAAGTAAGTCCTGTTTTCGAGTACAAGAGAAGAATTTTTGCTCAAGATTTAACGTTAAGGAAAGTACTACCCACCTTTGCACATGAACCGCGTGCTACCAATCCTTAAGATTTTGCTTCCTTCACATAAGACAGATTAATTAATTTTCATTTAGTTAGGTCCTTTTTGAATGTGGGGACTGGGTCGTCGGGATATCAATCGTAATCTAAGAGAAGTTGTGGGTTATTGGTCCGACTTCCAGACTCATGGATAGTGAAGTAGATTTGTCTATATGCTCAGAGCCCGAGCTGAGTCCTAGTTATTATTTTGAGAACTCAAACATTATTTGACTGAAATATTGACCCCCCCCCCCATCTTCGCTTCACCAAGCTTACTTACATATGTGACCCGGCACACGAAAAGGGACCATCTGGGTAGCGCGTAAAGTGTCGTCTCTGGGGTCGAAGCTTTTTACAATGTGCTTAATTCCTGAATCTAGAATGACCAATCTACCTTCCAGTGAAAGCTTTTTTGAAATGCGACCCAGAGTTTCCAGATTGTCTCTTTTCGCGTGACAGGTCAAATATAGAACATATCAGGCCAATTCTTACTGTCTTGAAAAATTCGCGATGTGACTATGATGTCACCATTTCGGACCAACCATCAGATACAAAAAGTGTTAACCCTAGTCGGGTTGGTTGTAAGACCGAACAGGGTTAACATATTTCAACAAACAGAAATTACGATAAGTGTATTGAAATATAATGAATTTTTAATTGATTTTTGAAGTTGTGGTCTACAACTTGACATTTTTGCAAAAATTGATGGATCATGGCCCTCAAACTTTGACCTTCGTTATAACAATCCTCGAAACTTGACCTTCGTCATTACAATCCTCGAAACTTGACCTTCGTCATTACAATCCTCAAACTTTGACCTTCGTCATTACAATTCTCAATACTTGACCTTCGTCATTACAATCCTCGATACTTGACCTTCGTCATTACAATCCTCGAACTTTGACCTTCGTCATTACCATTCTCAATACTTGACCTTCGTCATTACAATCCTCGATACTTGACCTTCGTCATTACAATCCTCGATACTTGACCTTCGTCATTACAATCCTCGAAATTTGACCTTCGTCATTACAATCCTCGCAACTTGACCTTCGTCATAAAAATCCTCGAAATTTGACCTTCGTCATTACAATCCTCGATACTTGACCTTCGTCATTACAATCCTCGATACTTGACCTTCGTCATAAAAATCCTCGAAATTTGACCTTCGTTATAACAATCCTCGAAACTTGGCCTTCGTCATTACAATCCTCGATACTAGACATTCGTCATTATAATCCTCGAAACTTGATCTTCGTCATTACAATCCTCGATGCTTGATCTTCGTCATAACAATTCTCGAAACTTGGCCCTCGTCATTACAATCCTCGATGCTTGACCTTCGTTTTAACAATCCTCGATGCTTGACCTTCGTCATAACAATCCTCGATGCTTGACCTTCGTCATTACAATCCTCGAAAGTTGACCTTCGTCAGTACAATCCTCAAACTTTGACCTTCGTCATTACAATCCTCGATGCTTGACCTTCGTCATAACAATCCTCGATGCTTGACCTTCGTCATAACAATACTCGATGCTTGACCTTCGTCATAACAATCCTCGATGCTTGACCTTCGTCATAACAATCCTCGATACTTGACCTTCGTCATTACAATCCTCGAAACTTGATCTTCGTCATAACAATCCTCGAAACTTGGCCCTCGCCATTACAATCCTCGAAACTTGACCTTCGTCATTACAATCCTCGAAAGTTTTCTTCATCCAAACAACCCTCGATACTTGACCTTCGTCATAACAATCCTCGAAACTTGACCTTCGTCATTACAATCCTCGATACTCGACCTTCGTCAGAACAATTCTCGAACTTTGGCCTTCGTCATTACAATCCTCGAAACTTGACCTTCGTCATTACAATCCTCGAAAGTTTTCTTTATCCAAACAACCCTCGATACTTGACCTTCGTCATAACAATCCTCGATGCTTGACCATCGTCATTACAATCCTCGATACTCGACCTTCGTCAGTACAATTCTCGAACTTTGGCCTTCGTCATTACAATCCTCGAGACTTGATCTTCGTCAGAACAATTCTCGAACTTTGGCCTTCGTCATTACAATCCTCGAAACATGAACTGCGTCAGAACAATTCTCGAAACTTAGCCTTCGTCATTACAATCCTCGAAACTTGAACTGCGTCAGAACAATTCTCGAAACTTAGCCTTCGTCATTACAATCCTCGAAACTTGTCCTTGAAATGACATCGAAATGCATTTGTTAACGTCACTTTAGCAAACAGCGTTATGCTTTGGTGAATTACTTGAATCAATTCGCACCTGATTTTCTTCGATTTATCATAAATTTTCAGGTCATATTATAAATTGAATATCAAAATTTGGCTCATAGAATACCAAATTTATCATGGAATGAAGCTTGTATGATAACATTATAAGATCAGCAGTCTATTTTAAAAAAACAATTTACTTACACTTTAACCTGAATTTACTTGATTTTTAAAGGTTTATTAAAATCTAGCGCAAAAAAGGGTTGCATGATAAATAGAAAAATATGTAAGTGTCTTAGAGTATCAATATTATTTGGTCTCGGCAGTGAGAAATTATCATGACCCGGCAAAGCCTCGTCATGATAAATTTTCTCAACATCGACCAGTTCTAACATTGATATTTTAAGACACTAGCATGCTATTCTCTATCTATTATCCTCGTCATCTATAACAGAAAACAAAAAAAAAGAAAAAAAAAAAACACGACAAAGCCTCGTTTTTATATGTTTGTAGGTGATTAGTTTAAAAAATGACATTCAATGATCGTTCATTCAATATATTCAAAGAATGAAACAAGGTCGACGACTACAGATGAGAAGAAAACAGATATCGAAGCGCAAGAATTACACGCCATTAACAAACTGGGAACATTGAATTTTCCACCGAAAAAACCAATTAAACCGTACCATCGACATGACTTCTTAAAGGACGTAAGTTTTACAGCTCGTAACATCGTGAAATTGACGCTCATTCAAAACGATCGGTCAAAATCGCTCGGTCAGTGCTCTATTTATAGCTTTCTTTTTCCTGATTTTCTCGTTAAAATTATTTATTCGTAAATGTTAAAACCAGCTTCGAAATTATTAAGACCAATTTATACAGTTAACAACAAATTGCAATTGACAATGTATTGATTTTGGAATGATTTTGGAATGAAATTGAAGAAGTGCGATAAGTGAGTTTTGAGTGAAATTAAGATAATTAATCAAATATCGCTAATTTTGTTCATCTAGAACAAAACCAGCGATAATTATACCGCCCTTGATTGAATATGCATGAAAGTTCTATAAATAGCTTCTCATTTCTTCTAGAAACAATCAGATAAGATGCTTATATGATTATAAATATGTCAGAGAAATCTCAATTATTTTCTATCCAAATTTGTTTTTTAAATATAGTTGTCGATCTTATCCTTTTAATGATTTTGAGCGATTTTGAGTGGTTTTAGTGAGTGTTCGGAATCAATGAATGAAGCGGTGAGTAAGTGATTAAGAATGGTTTTGAATGAGATATAAGTCAATTTTACGATGGTCTTAACTTTAACTTCACTTGGACCGGTCAAATCAGTTCAGCGCTTAGATTGTTTCCAAGGGAAGTAATAAAATATCGTGTGGTTTTTTTCAAAATCACCCGCCCTGTCAATTTAAGGATATTATTTACTAATCTTGAGCGGCTAATTCAAGACAAAAGCTATTAGCAACAATAAACTCTTGATTATGAACCAATCTTCATTATCGTGCTTTCAGCGAAGATATGATATTCCTTAATGCCTTTTTGTGGATAATCAAATTTTCATTTGACTAAATCACCACAAAACGAGTGTAACTACCAAAAGTATATTCTGCTTTCGTTCATCTCGAATATTTTGACGTTATCAAAGCGCAGCCAAATAATCGAATGGTTTCAAAGTTTGTATCATTTTTTTATCAAATTATAAGAAAAATTGTTTGTGTTTCGAGTAAGATCGACACATATTTTATTTAATAAACAACCAAAAGCTATATTTTGATTCTAAGCTTCAACATTCGTAAAAAATATGGCTTCTGTTGTTCATTTTATGTTGTCCGCGGTCTGGAGGTAGAGCGTCGGCCTCTTGACAAAAGGTCCTGAGTTCGATTCCCGGGAGCGGCTATCGATCTTGGTTCTTTCATTGGACCACACATTCGAAGCGAGTACTGGTGAATTTTTCAGGAAGCAGAACCGATAAGAATTACTCTAAGTTGTAAGAACTTGTTTCCCAATCGATGTAAGATAAATTGGTTCAAAACATTAAATGGAATACAAATCGATCTGAAAACCGAAAAATAACACCTCTATCCTCTATTTTTGATCGCATACGGGCGACAAGTTTCTTGTCAAGTTGGTGATTTTGTGTCGGACGGATCACATACATTGCTGACAGACAAGAATGAAAAGTTAATTCACGTTTTAAGGGCGTTTACATTTGCAGAAACCCGAAAATTGATTTAAAGCGTTTTGGGGGTTTCTGTAAATGTTAACGCCCGAAAAAAGTAAATTGACGCTATGTGATACTATCGCGTTGTGTAATTAAATAAAGTCAGATGTTTCGTTGTAATAAATTTAATAAACACCAATTTACCAACTTCAAAACTACCATAAAAATTCGAACTCTAACTTAACGTCAGCTTCCATGACGACTGTGATCTAACCTAAGACCATCTCCCAACTCCTAACTCCCCGCGCTTGGCGGCTTCATCTCTTTATATACGAGAGCTTGGCCAAGGTCATCTGACCAAGGTTACCAAGTAACAGACTTCCATACATAATTTCACGCTTAGCCTACCGACTCACGTGCTAGCGATAAACTAGATCAAGTATCCAGGTTATCAAAAAGATAAAATTATATTGTCGGATAATTGGGGTGTTTCCTAAGAATCCAGGCAAACAGGTGATATCTCATTAGTACGTTAACTCAGAAAGCATTGGCGGCATGACATAATGTCACACGCTATAATTGCATAAAGGAAAGAAAATATAGTTTTTATTCAATGATAAATGATTCGCAGAAACGCTTTAAAACTATCTCCAAACCCATGAATGTACCGGAAGATTGCGTTATGCATTGCGGCCTTGCAGTCTTCTCTAACAACTTTGCTGATGGTGTTGAGGGGGGCATCCGAGAACACTGCATGCCATGGTACTTGGCTCCTGATGCCAAATGACGAAGGGTTATGGCAACTTTCATACCCTCATTGCCAGGGTATTCTGAAATTGTTAGTTTGCTTGGTTAGCCTTGGGGTTAGCCTGTGGCCAATATCATCAAAAATATCTGGAGGTATGCGTGTGAAGTTCTAAAAGGAGCTTGGGTCTTCATTCCTGAGTTTTATCATCAGGCGATCATTTAAGCCCTACTCTAGTCTTTTAGTGATCCAGTCTCTCTCCCAGACATTCTTCTTTTTCCTTTTCTTCTTCTTCGACATCGGATGAATTAGCATCATCTGATCATTCTGGTTCTGCACCAATAATGCCTGCAAATGTATTCTCTGAAGGTTCATGTGATGCATGCGTGTTCATGCGTTGTTTGTAAGTTTTTCATATGTTTTTTGTGTGTGTTTCGTGCGTTAATAATTTTTAGTGAGTGATTGTAAGTATAAGAAAAAAATTATGTGCAATTCATGAGTAATTTCTACGCAAGTGCAGTGGGACTGGGTCAAAACACATGAGCTATCTGCATTTTGCCATCAAACTGTATGCCTCGAAATATCTTCAAAAACGTCCGGAAAGATTTTTTCAAGCCATCATCTGAATACCATCTTAAAACAACTTGAAGCCGATTTACCTTACAAATGATCCAAAATGATCCAAAAGTACTGCCTTTACATTATGTCCGTCGTACTTTCCAGTTTAAAGTCCGAATGGCACAAGGGTTGACTTGTTTCTTATATCGTTTATTTAATCAACAATTTCAGAAAACCATAAAATTCGACAAACGATTCAAAAATCCCTGTTGGTATGAGGGTGATCGGCTACGGTGTTTACCATACTTCTTTCTGTTGGGTGTGAGAAAATGTGCCACTTCCTCGCTGTATGCCAACATTAAACAGCACCCTCAAGTTGTAGCATTGGGAATCAAGGAGCCACAGTTCTTTGGATACGGACAGATGTACTATCGTAATATTATTTGCGTCTTACATAAAGAAAGTCAAGTTTCACTCTGAGCATCTTTCGTCACTGATGTTTCATTTCAGCTCATCTGAGCACGAAGTGCTCATGTTGAGCTTTTGTGGCTCAGTAGATGTCCATCGTCCGTTTTGCGACGTCCTTCGTCCGTCGTCAACATTTTTCTTGCATTCAATCTAGGTAATTGGGTCAACTAGGGTACAAAATGAGCCATTGGATCAAATCTTGAAAAAACCTTGTATGCACTCTAGAGGTCCCCTTATTTGACCCGATCGACATGAATTTTTGTTAGAATGATTGTCTTGATTAAATTTCGGACTAGTTCTTAGACAAAACTTGTATGCACTCTAAAGGTCTCATTTATTGCCGCTCAAGATAAATTTAGGTCGGAATGGTTGTTTTAATGGAAATTCGAGCTAGTTTGAGATTTGTTCAAGTCGAGTAAAAACTAGGTCACGGGGTAAATTCTTGGACAGTTGTATGCGCTCTAGAGGCCACATTTGAGATATGGCCAGAATGATTGTCTAAATAAGATCTAAGATGAGTTTTAATTCGGACTACTTGGACAAAAATTAGGTCATGGGGTCAAATTTAATATGGGGTCATTCCTTCTCGAGGCCGTATTCTTTATCCAATCAACCTGAAATTTGGTGAGAATTAATCATATCTGAAACGAGTCCAATTTGGGTCTACTAGGCTAAAAATCTAGGTCACGGGGTCAAATCTTAGAAAACATTTGTATGACATATAAAGGACGCCCTGTTTGCCCGATCAACCTGAAATGTGGTCAAATGTTTGTCTTGGTGAAACGTTGGGCGAGTTCGACTTTCCGTCAATTTGGGTCAAAATAGGCTACGGGATCAAATCTTGGAAAACCTTCTGTGTACCATAGAATCCCTATTTTTTACCCGAGAATGATTTCCTCTATGAAATCTTGCTGGAATGTCGTGCAAGTTTGAAACGGGGTTGCTTTTAGTCAAAAACTAGGTCGTGGGGTAAATTCTTGAAAAAAAATTGTAAGCACTCCGGCGGCTATATTGTTTGCCCAATCAACCTGAAATTTGGTCGGAATGCTTGTCTTGCTGAAATGTCGTGCAAGTTTGAAATAGGGCTGCTTTTGATAAAAAAACAAGGCCAGGGGGTAAAATCTTGAAATAATCTTGTTAGCACTTAAGAGGCCATATCTTTTGCCCAACCAATCTTTAATTTGGTCAGAATGATTGTGTTGAAAAGATCTAAGAAGACATTTAAATTGGGTCAATCTGGGACCAAAATCGGGTCATGGGGTCAAATTTAATAACAACAATGAATGCATTCAAGGGGTCGTATTTTTGTCCAATCAACCTGAAATTTGGATTGAATGATAATTGAATAATCATCTAAATAAAATGTCATATGAGCCCGATATTGGGTTAACTGGGCTTAAAACCTAGGTCATTGGGTGAAATCTTTGAAAAACCTTGTATACACTCTACAGGCGTCACTGTTTATCCGATCAACCTGAAATTTGGTCAGAATGATTGTCTTGATGAAATGTCGGACGGGTCTGAAATTGGGTCACGGGGTCAATTCTTGGAAAGAATTGTATGCACCTTTGAATCCACATTTTTAGCCCATTCAACCTGAAATTTGGTCAGAATGATCGCCTTAATGAAATCTAAGACGAAATTTGGCAGACTAGGGTCAAAACTAGGTAATAGGGGTAAATCTTCAAAGAACCTTGTATGCCACATTTATTCTTATCAACCTGAAACTTTGTTAAAAAAATACTTGTTTTGATGAAATCTCAAATGAGTCCGAAAATAGGTCATCTTGGTATAAAAATGGTCACACAGTAAATTTAAGAAAAAAAAATCTTGTATGCTTTCTAGAGGCCACTTTTTTGCCCCGATCAACCTGAAATTTATTAGTCAGATTAGTCAAATTATTGGTCAGAATAATTTTTAAATTAAACATGGGTCAAGTTCAAATAAGGTTAATTTGGGTCAAAAACTAGGTCATGGGTTCAAATCGTAGAAAACCTTGGTATGCAGTCTGAATGCCAGATTCTTTAATCATCAATCTGATGATTGGTTTGAATATTTGTCTATATCATATCTCAGACAAAATCGAAATATGGTGAACTGGGGTAAAAAAAAACAACATGGTCACTTGGTCAAATCTTTGAAAAAAACATTAATGCACTCTAGAGGCAATTTCTTTTGACGATGTTTTGGCGTTGACCGACCAGAAGAGATAATTTTGAAATGAACGTTTTTCAAGATTTTTAAATTTCCTCAAACAAAATATTTACGAACTGTTCGGCGATTTATTCGGAGTTGTTGTTTTATAGAAGCGGACATACTCGTAACAAAATTTAAGACTAATCCAAATCCAAATAAAAAGTCGAATACTCGACGGATAATCCAAGCGCCTGATCTACGACGTGAAACTATAATAGAAAAAAGACAGATTGCTCGCCCGTGAACGGATATTTCAAATTATACGTGGATGTACATTTGACTTATTGCCGGTGTAAGGGCAATGAAAAATATTCCTTACCGAGTCAAGAGTAAAAATATTATAACAGACGTTGTTTTCCAATATATTCGTTCAACAAGTTGGTTTGAAAACTCCAAAAGTGTTATGATTAAGACATAAAATCGATCGACGTTTCACTGTCAGACTATCAAAATAAGATTTGCAACCTGTCATAATTATAATTGCTTTTTTGTCTTTTCCAATACCGTCTTGACAGTTATATATTTTCGGTTGAAGATAAGTGCCAGGAAACTGTTTTTAAATCTAGAAATTAAATTATTTTCGCTTCTTTTACTTCTCGTTCCAGAATTTAAAGGAAAAATATCAATTACGGTAAAGAAATTGAAAACTCGTATTCGAAAATCGTTTTCGAATATTCGCGGGAAAAACGAATATTCGCTCCACTCCATACTTCCTAGGTCTGTACCCTCCAATAGTCCGGTTTGAAAATAATAATATATCCTTTTGCCACACTGTTTTCATGCTTAAATAAAAGTTTGAGACTTGAAATAAGTTCAGCTACGTGCCAGTCCTCTTATGCAATTCATGCAAAGGATTAAATGAATTTAGGATGGACCCTTTTTTCCTGGAGACAGACATTTGATGGAGGTACCCAAGTAAACATACACTTTCGTACCTAGAGAATTTCGAGAGAGGTCGTGCGCAAAAAAGAATTGTGAAAATCGTATCCCGCATGGTATCGTTTTCTCCAGATTTTTTTTTCTTTTTTTTTTTTTTTTTTTTTTTTTTGCGAAAAAAGAACGTTCTTTCAGCCACATCAAGTTTTATAGCCCAAGCTACAGACTGTCGAAATTTGCCAATTAACTAGATAATTAAACTAGTCAATATCAACTGGAGTGTAACTAAAAACATACTTGCCTTATCCAAGGACACGTGAAGCTATCGAGTTTTTCCACATCCCTATTTTTCTATGTATTTTTCTTTTTTCTATGTATATAGCTTCATTTTGATACCCGATTTGTTCTTATTTTCTATTCTAGAAATGCAAGGTGCAGACCAGCTGACTAATTACATCAAAATGTTTGACAACAGTGCCCAATTAATAGCCGCCGCTACAAGTGAAGCTAATGATACGAAGTTTTACAATAAGATGATCTTAGGTAAAGAAGGGGGAGACTATAGTAAGATAATCGTATGCAAACGATATATATATCTTTATTTCTCCGCCACAGGGGCGAGCTTTGAACAGAAAACAATGAACAAAATAATACAAATACTTAAATCGAACAGTAGCACACATATACTTACACACAAACACACGCACGCACCTAAATGCATCCTCACTCACCCGAAAAAAATCACACGCACACAGAGATCCATATAAACATATGCATGTAAAAAGTGAATGGAGTGATTAAGCATTCCTTTAGAACGTTCGAAAGTGAATAAAAGGACTGCTTGGTCATTCATTCTACATATAGAAATTGAGTAATATGAAAGCATCTCGAGACAACCTTGCACCGAAATCGAAAATCAAGGATAGAGCGAGATTGAGTGTCTATAAATACGGACGGACGGACGAACGGTTGGACGGACGGACGGACGGACGGACGGACGGACGGATGGATGGATGGATGGATGGATGGATGGATGGATGGATGGATGGATGGATGGATGTATGGATGGATGGATGGATGGATGGATGGATGGATGGATGGATGGATGGATGGATGGATGAATGGAGGGATGGATGGATGGATGGATGGATGGATGGATGGATGGATGGATGGATGGATGGATGGATGGATGGATGGATGGATGGATGGATGGATGGATGGATGGATGGATGGATGGATGGATGGATGGATGGATGGATGGATGGATGGATGGATGGATGGATGGAAGGATGGATTGGTGGGTGAGTTTTGGATGAATAGAATAATGGAAGGACTGTAGACGAATTGACCGACTGGTAGAAAAAGGATCTCTAATGTTTGGATTGAGATCTTAAATGAAGTCTGCAAATTTGCACAGGATTGGTATGATATGTATAAATATCTCAGAGTTCTCATCGTTTCGTTCATTGGATGAGTTACTGTACAGAACAAAAATTCAAGGAAAAAACATGTATGTATCTAAAGGCGTAATAACGAGAGATCATTTGCAAGTTATATAATGCCAACAGTTTTTATTCTGTGGCGCATTGTAAAGCAAACTGCTCTCCCTTTTCTACGAGTATAATATATTTGGTGTACGTTATTACGTCTACCAGTGTTAGTGCGTGAGAAAAATCCGGTCAGATGTTAATACCTTTTCAAAAATAAGTCCCAACTTGGGTTCAATTTTCTTTTCTTCAAGACTTGTTTCCTCCAGACAACTGTGCATTTTGAAAATGGCATTATACAAGAACTCTATACAATTTGTAAATTATTCAAAGACTCCTTTTTAATGCGAAATCAGCTGCCAATCCCAAACCACGCGTTTTAAACTTTCGCATAGGACAAGCTTGTATTTCGCCTATAGGTTTTCCCCGGGGTGTAAGGGGGCAAAATGTAAGTGGCTGAAGTAGTAGCCTGGTGCATGAGAGACAACGGGGACTATATAAACGTTCCTGCAATCTAATTCGATAATGGAATTTGCGAGTCGAGTGAGAAGCTAACGACGCATTTGCGTGCCCCTAGTCTTTTCACCGTGACGGTCTATAAATTTTGTGTGTTCGTTATAGAAGATAAAAATTCACGTTTTTTTAAACACAGTTAAAATTTTTTTTCGATTATTTGATAGAAATATTCGTTTTCTCATTCAGAATTTTCAACCAATCTACGTGGATTTTTTTAGAAGAATCAATACACGCAATCTTTTTGCAAATCAAATTTAATGCAACACGCTACATTTAGAAGATAAAAAATCTTCTAATGCCGTTCAATACACGAGTTGTTGTAACGATATTTAAGTGACCTAGTGCTAGCATCTCTTTGACAGTCACTCACCCAAGAAAAGCTACCGAGAATGCGAACTTAAAGGCCTATGTTTTGAGATATAGAATTTCGATCATTAACCAGTTATATTTGCGAGATTCCATTTGATTCTTATTTATATATTCGTTTGGTGCTATTTGTGGATGTGAACATTAAAGTTATTGATTTATCATTAGCACTAAGTTTACTAAGCACCAAACTTTTTCGCTGTCCCACAGGAGCTGATATTAAAAAAAAACCATCCGTGTTCGTATTTAAAATTGTACAATTATGTATTGACAAGATATCTAATGTATACATGAGCAAATTTGATTCGCAATTTTCTCGCGAGACTCGTGCAAAATGAGGAACTCTGGTTTCTTACCTGTCCTCTCTCATTTCCATATGTCTCAGGTTTCGTGTAGATGCTTAGTTTCTGTTTTTCAGTACTTTGTTGACTTTTAAGTCGTTACATTTGGCTTATCCAAATGTCAGACGTCATTTATCTGACGAACAATTGCGGCGTGCTCTATGTATGGTGGAGCAAGGGGCTTCCAACCGAGATGTTGGCATGGTACTGGGGGTACACCATACTGTTGTAACCAGAGCTTGGCACGAAACCTACAGTATGGTAGAGCTGTAAGGAGACATGGTGGAGGTAGGAGTAGAGCTACCTCCGTCGCAGAAGACCGTTTTCGGTATTCATGCCCGAAGGAAGAGGTTTGGTACGGCAACGCAGCTACGTTCCGACCTTCAAAACGTCTCGGGAGTACGAGTTTCGACCCAAGCCATACGAACATGGCTACATGAGCATAACCTGAGGTCAAGAAGATCATGTATTCGTATTCCGCTGTCCCGACTTCATTGTCGGCGTTGGTTAACATGGGCATAGGACCACGTTTGCTAGCGCATAAGACGCTGGCGCCCCGTGCTTTTCACGGATGAGTCCAGGTATTGCATGGACTACACTGATAGGCGGGCTAGGGTGTGGAGAAGGCCGGGGGAAAGGTTTCATGCAGCAAACATTGCTGAGCACGATCGTTATGGGGGTGGGTCCATCATGGTTTGGGTTCGCATCAGCTGGGATGGGCGGACTGATCTTGTTATTTTAGAAAGAGATACTCTGACAGCTTGTAGGTACATTGATGAAATCCTCAATACCCACGTTAGATTTTACGCTGGTGCTATTGGGGGAAAGATTCATTTTAATAGATGATAATGCCCGTCCACACACGGCCCGTATAGTCTAAGAGTATCGCAAAGACAAGGACATTCCACACCTGGACTGGCCGGCTCACTCACTGGACTTAAATCCGATAGAGCATATGTGGAATGAGCTACAGGTCCGAGTTTCAGCTCGCTAGGTCCAGCCAAGGACACTCCAGTAGCTCGATCAGATCCTTAGAGAAGAATGATCTGTTATTCCCGAAAGAGTAATCAAGAGCTTAATCAGGAGTATGCAGAGGCGCTGTCAGGCTGTTTTTGACAGTTATTGGTCTCATACTCGTTATTTTTTGGTCAAATTCAATTTTAAATTTTCAAGAAAACAGACCGAATTCTTAAGTTTTGATAAAGTGATAACAATCGACCATTTTCATAATCAAATTTAATTTTTCCTGAAATTATAGTATAAAAAAGTTTTGGTGCTTAGCAAACATTAACGTTGGCTTAACAATAAAAGAGTATAATTCCTTTAAAGTTTGCATTAACATCGAAGCTTGCCGAACTTGGGTCGAAACGGTTTACATTTATCATAAAATATACAGAGATAGTTTCCTTTTTCGAATTTTTTAAAGTTTATTTTCAAGGAATCCCTGTACTATTTGAGTTTTTTCATACTCTTTCCGAAGTCATATGCCCTACATGTATGTAGAGTTTTCTCATTTTGTCTAATTTCCTGCAGGTGACGGTAGTACCGATTCTATGTACGTAAATTACGACTGGCATCAGTTTCCTGGCAATGAAAATTTAAAGGAACCAAAATACCTAACACTAGATTATCTACACCATTTTGTACCGAGGGCAAAAATTATCCTCGTATTCCGAGACCCAACTGAGAGGTAAGAAATTTGGTAACCCTGTTCTAAACAATTTCAAACGTGTATATCGAGTGTAAATGTTTAAGGTTCATGTAAAGTGTTTGAGACCAAATTTTAGGGGCGCTTCATTTGCCAAGAAAAAGCAGTTTGTCCAGGTATATAGTATATCAAAATGAAGCTATTTTTGGGTACAAGCAGTTTAGCAACATAAGACCACCATATCTATAGCTGTTAAACCAAAACATTGTGGAAAAGGGCCATTCTGTACAGAACAAGCAACTGCATGACGTTTGGGTAAAATTGGCTCATATTTTAACAAAGTACAGTCTAAAGTACTACCCAGCTTCATTTTGATATAAAATAATCCTGGACAAACTGCTTTTTCTTGGCAAATGAAGTGTTTTAAAATTGGGCCTCAAACACTTTACATGAACCTTAAATGGCGTTACATACACAAGCATTTATACTACTTTGACTAAACTCTAGATGTATATACCTTGGTTTATCTGACCCGACTTTGTCATCTGTGGATTTGTTTGAATGGGATTTTACACCGATTTCAACGATTTTTCAATTATATCGCGTCGGCTGGAGTACCTAACAATGGTTTCCTAGTATTTTTATCACCTGTACTACCATCACATCCTCTTCCTAGCCTCCAGCTGTTATCCCACTTAAGTCAACGATCATAATCCCATTGGTAAAAGATAAATAAAGACGAAAGGACTGCTTCGTCAGGGATCGAACCAGGAACCTCTAGATTGACAGTCCGACGCGCTACTAACCGGCACTTGACCTCAGTGGCAAAAGTTCTTAAATAACAACTACCGACATACTTTATCAATGAATAAAATGTATATAACATTCAATTGTTATTCATTCCTTTGAAGGCACGTGACGTGCATAGCTGAGTAAGAATAATCAGATTTTTAAGCATGTAAATAGCATGGATCAGTTTCATATCAATAGAACCGCGCTATAATACTAAAAGTTTGACAGGGACCTCTTTTTAAAGTTGTTCTTATTCGTGACAATGAATCGCTGAACTATTTTTTTCTGTTTTACTGATATTGTGTAAATATGACTTCACACTTTTGGTAAAAAAAAGCGATCCGAAATAACAAAATATTGAAGTGCAATTCTTTTTGAAACTTGAAAGAGCAACTGAAAATAAAATTGACAGAAAGACATATATAGAGCTAAAAGGACGTTTTTATTTAGATAAAACATTGCCTGTGATAGCCAGCTAAGCAGATAACTTGACACGATCTTTTCTAATGGGGGTTACAGAAGCTTGAATAAGCGGGTTGTAGGTCCAGGGCCCGTTTTACTAAGCTTCTTACGAAAAGAATAATCGTAAGTCAAAATCACAAATCGTAAATGGTGTTTTCATTCATTGATAGATTCTGCCTTGCAATATCTTATTGGAATTGTCTTTAGAAGACGATTCCAGTGAGATGATGCATGACAGAATTTCATATTAAGTTAATATAGTACTAGCAACTTTAATTTTTGACTTACGCAAAAAAATGATCGTAAGATGTTTAGTAAAACACGCCCCAGGTCCTTGTCGCCCGTCCTTGCACACACTTCAGATATAAACATCACGTATCTACAAAATATATTGTATATTGCCATGAACGCGTAAACAAGCAGAGAATCGGTGGAGGGGCGACTTAACCGTCGGGACTATTCAAGCTGTAGATACAACGTTTAAGTCGTCCATCTACGAAAGTATAGCAAACAAAATGGCGGAAATGTGTGTGTGTATTTCCGTTTATTTATCGTCGCTACCGTAGCACATGTCCATATGAGCGACGCCCCCAGAAGACGGTTAGTTGTAACGGGGGATAGTGCAAGGATACATGACGAAACTACTGCTGTGATCCGGCATGGTTCTTTAAAGTGCTCGGTGTATAGCACAGTGCTCGGTGTATAGCACCGTCTCACGGGGCCTCGGTTTAACGTCTCATCCGAAAGACAATTAGTTTTTATTAGTGTACTAGCCCGAGAATCGAATCCTCGCCGCCGAACTCCAATGGTTTTGAAGTCCGGTGCTCTACCAACAGAGCTAATCGGGCTGGTTGGCGGAAATGCCGAAGGTCATATCATTATAAATAAGTGATTTGGTCAGTTGGTTTAATAATTGATTGACGCGATCTATTTAGCGATCTATTGGGCCTGATTCGTTCAAAAAAGTATAAAACAAATAGATGCTTTCTACAGCTCTAAAACGATGCAAGTCTCAAGAATTTTGTATGGCTGTCATCCAGCGAAAAAAAAAAAAAAAACAGCGAAAGCCGCTCACTACAGTTCGCCTCAATCAAAACCATTCTAAATTGTTCACTCAGAGCTCCATTCATTCATTCCAAACACTCACTCAAACCATTCAAAAACGCTCAAACCCATTGAAAAATAAAGAATCAATAACGTCATTCGAAATGAATTTGGAAAGATTTAAATCGCGATTTAACTGATATAAATCAAATCGTAAGCGTCTAATAGATTCTTGAAGAAATTGGAAGCTATCTATTGAACTTGTATGCATATTTTATTAAAGGAAGGTAATCAATCATCCTGAACAAAATTTGCGATATGGGATTACCTCCCATTCAATTCACTCAAAACTCGCTCCATACACTCATTCATTTTCATTCTTAAATCATTCCAAAATCATTCACCTTGTCAATTTCACGATGTTATTAACTGTATTTGATGCATCATTTTTTCAGGTTGTATTCCGAGTACATATTTGTTCACGGCGTTTTTTTCAAACAACAAAACACCAACCCATACTCCTTTCATAAATGTGTTGAATATTTGGTTGGTTTATACAGAGACTGTTTTAAACATAATTCAGTGAGGGGGTGCGTTTATAATACCACAATGCAACACACCGTGGTACCTTCTGTAAGTAATCTTATTTCAAAATGGTCTAATTCTAGTTTTGTTGATCAAGATCCATGCATTCTGATCACATGTGGCAGTATCAAAGAAATTATTAAAAAAAAAGATAATTAAATAATAACAAGGTGCCTTTCAAAAATTCCAAGTCAACTTTCAAAACAATATTACCAAGAATACATCACATTACACACTCACTCTTTCTCTCAATCATATTCATCACATTATTCTTCGCGTTATTATTCTGCGTTATTAATGACCTGGCAGGGCGGGGCTTAACCGTGACGTAATTTGGCGAGTTTACTTTTCAATAGTTTGGGTTCTTTCTAATTTTAGTCGGTAATCATCGATAACGCGTGCAAATAACTTTATCCTAGAACCTAAAGGATTCACGTGCTTTGAGAGAGCGTACACATTCATCGTTTGGTTACAAAAGCCTTGTAACTTCAGCTTGATGAAGCTGAAGTTACGAGGATTTGGTTACCAATCTACGATTTAAGGTCTCGAGTTATTTATATCGACTCTCTTTAGAAGCAGGTTATTTTAGATAGGAGCTGATTTCCCTTAACCTTAAGTGTAACGACACGTTACTTAGGCTCCGCCCTGCCAGGGCATTAATCACGGATAATACATGACAACTAATTAATACATAAACAAGATTCAATGCGCAAAAGCAAGAAGAATGTAGACATCGTTATAAGACTCTTGATAACCTGTTTGTAATTTTCGATTTTTTCTATAATAAGGCACATAGGTGCACGTTGATAAAGGTGTATGAGAGACCTATACACTCTTAAATCAGATGAATCCTTTGCTGTTTAATCCCTGCTTTTACGTGCCTGTGATTTTATGATTAAGAAAACATTGTGAAAAAAGAAGAAATTGCTTCTGACAAGCAATTTCTTCTTTTTCCACGCTATTTTCTACCCTACAAAATGGTTATTTTTCAAATTAAAATCCACTTGAAATTTTCGTCTGCAAAACCTTTGAATTTGGACAGAGACTTAATTGGCGACATCCAAATGCTTGGATTTAGTAAAATAGACATACATGTACACAGTTTTTATTCCAAAAGATATTTTGCAGTTTCACTCTATTTCATTGGCTATAGCATACCTAACCTGTAGCTGCGATGTTTAAGACCCCGCCGGCAAATTTTCATGTCCCCTAGTTTTTCACTTTTACAAAATATTTTTCTTCAAATTACTTGACAAAGTAACTTAAACTGGATAGTAGCGCTTCTATCCCTCGGATGAGTTTAAAATTTCCTCAATCATATAATCATCTATTTGTTTTGCCGAAAATACTTAAACTATTACAAATAACATTATTAATGTATATTGTCCATATTATACCCCATTGCACTTGGATGAAAATAAAAACTATGTTCTGTTCTGTTCGGCTATGAGAAACACCCCCTAATACATCATATTGTTTACTGGCCAATCAAATCAGCTCAAACTATTTGGAATGACCCGGTTTTTTAACAAAACAACATGGAGTATAAAAGTGAACGTTGACAACAGTGTTTCGATTATAAAGATTAAAATCATTTGTTAACTGCCTTTGGTCAAAATAAATCACTTGATGTACATGTACCAGGAAATTATTGTACCCTTTCCTGTTTTACAAAGTTTTAGACCTGTCCAAATTCAAAGGCTTTGCAGACGAAAATTTAAAGTGGAGTTAATTTGTAAAACAACCATTCAGTAGGGTAGAAAATAGTGTGGAAAAAGAAGAAATTGTTTGTCAGAAGCAATTTCTTCTTTTTTCACAATGTTTTCTCAATCATAAAATCACCGGCACGTAAAAAGCAGGGATTAAACGGCAAAGGGTTAAGATAATATGTCCTTGTATGAACATTGCATGCTTGTATTTTACTTTGATTTTTTATCATTTTTCCCTGACATTTAATGAATCAAATGGTCACCTCAGTGATGTCCTCGAGTATTTTCAATGAAAGAAACCTTGTCTTTATTAAGCAGAAATATATTTTTTTATAAAAAATGTTTTGATATCGCCACCTGTGATTCAGATTGGCTTAAAAATTATATAGAGGATAATCGTTTGTTTCAGTGTAAGATCGATATATATTTCATTGAGTGAACAACAAAAGCTATATTTTCACGAGTGAAAATATAGCTGGTGTTGTTCACGAAATGAAATATTTATCGATCTTACACGAAAAACAAACTATTGTTCAATTTCTTTAATGCAAAAAAATGAGACAAAATGTCACATTTCTAAGACATATTTTCGTAAAGCGCGTCATTTTGCGCGCGATTGCTATGTAACGTTCATTCTGATGTCACTTATTTCGCCCCGCATAGATGACGTCAGATAGGATGAAACGTACCAAAGCAGGGTATAAAGTTCTTTTGATAATTTCACTGCTTTTGCGATGAGATTATCAAGTGATAATCTATCGTTATATATCGATAAACCACCGAAAAACATTAAAGAATTCATTACTCAACAACAATTTTGAGTACGCAACTTTTTTGTAGGCATTAATGGAATGTAGTCCCATAAAAAATCTAGCATTTTGTGGATAAATATTTAAATTTTTGCTTCATGGTATTAAACTATAAGATATGGAGGAGTATTTATGTTTTAATTGGGATTTGAAAATAAAACCCAAATCATACTTATGTATGAATCAGTTTCACGAATTCATACAGTGTGATTAGGTTTCTAATTTCACGCCGTCTTGAAATTAACAAATAAACTCTTCATTTCTTGATTAAAGGAGACATAGATTTCCTTAGTCAAATATGAATTATATGATCCAAATGAAGTAATCCAACTTGAACGTTCCTTTTTTAAACATCCTGTCAATTGTGATAAAAGATAATCGTATTACACGTGTCACAAAGGGGCCAGCTTGGAACTCCGTGAAATGAATTTGTGATCCGTTACGCGAAAAGCGGCTGCCTTTTTAGTGAATAAAGTGTCTACCCTTGTCTGACTGCGCGATCTGCACAGACTAACCAGGGTCGAAACTTTTCTCATTTTTTTTTTTTTTTTTTTTTTTTTTTTTTTAGTCTAGAATGATTACTCAACCTTCCGTTTATCCTCTATTTGTTTTACGGAGTCCCTAGATGTTTCCCTTTCGCGTGTCGGATCACATTATATAATTCAAAATTACTCATTCCATAATAAAAATAATTTTGAATGCGCAGCTATTTCGTAAACATTCGCACAAAGTGCACCCGAAAGAAATCCGTCCCATTTCGAGTAAACATTTACACTTTGCTTTAAAGTATTCAATTTAAAGATTTGAAAAGAGCATTTGTTGATTTCAGGGAATTATGAACCTAAAACCTATTATAATTCATGTATTTATCCGCTTCGCGTATTCATATAATGTGATTAGGTTTTACCTCCTTGAAACAATAAATGCTCCCTTCACTTCCTAATTGAAAAAAAAACAAACTATTTTGATTATAGGTCAACAAGGCCCGCGATTTGGTAACAAGACAAGAGAAAGTAAAGTGATCATCCTAGATTCGTAAACTTGACAAAGATCGAAAGGTTTGGGTCCTATATTGAGTCTGTGTGGGTAGCACAGGGTGACCAGGATTGTTACGTTTCGCACTTCGCACTTCAATGCATTTTGTTTATAATATGTCAAAGGTTCAATTTTGACGAGTATACATATTGATAAGTAAAATGCGTCAAACATTTTCATGATTAACGTTAATCTAGAGCGTAACTAAAAACGTCGATCTAATTCCCGTTAAATATTGTGACGTCATGAATTCAAGCAATGACGGTATAAACAAAAGTGACGATGCAATGTATGACGCAATATAGCCGGCATTTTCGTAGGTTCGTGGCTCTTATTGAAGCGTTTCTGTGAATCTCTGTTAAATAAATACCTAAGCCTTTCTTTTATGGAATGACAGCGCCAATTCACTTTTTTTCGGGCGTTAACATTTGCGGAGACTCTCAAAATGCATGCACTCGGGCGTTAAACCATTTTTCTGGTCTCTGCAAATGTTAACGCCCTCAAAAACGTGAATTAACCCTATAATCAGCTTCACTTCTGTTATAACTTGTAAAATAGTATGGAGCAAATATGATGTATATTCGGCGGGGCAATTGTCAATATCAACCAAGGGCGACTGTTTCATAGTCCGAGTTTTGTCACAAAGATTATTATACAAGACTTATAATAACCTATATGACGAAATCACACCTCGAAATAATTACCATGTTTCAAAACCCAACCAGTTTTTCGTTTCAGATGTTAATGAATCTGGGTATATACTATATCTATATGGAAGATATTCTACGGGTGTTTGGCAAAGACAGTGTATTGACGTTGCATACGGAAGATGTTAGCGAGACAAACACGATGAAGAAAATTTTCGATTTTCTTGAACTGGGTAGGACATGCTCCTTTTTGTTTGACTGCATGGGGTTTTACACCGCTTCTAACATTATTCCAATCGTAGATGCTAGTATACCGATCCACAGCATCTTGTCATTCTCACATCAGTACTACCGTAACATTTCAACCGAGTCACCAACGACTCAGGGTAGGTCACGCAATGTTCACGAATTTATATATTAGACGGATAAACTGCAGTCTATCTTGCTCTTGAGCGACCACGTCTATTACGCGTCCATTTTAATTTAGCGACTGTTTTCAAAATCCCCTTCAATAAATCAAAATATCTTGAAAAAGTAGGTGTTGGTCTAATTTCTTTTTTTTTTTATGTTTTTTTTTTTTTTTTCAAATGAATCCTATGTTGTTGAAACTAACCAGAATCGTCTCAATGAGACGATTCTATTGAATTTTAACAACATAGGATTACTCAGATTTTCGCAATAACATGTATATTTCATAAAAAAAGCATGTTTCTTTTTTTAAACAAATGTGTATTAAGCGACAATTTTCTTAAACGATCGCTTTTTCGTGGTCCCGTTAGTGGTCGCTTAATACAAGTTTAACTGTACAACCTTCTTTCCCCAAGAAATTGTCTTTAATGCTACGTTTTAGCTGTTTTACATTTGTTTCGAAAAAATAAAACGAAATACAGTGTTCTCTTTCCTTGGATTAAATAATTTGATTTGCCAAAAGATTTGATTGACCACGCCCACTGTCAATTAGGAGACATCGGCTGACAAATCGATGTAGGCCTAATAGACCTTTTCTCATTCTTAACTGAGATTTTTAGAAGTTCAATCATTATGAGCATCAAAGATAATTTCAATATGTTGTTATTGATAACAACTTATTGATAATACCCTTTATACTCAAAACTTTATTAAGCACTTTTAGGGAATTTTGCGCAAGTTGAAATTTCAATTAATTCTGATTTGAGAATGAGAAAAGTTTTATGACCTCGGACCTTAATCTTTTTTTTTTTTTTTTATCTAATGCCCGTAAAAAGTCCATAAATATTTTTAGATTTTCTTAAAAAGTCCATGGTACTATGGTTATAAGAAATGATCTGTGTGGAAATTGAACACAAACAGAATAATTAATAAAAATTGAAGGGAAGAAATTCCGCTTGGTTTTTTTAACGATATATAATCGTTTTAAACCAAAAACAATAAAAAGATGATAATACTCCGATGTCAAATTAAACGAAGGTAAAACTTGATAGTGAATAGAACATCTCAACTCCTTATAGGCCCCTTATTTTATCTTTGGTACCTGTTGACCTTCGCCATTATCCGTCGTTTCTACCAGACCAATATGAATAAGCTGCAGTTCAGACCCTTAGGCCTCCAACCAATGATTTGATGTTAACTTTTGCCCCAAATGCATATGTTGCTGACAGATGGAGAATGATATGTAAGTGTCTTAAATTATCAATGTTATAAGATCGAGTTTGGGTGATTTTATCATGACGAGGCTTTTGCCGAGTCAAGATAATATATCACAGCCGAGACCACATAACATTGTTAATTTTGTCAAGACCACAAAACATTGTTAATCTTAGACACTCATTATGTTATTCCATTTATCATGCATTTTTTTTTTATTATAATAAACCCTTAAAAATCAAAGAAATTCAGGTGAAAGTGTATGCAAATTATTTCTAAAAATAGATTGTCTGGTATCATGTTGTTATCAGACAGGTGATATCAGGTCAAGCTTCATTGCATGATAAATAAAAATCTCTGAAGCGGTCCTCGTCGCAGTTCAAGTAAGTATTTAAATAAATTCGATCGTGATTGGGTAGTTGGTTATTATCTAGAACGTCAGAATCTTAAGAAAACTAGCACAAACAAATAGAAAAAAATATACATCTATTAAGTTGAAAGTTACAAATCAGTTTCTTTCCTTTTGTATCATTTTCTTTAACTATTTCAGATGAATTACCTCTTTCTAAGATAGAGAAGATAGTTGGGAGGGAAATGTTGAATACGCGGAAAGTGAGGTTCGGCGAAACAGGACCCATGTTGTCTGTGACTCGGCGTTTATTACAAGACTTTTATCAACCGTTTAATCAACGTATGGCAGAACTAATGAATGATAAATACTTTCTGTTTGAGAAATTGAAATGACATTATCTTGCGACATGCTTCATTAACCCCCATCTTTCTGATTTTTTTATTAATTTAAAAATGTATATTGACAAAATATATATTTTTAAATTAATATATGCAGACTTCGTGATACTGTCCAAAAATTGACATCAGGTGGACACACGATAACCAGCTTCAAAATGTCCCAAATTGACCTCAGATGAACACGCTTTAAAAGAAATATTCAAATCCGGACCTGGGGCCCGTGTTACTAAGCATCTTACGAAAAAATTGATCGTAAGTCAAAATCACAAATCGTACCTGGTGCTTTTATTCAATGTTAGATTCTGCCTTGCAATATCTCATTGGAATCGTCTGCGAAAGACGATTCCAATGCGATAATGCATGACAGAATTCAATATTTAGTTACTTTTGTAGAAGCAACTTTAATTTTTGACTTACGCAAAAATTGATCGTAACATGTTTAGTAAAACGGGCCCCTGGTCGTAACAACATCGGGCCATTCGTAAGAGCTTATATAGCCATCGTATGACCGCCGCTTCAGTTCCCGAGACTTCGGTAGCAACTTTGTGAACAGAGAAAAAAACGTTGACATACCAAAAAATTCTTTGTCCTATTTGTCCTTCGTTATACCATCGTGTGGACATCTGGTCAAATCGTATCGTTTTCGTCTTAACTCCGTGTGTTCATCAGTGAAATCGACCATTTTTCGTTTCATGAAGGCCAAGCGAAGGAATCAAGATATATCCCGATGCCTTTAGGAAGGCAACACGACTTCGCACTGGGCCCTCCAATTGCCGTCGTTATACAAATACGAGGACATCGGGATAGGACCACGTTCTTTGCAAAGACAGTCGAATGATAGAAGCTTAAGGAAGTTTGCTTGGCGTTTTCCTACTATTAATCTTTTCTTTAAACCTGATTTTTTAAAAAGATCTAAATATTTAGTTTCGATTTTTTAATGGCGGAAATTCCAAGACCGGATGTGTGGACGTCCTTAATGTGATACAAAAGTGTCGATGTATACTGATGTATACTGATGACAAATAAAAAATATGCCAATACGTGACGTTTAGAATTCTTTTCAAGTTGATAACATTGGTCTAAGGATTTGATCGAAACTCTTCCGAATTATGCGCGTGAACGAAGCCAGGGGGAAGTTTTCAAATATTACAATGACTTGATGCAATTATCATTTGCATTTTCTGACTGCCAACTATATTAATACCGCTTACGCGGCTTAAGGTAACTTCGATAAACAACTAATTTGAGATAACTCTTATAAACCTGTTTGGAATTTCCCGTTTATGAACTCGTTAGGTGTAAATTGTCGGTTGACTTTTATTTATCTAATTTTTGAAGAGTTGGTGAAAATCATATTTCGCTTTCCTGTCATTGAAAGAAAGCGTGGAAACATGAATGTTGACTTCAAGGAGCGAATTTGTTATGCTATCTTCACACGGCCTTTTGATTTGAATATGACCCCTTTTACAAGAACGTTTCATTAAAAAACAAACCGCTTTCATAGTTGCTTGCGCATCGGACTGTCAATTAAGAAACCCCGGTTTCGATCCCCGACGGTGGCACTCATCCATTCTGGCTATTTGTTGATTGATAATCGTGGACCTATGTGAGATAGCAGCTGGAGGCTAAAAAAGAATGTGATGGTCGGCTTGTGAAAGAAATACCAGGTATCAATTGTTAGTTGCTCCAGTCGCCGCGATATTACTGAAAGATTGTTAAAAGCGGCGTAAAACCCTATTCACCACAGCCTTCATTTGAAAATAACGAGTAGGTCGTATACGTCACATACGTTGACTTGAATAATTATGACTTTGTAACTTCTTTCATTTCGCAAAAATTATTGTCTGGTTTGAATATATGTAAATAAGAGACTTGTCGCTTTGAAACCTACGAGTATAATTGTGATCCGTCACGCGAAAAGGGATCATCTGGTGTGTGTAAAGTTTCGACCCTGGTCAGACTGCGCGGATTGTGCAGACTGACTAGGGTCGAAACTTGTTGCACCGTGCTTATTTTCTGAATCTAGAATGAACAATCTACAATCTACCTTCAAATGAAAGATATTTTAAATGCGACTTCTGGTTGACGTTTGCTGGATCAAATCTCTTTAACACAAATTCATTTTACTGAATTTCGGGGTGGTCCCTTTTCGCGTGACTGGTTGCACATGTAGCATTGACTTTTGAAAAATATAATATGTATATAGTTAACAACATCGTGAAATTGACAAGGTGAATGATTTAGGAATGTAATTGAATGAGTGGAGGATCGAGTTTTGAGTGAATTTAATGGGAGATAATTCTATATCGCAAATTTTGTTCATGATGAACATAATTGGCGATATTTATTACCTCCATTAAATAAAATATGCATACAAGTTCTTTAAACCGCTTCCCACCTCTAAATTTCTTAGTGAAATCGCTATTTTTTTCTAATTGTATTTATTTTGAATGGAGATGCTGATCTTTACTTTTAGTCATTGAGAGTATTTGAGTGAGTGTTTGGAATGAATGACTGGATCGCTGATTGAGCGATTTGGAATGGTTTTGATTGAGATGAACGTCAATTTCACGATGTTATTAACTGTAATCTCCATTTGAGATTAAATCCACGAGTAGAATTCTACTGAACACATCAAATTGTCATGACGACTTTAAAATCTAGCCAAAATGTATTGAGTCTAAGGTATGTTCATGAATCATAAGGGCCCGAGGTTATAAACCTTTTCTCATTCTTAATTCGAAATTTTCTCAAATTTTAATTTGAGATTAATGCCAAAATTCTTTTTTAACACTCATTTTCATGTATTTACATAAAAGATAATAATAAATAACAACTTATTAATATTATCTTTTATTTTCATACATTTTTTTTTAAATTTAAAGTTTTAGAAAAATTGAGAAAAGTTTTATAACCTTGGGCCCTGATGACCCTTCCAAATTTTAAAACTTTGCACAGTTAAGAACATCATCATGAAATTGACATTCTTTCCGATCAAAACCATTCTAAATCGCGTGTTCCATTCGTTCATTCCAAACACTTACTCAAACATTTCATAACACTCAAAAATCTCTACAAATGATAGGATCAACAAAATATTAAAACAAGAGGGCCGTTAGCCCTGGGTCGCTCACCTGAGAAAAAAGCTTCATTACCTAGGTATGTCTATGCAACCACAGAAAAAGAGATTTTCACTTATTCAATCAGATAACATTTGAAATAATCCCTCCCTCTGCTCCTCCCCTGGTCATTATTTATTTAAGCTTTTTTCATAAAAGGTCTGTGATCAGCTAATCTATGCCAGATATACAGGCTGAGTCTGAGACTTTTAAAGTTTTCTTTAATGAGGTGATCAATCCATGTCAAATAGAAAGGCTGTAGGGATTCAAAATTCTCTGTCAGGCTCCTGATTCATCAGAAGAAGAAGGTTAAAGATTACAAAATTTTCACAAAAGTACTACCCTCTCCCCCCTGGTGCTCCACACCTGGCAGCCCAACAGATATGGTTTTAGCTATTTTTATTCAGGTCTATGAGCTGATCATCCATGCCAATTTTCAAGTCTGTAGGGCTCCTGGTTCCGAAGAAGAAGCAGCTTGAAGATTACAAAATTTACCCAAAGTACTACCCCCTCCCCCCTGGTGCTCCGCACCTGGTGGCCCAAAAGGTATGCTTTTAGCTATTTCAATTCAGGTCTATGAACTGATCATCCATGCCAAGTTTTAAGTCTGTAGGACTACTGGTTGAGAAAAAGAAGAATTTTAAAGATTTTCTTAAAATTTCACTGTTTGTTGCCATAGCAACCAGAGTTTTTCATGGATTTCAATTCTTTTAGCTATTTTTGAAGGGGACAACCTAAGCAACATTTCTGTAAAATTTGGTGTAAATCGGCCCAGTAGTTTAGGGGGAGATGTCGTTTAAAGAAATTGTTGACGGACGCCGGACGACGGACGACGACCGGACGACCGACGACCGACGGACGGACGCCGGATGAAAGGTGATCACAATAGCTCACATGAGCACTTCGTGCTCAGGTGAGCTAAAAAGGTAGATGAAATCGACGATTTTAATGAAATAATTGAATTCTGTATTGTGGGTTCGCAAAAAACATAGAGAGCTATTTATAGATATGTATGTTGTATTAAAGGGAGGTAATAAATATCGATAAGTTTGTTCAAATCAAAATTAGAAATATTGGATTATCTACCTTGAATTTCACTTAAAACTCGGTCCACACACTCATTCAATTTCTTTCCAATTACATTCCAAAATCGTTCATCTTGTTAAACTCCATATTCGTGTGGTCATCTCATGTCAAATTCAATAATTTATGTGAACCAATTATTAATGTGAATCAATATTTTTCTACAACAAGTAGAAAGTAGACAGCGCAGGCTACAATTAGTTACATCGTAAAATTGACATTTATATCAATCAAAACCATTCTAAATCGCTCACTCAGAGCTACAATCATTCATTCCTAACACTTACTCAAACCATTCAAAAAACGATCAAACTCATTGAAAAAAATATAGAATCAACAACGTCAGATAGAACAAACTCGCGATTTCACTGACCTAATCCAAATTGTTAGGGTTTCATAGGTCCTTGAAGACATAGGAAGCTATGTATATAATTTGTATGCATTTTTTATTAAAGGGAGGTAATCAATATCGCTAATTTTGTTCGTCCTAAACAATATTTGCGATACAGGATTACCTCCCATTAAACTCACTCAAAACTCGCTCAACATACTCATTCAATTTCATTCCTAAATCATCCCAAAATCATTCACCTTGTCAATTTCACGATGTTGTTAACTGTAAGACCAAAATGCACGCCTATTTAGACTTAGCATAGTTTTTACTGGTAAGCAGGTATTCGCTGGGAGCAATATAAGTTTTCATTGAAAGGCAATCGACAAACCCATTTTAATTTCCTCTATCCTCGTGTATTTTCTCAACTCTGCTGTTTGTGGTCTAGAGGCAGAGCGTCGGCCTTTTGACCCAATTGTCCTAAGTTCGATTCACAGGAGCGGCTATCTATCTTGGTGCTTTAATTGGCCCACATATTCGGCGCGAATGTTGGTGCATTTACCAGGAAATAGAGGGATTAATCTAAGTTGAAAAGACTTGTTTCCCAATTGATGTAAAATAAATAGTTTTAAAATACATATTTTCTCCACTGAATTATATTTAATTATTCCTATTTTTAGACTTTTTATGAATTAAACAGGCTAGAGACCTCAAAGAAAAGAGTGTACAATTTTAATTGAAACCGTTATATACAAATATATGGTACAAAATATTATTGGAAAAGGAGAAATTGTCTTTAACACACGATGACGTCATTTTCGACAGTCATTTCTTGTTTATCAAAGTTTATTTATTGGAAATCGAATCGAACTCATCGATAACATTTTGCGCGGAGTTTTTCTTTGGACCTGTAGGCCAATAGACCTGAAAAACAATAGTCGCGCAGTTAAAGCGCGTCGTTTCGCACGTGGGTGACACGACGTCAACAGCATTAACATTCCCGTAAAAGAAAAATGTTATTGTAGCAATTAATTGTTTGAAAAAAACACACCCTTTTTTCTTAGTTTTGTCATCAAAAGAAAAAAAATTGCCTATAGTATCTCCAAGCATTTTAGAAATGAACCAGTGTGTGACATTTCCAACAATTTCAAAAGTGCGCTCAGTAAAGACCCTGGCCAGCCTGTGCAACCGCACAGCCTGTCCAGAGTCTTCTCTCTGCGATTTTTTGAGAGACAATGAGCATGTTTAACTATACATCTTACGACCAGTTATTGAGTCAGTCAAAAATTAAATATGCTTCCACAATAGTAACTAAATATGGAATTGTGTCATGCAACAAGAATTCCAAGGAAGAATCTAGCAACGAATGAAAACAACAGGTATAATTTGTGATATGACTTACGACTATTTTTTTCGTAGGAAGTTTAGTAAAATGCGCCCAAGGTCACGAAGAGTCTTTCACCGGACCTGCTAACTTTTAAATTACACTTGTGACTGGCCAGACTGTTGATTGTTTCCCACCTCAGAACGTGAATTGACGCTATCATTACATAAAATACATACTTTAGTATGTCTTGAAACAGAGATTGTGAAATAATATAAAAGTCGATTTAGAACTCAATTGGTGCATATTTATATATTTTTTGATTTTCAAAAATAGAATAAGATAATTTGGTGAAAAGTGTTACATCTGAGTTCCTAAAAACAGATGATCTCTCAAATTTAAGTTATTAGTTCACGAGCCTTTTGCTATCCACGGGCTTTAACCATACATTTGTGACCTCATTCTCACGAGGAGATGATTTATTGTTTATCTTATAACTATACAAATATCCGTATGATAACATCCCGTATGCTTTTTTTATATGATATCACATTGTTATTTTTAGAACAATGATATAATTCGGCTATTTTTAGAAACTTGCATTTCAGTAAGAAACATCGACGAATAAAAGACAAATAGAGGTTATAAGATAAATATAATACGTACTTAGTGTATTGTATGAAAAAATATCTAACTCGGTTGTGAGAATTGTAAATTGTCTCGGCAGAGCCTCGACAATTTTCAATGTCTCCAAACCTCGTTAGATATTTTTTCCATATAATACACTAAGCACGTATTATATACAATGTATGTATTGACCGTTTCCTGATTATTCAAAAGGAAGATATATAGCAGGCTAAATCATATTGCATATTCAATTCTAAGACCTCGTAATTGTTGCTTGTCTAAAGCTTTAATAACAAGGTTTAATACGGAGCCCCGTAGGTGACATAATATACACATTTTTTAATCCGTTATAACGAAATACTATTTCGAAATAACGAATTAGTAATTCGTTAAAACGAATTGATATTTCGTTTTAACGAATTAATATTTCGTTTTATCGAAATACTATTTCGTTTTTACGAAATACTATTTCGTTTTAACGAAAACCTTTTTCGATAAAACGAATTAGTATTTCGTTAAAAGGAATTAGAATTTCGTTAAAAAGATTTAATTTTTCGTTTTTTTCGTTATAACGAATTAGTTTTTCGTTATTACGAATAAGTATGACTGGTACTTCAGATGAGCATCCACTTTCTAAGACTACTTTCTGAGTTCTGCCTATAAGAAAAGATTTAATCAACATAAGGGTAGCATTGTTTACTCCATGTTCCTGCAATTTATCCAAAAGTTTTAGGTGACTAACTTTATCAAAAGCCTTGCTGAAGTCTAACAAAACTAGATCAGTTTCTTTTTCTCAGTGAGGTCTCCGGCAAGATGGTCGGTCACAAATATTATTTCGTTTTAACGAAATGCTTTTTCTTTTTAACGAATTACTTTTTCGTTAAAACGAAATAGTTATCTTCGGAACACTCGGTTGTTATCCTTCGAAATATAAAACCACGTGCGGCATTTTCTTATTGTTACACTTGCGAGAGACAAATACACGTTTTCGGCAAATCGTTAACTAATGCTTAAATTTGAATTAGTGTAAACTCTACGATAGACGTTACTAGGATTTTGTAATTTATACGCCCTCAGAAGGTGACCAACCTAGAATATTTAAGTGCGGTTCCTTATGTACGAAAAGGGGCTCCCAAAGGATTTTCGCGCTGAAATTAAATTTTGGCTTTCATTGATTGTTTATAGGTCAAGTAATCGAAAATTTTTGAAATATGGGTTTCTGAATTATCTAAAATGTTCTAACACTAAATACATTGTTAAACTAAAGAAAACATTCAAGAAGAAAAACAAAACACCTTTCCTGAACCTAGTTTTAGGAAAATACCCATTTTGCCCATATGGACGAAGTAAATGCCCAAAGTACAGAATGGTAACCACTGAGCAATGTAGACAAGGGCGTAACAAACATTACGCACATTATGCAAGTGCGAAATAGAAATAAATCCTCTTTTGAAAATTTCGTATTCAAGCTGTAGTTACGGCGTTTTGGTTATTCACCAACGATCAAATCATAGAAAAGGGGAACTGAAGGATATTCATCGTTTCGCAGTCCTCATATCGCTTTTATCCTATATCGTAGGTTGGTCACTTCGAAGACTTTATCCCAAGCCGAGATAATCTCTTCCAGCATCTAAATAAGGCTAATATAAATAGAAGAATTACGCAGGTCATGTAGTTGTCTCTTTTAGTGTTGAATATAATAAGCCCTTTCAGGCTCGAATATGCATTTTGCACTCGATGAAAAATCTCGAATCCCCCCCTCTCTCACACACACGCGCGCGCGCACACTCATTGATGAGAAAGTCCGTCGCTGACCAATCCTTAGCTCACGAAGCAAGAACAAAATGCTCGAAGTACAGCATGGAAACCAATGAGCAATGCAGACAAGGGCGTAACAACCATTACGCACATTACGCAAGCGCGTAATGGAAATAATTCCTCTTTCGAAAATGTCGTGGACGAACAATCATAACATCTAAACTACAGCTTATTCAAGCTGTAATTACGACGTTTTGGTTATTCACCTATGCCCAAATCAAAGAAAAGGGGAAACAAGGGAATTCATCTTTTGTCACAGTTCACATATCGCCTTAATCCTTTGTCCTATGTTGGTCATCTTCTACATATAAATTTTCAAAATACTAGTTACGCCTACGGTAGAGTTAACCCTTATACAAATGTTGGCATAAGTAATCGATCTAAAGCTTTAAAGGAGACGGTGTATTTGTCTCTCGCACATGTAACAATTATAAAGTACACAGGTGGTTTCATATTTCAAGGGATAACAACCGAGTGTTCCGAAGGATACTATTTCGTTTTAACGAAATAGTAATTCGTTTTAACGAAATAGCATTTCGTTTTAACGAAATAGTAATTCGATATAAAGAAATATTAATTCGTTTAAACGAAATATTAAATCGTTATAACGAAATACTAATTCGTTTTAACGAATTACTATTTCGTTTTAACGAAATAGTATTTCGATATAACGAAATATTAAATCGTTATAACGAAATATTAATTCAAATCAAAGAAAAGGGGAACCAAGGGAAATAGTATTTCGTAAAAACGATATATTATTTCGATAAAACGTAATATTAATTCGTTATAACGAAATAGTAATTCGTTATTACGGAATAAAAATGTGTATATTATGTCACCCACGGTGCTCCGTAAAAATGTATGTTCAGTGAGCTTAATTATTTAAAAAAACTGACAAAAACTGACAAAAATTCTTTGATTTATGAAAGAAAATAACCTAACTTTATTGATCATGGTTCCTTATTCATTCTAAGCTGCCGTCATAGCGCAGTTGGTAGCGCGCCAGACTGTCAAACTAGAGGTTCCGGGTTCAATCCCCGACGGCGGCACTCATTCTTTCCTACTATTTGTCTTTCATCAATGGGTCGATAATCGTAGACCTATGTGAGATAGCAGCTCGAGGCTAGGAAAGGATGTTGTGGTAGAACTGGCATGAGAAATACCAGGAATCCATTGTTAAGTGCTTCAGCCGCTGCGATATAACTGAAATAATGTTGAAAGCGGTGAAAACCCAATTTAATCAATCAATTCTTATTCATACAAGGCCTAATCATATATTGAAATTAGCATTAGCCATCACCTCACAATTTCACATTAACTTACTACATGTTTTTTTCTCCTTATTTTAGTATTACATCTATTCAAAACATGATGGGAAGATGAGAAATAATTTTTTAAAAATAATTTCTAATTTTTTCCTTTGTTTCCTTCCTATAGATCTCTAATTTCAAATTTATGTCCCTCATACTTTTTACTGCAACCTTTTTTTTTACAGATTCACGGACAGGTGCTGGCAGGAGAAAACAGTTCAACACGTACAGTAATTTAATTTAACAGACATTTATGCCATATTAGAAAACAGATAATAACAAGTCAACTTGAGGACTCTTCCTGACAAGTGCTTAAAATATTTTTCACCATCCTGGTAATCAATTCATGCATACAGTGTCTGATTAACCCTTCTTCTGCTGTTCACTGAGTATATTCTTTTTGTACACAAAGCTTTGGCAGATAGAGTAGACATGAATCAAAGCCAAAACTGCCTGCTGTCTGCTTAGTAATTGTGGTTAAAACTTAAACCAGACTGTTTTAAGTTTTAAGTGATCACCTTCAAACAATGATTCAATGAGTGCATATAGTGAAATAGTATGAAGTCTTTGTCTAGAGGTTATTGCAAGACTGTTTTTAGATCCTAAATCTTGACAAGGAGGATAAGCATATTTTTGGCTAATCATAGTTTGATTTAAGATCTGATTTATTACTGTCATACAAAGAATAATAATATGATAGCCAATCTGCATTAATTAAGATGAAACTTATCATTTTATGAGTTTTTTTTTAATATACTGGCCGTTCTAACTTCTACAAAAAGTAGCCAACTGTGATAAACCTCTGCTGCATAAAATTGCTTTCAAATTGATGACTCAGAATAAAACAGTCATTACTGCCCATATGCATGATGTTTTCTTGGTTGAAGGGTCACATAAACTTCATAAATTAGTTTGATTATGAAGAGTTATAATAGATTGAGTTCTAACAAAATACATGACAGGTATCTAGTCCTGCATTCAGGATGAAAACCATTGGATTACTGCATTCCCCTTAGCATGTGTGATACTGGTATTATACAAGGCAGGGTACCATTTTGTTGGTTTAAACCTATTTATTTTGGGAAACAAGTTCTTACAACTTAGATTAATCCCTCTCGATTCTGCTTCCTGGAAAATTCACCAGTACTCAAGCTAAATGTGTGGTCCAATGAAAGAACCAAGATCGATAGCCACTCCCGGGAATCGAACTCAGGACCTTTGGATCAAGAGGCCGACGCTCTACGTCTAGACCACTGACACGACGGATACCATTTTGTTGAGCCCACTAATGTTTGCGGTGAGCAGGACAAAGATTCTATCATAAAAATCTCTGTGTGACTGAGTGTTAGAGTGTTCATCCATCAGTATGTCTGATTTTGTTTGGGCAATTCTCTTTCAATTAAGGATGGGTTTCAAAGTAACTTTGCACAATCATTCACCATCATGAGCTATTGTGCTATTTGAAAGAAATTTTCGGATAGCTCTGAGGTTAAGTTCACAGCACAAGGTCAAATGCTAAATTGAGGGTTGACTGCACTTGTCCTGTGACAGCCACATCGAGGGTTTAGTGCAAGACTGTACTTGGTGTATATACATTGTATATACACTTAGTGCAGTCTTGCACTGAACCATCGACATACTTTGTTAGCCAAAATTTTGCATTCTGAACTCTGGGCTGATTTTCAAATATATCACATAGAATCAAGATGCCTTTAAAATTGTTCATATTGCATCTGTGCCTTTGTCATAGGACAAACATGCCTCCCTTTAGCACTTGTTTTTGTTCGCACTAGCTCAAGGGAAAATTAATGCATTTTTAGCTGCAGAAAGAAACAAATTTTATGCTTTAGATTTATGATGATGAAAAAATGTTTGACTTGTCATAACTGTTAAAAGTTTTTGATGGCAATTAGACTGGTGTTCAAAAAATAAAAGGTGTCTAATAGAAAGCAAATTGTTTGTTTTAGTCCAAAATCAACTTACAACAGTATTTACAGAAAGGAGCCAAATGTGTAATACTGAGCCTACAGAGGTAGTACTGGTGTGAGAAATACCAGGAATCTATTGTTAGGTGCTTCAGCAGCTGCAATAAAGCTGAAAGATTGTTTAAAGTGGCGTAAAACCCCATTTACACAAACAAATCTTTTTCCTATGCTATATATATTCATAGTTAAAAATCCATTAAGACATATCTATCTTATAAAAAAAGAACTTTCCCTATTTAGAATCAATACGTAAATATATGACCCGTCACGCAAAAAAGGTAACTAAGTAAAATAAATATTTGAAAAAAAGAATGGTCCAAAAAAAGGCCAACAAGAAGTCGCATTTCAAAAATTCTTTCACTTGAAGGTAGATTGATTATTCTTGATTCGTGAAAATTTTCGACCTTTGTCAGTCTTCGCAATCCGCGCAGTCTGTCAAGGGTCGACTTTTTACGCACTTTCCAGACGGACCCTTTTCGTGTGATGGGTCACATATATATTTTGAAAGATGGCTTTCCATTAAAAGCTAAGTCCACACTTTATCTCCATCTTTTGGCCTCTTCCTAAATTTCCTTGTAAATTTCCATTTGTGACCGAGTTTCTCAATGATAAATATTTGAGAGCCAGTTGAGTGATACAGGCCCCTTTGGCCTCTTGTTTTAATTATAAGTTCGCCTGTTTTCGGAGAAAACCTGGGGTATTCGGATCACCCTGGCTTATCAAACTTTAACCGTGGTCATATCTCTTTTTCTATTGAAGATATCTGCATGAAACTTGGCATGTGTGTACACAAACACAAGAGCTACCCAGACTATCAAGGAGGATAACTCCAGATGCATTTTTTCTAAGTGTTATGCCCCTTTTTTTACCAAGATTTTTGCATTATCCAGCATCTGCAGCTAAGCTGTGCTCTTGTTTCCTTTGTTGCTTTTCAAACTAGGATGTCCAGCCGGCGTAACAGGTGTATCTTGTGACAATTTTCCATCATTTTCTTTGATTGTCAAACATCTCAACCATTCATGTTAATCCTAATAAAAAACCTCTTTTCCCTTGAATGGAAAGACAAGACCACTATTTTTGTAAAAAGCTGGATGAATGTTGGTCAAACTGTTGTTCGAATTCACGAACCAATGATTATTCAAACTGTTGTTCGAACTAACGAACCAATGATTATAAGTCCACTCTTTTTGAAAAGAGCAAACTAGGCCCAGTGTTCAATACATTTATCAATTAATCCAATTACATAGTGAAAAAAGAAAAAGTTCCTCATAAAAGCATATTATCTTTTTCCATAGGTTTCATCTTATGTAATGCATGACCAGATCATAAGTAGGGAATAGCAGCCCTGACTGTGTAGAATAATGACAAAAGAATGGTTATCAAGTCGTGAAATCTGGAATATAGAGTATCATTAAATACATTCACTCACAAACAAGCAAAATGTTGGAACAAAGCTGAAGTTTAACTATTTGATTGCTCACTGGGGAATATCATGGGAAAATTAGGGTTCCAGTTGCACAAACCCTAGCAGAAAATTTTAAGGTTGGATTAGTATGAAACAGTTGTAACTGCTTATATATTTATAGGCAGTTGCAACTATTTAATAGTTAACCATCAACCTATCTTTAATGGTCATCAATGGAGCATTCTTATAGAATTTGATATTGACCCTGGTGCTGAGGATATTGTTGTCGAAGTCTCCGCTGTATACCATACACAGAAAATAACTCCTTATATTAAATGCTCAACCTGCAGGTAGTAAAGGCAAAGATCTGTGCACTTATGTGTAGCTTGATCCTTGTCCACACCACCTGTTATTTCTTTAATGTTATACTACAGAATATTGATGGCTCAGTGCGAAACTATTGTAGCTCTGTATAAACAGCTAGGGAGTTACAATTGTTTCACGCTAAGCCATAAAGATATTTAAATTAATTGTAACATTTTTAAGAAGCGTTGAAACTTTCATCTTCAGCCAATTCGAATTTGTTGAAAGAACTTTTTAAAATTGCTTAAAATTGACCATGTATTCTTTTAGGAAGCCTTTCAAAGTTAAAACTATTTACTGTTTTTATTTACTTATCAAATTTAAGCCTACCCAAGATAATTTCTTTGTTTTGGTTGTATGAGGCTACTTAGGGTAAAGTGATGATGAGCCTAAGTAGTTTAATCTAGAGCTATTCCAAAGCTGTCTAATACCCCCAAACAATAGAGCACTTCCTTGTGTCATGAGCAACATGAGTTAGAGTCCAGAAATGAAAAGGTCAATGGATGGACAGACAGACGGTGAAACCAATATAATCCTTTTACTTTGTAGGTAGGGGATATAACAAAAAAGTATGGTTGAACAGACAAAACATCATGACAATATTTTAAATTAGCTCTCTGCAATTTGGATCAAAATTTTATTTTCATAGAAAATTAAGATTATGACAATTTCAAGTTCTATTTTTATTCAATAGTCTCTTTTCATTAACATTTACAGAAAAAATTGAATTAGGATTGTGAACTAATTATAAATGTCCATGGTTGAGTGGTTGAGCGTCTCTTGATCTAGAGGTCTCGAGTTTGTTTCCTGGAAGCTAATATCAACCTTTTTCTTGTACTGTCTTGAACTTGGTACTACTGAATTTTCCTGGAGACAATCAAATTTATCATAGCAGTCATACTGACATTAAATTAAACTGGCTATCTAGATTATTCCCATGCTCTTTCCTCTTCTATTGAATAAATAGCTGTTTCCATGAAAAAAACAGAAATACAAATGTCGGGGCATTTTGCACTTTGAGATGTCCATAATACGGTTACAGGATGTGACTATATCATTTGACAAATTAATTTAGGGTTTAAAGTCACTTTTTCTGTAATTCCGTCAAATTGCAGTATTCATTCTAATCCATACAGCCAAGTTTTCCATCCAGCAGTTTCCTCTATACTGTAATGTACTGTAAGTTGTTTGTTTTGTGGAGATCACAACTGAAATAAAGAAAATATTTAAATTATTTCTGAATTAAGTTTTATGGAACAACTTAATTGTGTCAATGTCTCATTCGTGAATATACATGAAATATATAGTGATATCTTCAATATACATAGGATTTTGTGACCATTCAAAATTGATGTTCTTTTTTTAATTCATCTAGGAGCTTGTTTTTTTAACTTTTTATAGCATAACTCTAGATAATTTATATCAAAATGTTACCATACAGGGTGTATCTTCTTTCATGCAAGATATGTTGAACACATTTGATCTTACCACAGACCCTAATATACCTACATGTAATGAGAGTCCCTCATCTTACACTCCATGCTTTATAATCATGCCAAAGAATTTTGACAGACAACAAAGTTTAAGTTTTATGGTTCAATCAAAGAGTAAATTGCATTAACTAGACATGTTCATTCATCGAGGCTGTACTACAACTGTAATTGTGCATGGAATATTTCATTTTCAAATTGATACATAATCACTTAGAGAAGAGTTGTCAAAAATCCACTGTCTTACCCCACCTCCTTTATAACCTAATAACCGAAGCGTTATAATCTGTTCAGAGCGAAAAGATTGACATATTTCGGACACGATAGCATATAAATTTAATCAAAGATAAAAACAACACGTAGTTATATTAAAATAATGGGATTCAAACACTCATTTCCTTCAAATCTTCGAGCGCAGAAAAACTTCCGGGATTAGAGCTAGTGGACGATTTGTTTTTATGATAAATTAGGGACGTCTTGCAAATAATCTACAGGTAAGCTGTTGATTAAGCAGCTTTTTGGTAATAAATTTTCCTTTTTATTGAATAGAAATGGGACAATACTTGATAATATGGCAAAATAAAAACGTTTCGCTGGGAATATCTACCGATTTGCGAATTTTCTTCTTCTGCCTGAAATTACTAATCAAAGCGCTCCTTTGGAAGACGTCGATTTCGACCATAAAACAGTCCCAAACGAATCGCTTTCGTCGTTTTCTCACTTATTGTAATACTGAATCGTGATAAAAGTGAGTGTCGGCCATCTTGAATCCACTTTGAGAATGGTTAGAGCATGCCCCTACCCAGACTTAAATTTTCGTTCTCAAACGGCGATTTTGTTCTCAAATAGAGAACGTTCTCAGTCTCTATTTTTTTATAATCACCATTTTTTCTAAGAATCCCCCGTTTGAGTAAAATTCTCAAATAGAGCCTGAGAATGCATAGAGAATGGTTTATAACCTCGGGCCCAGGAATAATTTCTGAATAGCAATCACGACCAGTTTTTCTCAAATCGAAGTCACGTGACACTCCTCCAAGAGAGTCATGCGACGCCTCATTGGTCGAACTTACATTAAGCCTAGTTGTTTCTCCTGTTACATTTGATCCTTGTAACATGATTTTTGTTGCATAGAGCGTTTCTTCATTATTATTTGATTGTTTTGAGTAAGACCTAATATGATTTTCATTAATATATTGTATCTGATCTTGTAAATATGTAGATCAGGCTCCGAGATGGAATGGTTATTGTAGTTTTCATTTATACTACTTAAAAAATTCAAATCTTGTGGTAAAAATCAATGCTCGCTTATACCTTTAATGTCAATTGATTAGTTTTCGAGTTGGTTTCTTCGGGTTACTCAGAATATCGTTCAAAACTGCGAAGTCGTCTCCTTCAATAACGGATAACACCAGATGAATGTCTTTAGCCACCTGCGCTGTTTAAGCTCGCTACTTCTATTGAAAGGATATTCGTCATATTGTCTGACATTCTCAAGGATTCTTAGCCTTATATTATCCAGTTTAGCTTCGTAGTTTGAATTATCAATTGAATGGAGATTAATGCTGCTTTCAACATTATTTCAGTTATATCGCGACGGCTGGAGCACCTAACAATGTATTCCTGGTATTTCTCTCACCAGTACAACCATCACATCCTTTCCTAGCCTCCAGCTACTACAGTTAAACACATCGTTAAATTGACAAGGTGAATGATTTTGGAATGATTAAGGAATGAAATTGAATGAGTGTGTGGAGCGAGTTTTGAGTGAATTTGATGGGAGGTAATCCTATATCAAAAATTTTGTTCAGGATGAACAAAATTAGTGATATTGATTACCTCCCTTTAATAAAAAATGCAAACAAATTCTATAGATAACTTCCTATTTCTTCAGGAACCTATTAGACGCTTATAATTTGAATTATGTCACAGAAATCGCGATTTTTTTTCTATCCAAGTTTATTTTGAATGAAGTTGTTGATTCTATATTTTTCAATGGGTTTGAGCGTTTTTGAATGGTTTGACTGAGTGTTTGGAATGAATGATTGGAGCGCTGAGTGATCGTTTAAGAATGATTTTGATTGAGGTGAATGTCAATTTCTCGATGTAACTAACTGTATCTCACGATTATCAACCCATTGGTGAGAGACATATACACTCCTCAAAACTTCTAAGCGGCCACTTGTCATTATGGCCATATGTTATCGATACCGCATGGTTTCATCCCATTTTTGCTAATATAATGCAGCCAAATCATTTATGAAGTCAACAAGACTAAAATCAGTGAAATAGTTCATCAAGAAATGTTTAAAAATTAAACGAAAGTAGGAGTACACTCGATTTCAAAGTTAACATTGGTGGGTGGGGTATTTTTTGCATTTTTGTTAGAATAAGAATTGTGTACAAAGATGTGGCATTTCTTATCATTTTTAGAAGTCCTCAGACGTTTTACCACTGATATCAGTATAAAAAATTGAAAGGATCTGCGTTTTTCATTTGTCGAAAAATTCAAATTTGTCGAAAAATTGTCATTTTTGTGACTTTTGAATTTGAGGGTACATGCATTTAATTACGTCTTTAGGACCTACTCATGCATGATTTTACAATACAATTGGATAGGATGAAGGCTGAATGACCACTCCTTTGAAAGACAAAGATAACATTTCAAAAAAAGAGAAAAAAAGAGTGAAAAATGGAGAAAGGAAAGGTGGCCGCTTAGAACTTGTGAGTAGTGTAGGCGGAAAGAATGAGTGCCGCCGTCAGGGATCGAACCCGGGACCTTTAGATTGGCAGTCCGACGCGCTACCAACTGCGCTATGACGGCGGCTGATTTCTAGGAGGCTTTTGTAACCCAACTATGAAATGTGTTTAATCATTCTTAGAACGTCAAATCCTTTTGGTTTCTGGATACAGTTATTTGTACGCGTTTACCATATTTACCGACTATCATTTGAAAGAACCCATAATATTGAAAGTAAATTCGCTAAATTACGTCACGGCTAAGCCTCACCCTGCCAGTATAATATCTAAGTAATAGTTTAACGTTAATAATTGAAAATTAAACGCTTTAAACAGCGAAGCGACCGACTGAGGCTGTTTAAAGCGTTTAATTTTCAATTATAAGTGTTTAACTAACTTGGTCTTTTTCCCGCGCCTTATATTATTGATAGCATATTGCACGATTTAAGCGTTATAAGCCGGATACATTTATTACGATTAAATTCCCCTTTCTTTCCAAACATGGAGTTGTTGAAATATGCACGTGAATATCGAGGCTTTTTAAGGAGCTGAAGTTACGAGTCTTTGGTAACCCAACGATGAAATGAGTTCACTTTCTCTAAGCACGTGATTTTTTAACGGATACAGTTAGTTGCACGCGTTCGCGATTATCGCCCACTAACTTTTTAATGAGCCCAAAATATTGAAAAGTTAACTCGCCAAAATACGTCACGGCTTAGCCCCGCCCTTCATTAATAAGGCAGAATACAGATGATAAAATATAACGTATAGTTTTGCTTTATTGAGCTTTCAATGACCTACGTTCTTTATATGAACGAAAATCTGATAATTTTCCACGTACTACAAAATATGTCTGCTTTTTTGAGAGGTCAGGTTCGGCTCAAATAGATTAAGGTATAACTTCAATTCATGTTTGGTCATTGCCATATTATACTTATCTGTTTATAAAAAAAAAACGGTTCATCTACAGCTCCTATTTCATGAAGAGAGATTTGGCAAAATTAAGACTCAAGCAAGAAATACATTCCAGGAAAATTAGTTGAAATAAATGATTGGAAAGAAGGTAAAGTTATAATTTTCTTTTGCAATCGTCATTTAGTGTTATTCGGTAGGCGACAATGGTTTTTTTTTCTTATAATAAATGTACAGTTACTAAAAATAGTCGTTGTAAAATAAGAGATTCGACAGGCACGAGCAAACCCTATCAGGTCAAAATCGGCACAGAGAATCCATTCAATAACATGTGTACATGTTTCACGATTTTCTCATCGACTTTTCACGTGCTCATTGCATATTAATGAGGGGGAGGGGGTAGATTTTATGCGGTATAGGTGTATTTTCAAAACTGAGCTCTGACGTAGGCGTTGGGTCCTTTACCATAGGTATATAAGGTATGTTAAAAAAGCATATGAAAGGTACTGAACGTGATCTCTCCTTTTCAACTTTGAAAGTTCATGAATGAGTAAAACTTACGAGTTTAGAAAAGCAAAAAGTTTCATTGTAAAGGTAATTTGTATCTTTTTTAGGTATTGTTTAAACCTGTTTTGTCTATTTTGAAAGAATAGCACGGGAATTTAACTGTTAAAAGTAAAATTCGCGGCTCACCGCACAAAATCCACCTATACGCATGCACGATACATCAGATAAATATCGACGTTTAAATGAAATAGTGGTCGAAATAAACCTCGTCTGGATAGTTCATAGAATATAAACCATCAAAAATTTTGAAATCCAGCCTTCTGATTGGGTGAAAAAGTAGGACAAAGACTAACGCGTGTTTCGTGTTTTGGGCGCGCGATTGGTTTTCATTATTCCGAACACTGGATCGTCACTCGTATTATCTATCATTAATGCCCTGGCAGGGCGGAGCCTACGTAACGGATCGTTGCACTTAAGGTTAAGGGTATTCAGCTTTTATCTAAAATAACCTACTTCTAAAGAGAGTCGACATCAATAACTTAAGACCATAAATCGTAGATGGGTAACCAAATTCTTGGATACCAAACGATGAAATGTGTTCACTCTATCAAAGCACGTGAATCCTTTAGGTTTTAGGATACAGTTATTTGCACGCGTTATATGAAACGCCAAACACCTGTGCACATCACTTGCAGTTGAGAAGAAATTTTACCGACCTTGAAACTCGTCGAATTACAGTTGTTTCTTTATTTGGATATGGGAGTATTTTCCTGTGTAAGGTATGTTTTGGACATATTTTGAAAGATCAAGAAATTTTTAACCCAATTTCTGATAAACCTTTCTGAGTTTGATTATTATGATGTTTATTACAAATTTTATCAGATACACAGTGTGTGCACGGGTGATTTTTCAGAATCCGACTTTTGTTTTATACACGTCTAGATCTAGCAAACAAAAAAGCCGGATTAGAAATCAATCGTCCGTTGCTGTGCACTTAGTCTATGCCCTTGGAATCAAGATTTGATATCAATTTACATATATCCCTGTAGTGATATTGGTAAGTTGTGTATCAAATCCTGAATCCAAGTGCCTGTCCACTTTTTAGGTCGGCTGTTTTCGGAGAAAACCCGAGGTAAAGCTATATGGGCCTACTTATTTCTGGTCCGCTTTCGGGTCGGGTGTAGACTGGTCTCAATGACGAATATCAGAATAGCCTATTCAATGCTATTCTGATAGTCGATATGTGGACCAGTCTAGTGCTGGTAGCCCGCTCTCTGAGAGATAATCTGATATTGCGGGTAACAATACCCGCCCAGGGTCAGAAATAACTTGGCCCTATAGCATTGGTGTCGTCGTTGTCGCCGTCGTCGTGCACAAACTTTGACATTTTGTGAAAACTTTGAATGGTAAGTGATAGGGCTTTCATATTCCACATGATCTTTGCCTGTGACAAGCATTTTCTGTTGGAACCAAGTTAAAGGTTATAAGTCAATGTCAATGCCATTCTTCAAGGTCAAATTTATGAAAAAAAAAAACAGAAAAAAACTTTGACATTTTGCGATTACTTTTTAAGGGTTCGCCGCAAATATAAATGGAGGCCATTTGTATTTTTGGCCAAAAAATGATATGCAAAATTAAGGCTTTTCTTTATGCAAAGTCAACTGAATATGTTATAAAATGTTTTAAAAAGGGGAAATGAAGATGTTTTAGATAAAAATATTTGTAAAAAATGCTTTTATAGCTGTAAACAGAGTTCCACATTGCACTTTCGCATTTGCATCCATTTGAAAAATGTACCGATGCATTTGGGACAAAAACTTGCAGACGTCAACTGGAATATCCAGAGTACAATCAACGAGGCTTACTTTTGGCTAAAATGCCCGTGGGAAAGATATTTCAGCGTTGAAATACACGTGTTTATTTTCACGGAAACATGGCAGCCTTTTTTTACAACAACAAAACATGTAAACAAAGATGTTTTAGGGAATTGCAACGATCGTATTCCTTGACAGCCGACGGTGACCGTCGGTTATCACTATTGGGCATTTCTACCTTGAAAATGAGACTAAATTTACCTTGATTTCTACTTAGAAATCCTTGCTACTGTTCTGTTTTTCTCAGCTGTCAAATAAAAAAACTGCCATGGGAAATTTGTCATGAACCGCTTCACCGAAAAAGAGATAAAAATATCACTCCTCTAAAAAAAAATAGAGTGGGACCTTTCATACTTATTTGAGAGCAAGTTAAAATGGCCTGAAGTCAAAACGGCCCAAAGTCAAAACGACCCCGAATTCGCTAAAACCAGTCAATACCAACTCAAAACTTTTACTCATTTGGTCAAAAAAGCAAAAATTTATTTTCATATGAGAATATTTACAATAAATGGCTCGATTTATACATTTTATACATTTTTTTTTAATAAGATCACAAATCAAATAGCTTCATTTTTGGTTTATTTCAATACAAATACACCTCAATTTACTTGTTTCAGTCTCTCACATTACATCTATAAAGGTTTGTTTCAAATTAAAGACCAATACCCTTATTCATATAAATATGTTATTATTATAGTCCGATTGACTTGTATAAGGACCGGTGTTTTCACCAATTACACAAAAATATGTTAGTAAAATCTTTTGTATGTAGTAATATCTTAATTTTAGCTTAATCCAAATTGATTTTAGACTATAAAATGGTTCCAGAATGATGCTTTTGTCTACTTAGTAAATGATAATTTTCCGCATTTCCGCTCTTAAGGCTGCTAAGATAAGGAAAATGTACACATATACTAAAAACTTGTGTTTTATACTAAATTTTTGACACAATAAATGACCAATTTTCTTTTTCATGCTTATTTTCATATTGACGGTACCCAATTTTAAACTAAAATATCACATTTTTTTTACTGTTCATAACTCGCTATTTACTTGGTATATCTCGTAAAAAACGCAACGATTTCGTTAAATAATCCATGATTTGATTGGTCCGAATTAGAGAGTATAGGGTTCATCCATGAAAAGATATATCTTGTCAAAAGGTTTACGAACAAAGACAGGACAACCTCATTTCAATATACTTTACGAGTGAGTTACACAAACATTATGAATTTTATAGAAATACTCGATATTATAAAAAATAAAAAAAAATAAAAAAAACGGCTCCTTTAAAATCATCCTCTTTTGAATCGATGCAAATTGGTACCTATTTTGAGAAAGACACTTCGCTTTTCCCTTATTATAGAAACAATAAGGTGTAATAGGCCAGGTGTTTCATGTAGACGGACAGACAAAATCACTATTTTACTTTCAAAAATCCTGAAAACATAGTTTTTCGTGGTAATAGATTTAAAAAAAGATATTATGATAATCAAAATGTGCGCTTGAAAATCACTTTTAATTATATTGTATCATTGTTATTGAGTTCAAAAGACAATCCAAGTGTGGGTTGCCCTTTTTGACGTTTCGTTTGCGTAATCTACCACTTTAATTCAAACACGAATACAATATTGGGATTTCATACATCAGAATGAAAATATGACTTCTTTAATTGAGCTTCAGCCTTTGAGTAATTTCAATTGAACAAAGGAGATACCATCACAAGCTATATTGTGAAATAATGCCCTACTATTAACAAGGAATTGTGAAGAACATGTTGATAATAATGTGGTCATAATCATACTTTGCAGCAATTCGTATAAAGAAAGACTGTGACACCAATATTTATATTGGTGAAATAAATCAAAGTCAAATTTACTACACTACACTTCTTTAATAAACGTTTAACTAAAATTTGTCTGTATTCTTATCTTCCAAAGAAGTCTCTCCCCGCTCACCGCTCTGTGGGCGCCTTTATATACCTCTTGTATGTATACACCAGCCGGGGCAATAGCGCAGTTGGTAGCGCGCCGGACTTCTAATCCAGGGGTCTATATTCGCACGGGTTCGATCCCCGGCCGCGGCACTTATCCTTTCCGACATTTGTCTTCCACCAATGGGTAGATAATCGTAAACCTATGTGGAATAGCAACTGGAGGCTAGGAAAGGGATGTGGTGGTAGTACTGGTGAGAGAAAAACCAGGAATCCATCGTTAGGTGCTCCAGTCGTCGCGATATAACTGACAGATTGTTGAAAGCGACGTAAAACCCCAATTCAAATCAAATGTATGTATACATTCCTAACAGAACAAGGTCACCTGATCTACCCACACATTGACATGCTGCCTAGCGGCTCGCTATCTCTTGTAAATAGTTTATGACCGAATAATCAGACCACATTCAAAGACAGGTATGGTTGAGTCATTCAAAAAGGAGGCTCACAGAGATTGATTGTTTTACATATCTAATTGGTATATTCTCTATAACGCCAGAAATTTATTCAGAGAGTACAGGTTTTAAAGGGTGAGGCAATTCATAAACGTTAATTTGTACTTTTTCAAAATTGAAAAAAGTAACACTTAATTTCGTTAATGTTTCCTATTTTCTTCTGTATAATCGAAGGACACTTAATACAACTCCCAGGAGGACACCTTTTCCGTATGATAATATATGCACTCTAAATATATACTCTGTACTCTTTTTATAAAACACTTTATTAACAACAGGTTTATATAAACTCTGTACTCTTTTTATAAAACACTTTATTAACAACAGGTTTTTATAGGATTAAATTGACTGTTATCAAATGTCATCTTATTATCCGGTATTTCAAGCGTTTAACCCTGTTGTCTTGATTATAAATGATGTTTGGAAATGCAGTAATAAATTATCTTTTATCAAAACCGTTTTCCGCTTGACAAACGAAGAGCTAAGTTTTTGGGATTAGAAACAATGCGTTTTATTAATTTTGAGAGTGAAATAGAGAGAGAAAGAAGACTAGAGGAGAGAGAGAGAGAGAAAGTCAAGTTTCTTCAAAATTATAATAATTACTAATCTGAATATCAAAAGTCAACCTTATTTAAAAAAAAAAAAAAAAAAAAAAAACCTAACTTCTGAGTAGAAATTGTGTATTCAAAATCTTTAGCATATGATACTTTATTTATTAAGCTCCAATAAAAACCATGAAAGTCATAAATTCCGTTCTTTCCCTTTCTTCAGTTTAAACAAGCTACGCTTTTGAGATGACCAATCAACGGCCTCAATACATTTTGACCAATGAAACGAGAGCAAGCAACGGACCAATGGTGTCCATGCTTACTTTAGGATCTATATCGATAAATGAGGACATGCTAGCCAGTCTAAATTAAAATGGGCCTACTTTTTGCACAAGATCAAAAACCGGAAGTGTAGTTGGGTTTTTCCGCGAAAAGTTGAAAATCGAAGAAAACCTGGAAAATCAAAAGCTTAATCGATAGATCAAGGTAGTTTTTGCCATTTTTCTGTTAATTACATCATTTCTTATATGCAGGCAGAATGAAACGCCAAATAATTTAAGTTAAATCACTAAAATCAGCCAATTTTGTTAATTTACGCTAAACGTAGATTTCACGTGATGTTTTTACAACAGAAATCTTTCAAATAATCTTACCTATGGAGACCAGAAGGAACCATACGTATTTCCACTATATTTTGATGGGTATTTTGTATTTATTTTGCAAATATCAATCAAAAATCAAAGTTAATCATATAGTTTTAAAGTGTCTCACCTAATATCGTAAGTGACGATCTTCTTTATAGTACGCACAATGGATGACAGCGATGTTATCACTCCGACTGCTTGTACTGGAATAGCAGTGCGGGGCCGGTTCGACGCCTCGCTAGACTGGTTTCGCGCGCTTTGGCGGACACGCCTTCAGTACCGGAAGGGGCGTGGTTAGAGCCAAGCGGTGAGCATTTAGGCTCTACCCAGCATATTTACTACATTCCCCCCAACTTTATTTGAGAGGACATGCATAAATACCCTTAACGTACCTTTACCATACCATACATTACCAGTCTGCTATTCCACCATTTCGTTTGTTTGGGATGGTCGTTTGTAGCCGGGTCGGGTTGGCACCAGGCTGGAATTTGGAGGAAACCGGGCATACACCGGGTCTCAACCAAAGCGTTGATACAGTAGTTGGGCGTTTGTCGTAGCAACCTCCAGCAGTTGTTTCCAGGTTGTATCACTTTTCTTCGCCACAACGTCTGCTACCATCCCAAGTAAACTAGGTCCTGTGTGGGTTCTTCCTCGCACGGGAAAGTAAGGTGCGTCAGTCTCTAGTAGGATTCTGTCGGAAGGAACCAGTGTGAGCGCTGTAATCTCAGGCTGTCCCATATAATCCACTAGTTTGGTGAATCAAAAGTATGTATTCGGGAATACTTCCAACCAGCTTTCAACTAGCTTTGGTGATCCATGGAAGCTGTGAAGATGAATCTTCTGTTCTCGTCGTAGAACATCCTTCGCTTGCCTTAGAACGGAGTAGAGGGGCGTGTCGCTATTTGTCCCTTTGAATCCTCTACAATGGATCACTAACACTTTCTGACTATCCACCATTTTCAGCAACTAGTCTAGAATGGTTGTCTGTTGGAACCATGTTGCCGCTGGAGTGGAGTAGTCCAAACCTATCTCTCCAATTCCGGAAACTTCGGGAAGTTGGACGAGGCTCGCTAGTCTCTCTTGAACTTCTGGTGTCCACTGGTCGAATTTCTTTGGATGTAGACCCACACAGACTGCTACATTCTGACCATGAAGATGCTGTACCTCTTCCACTGTAGGATATGTTTCTGGGTCACAAAAGATCGCTGTGGCACCAATGACGTCGACTTGGAACGCCTTCTCGGCTGCGACAGCTTGGCATGCTGCCTCCAAAGTGGGCAGGTCTTTCGTCGTAACCCTTCTCATCCTGTCTAAATGGAAGTGACTGTCAAATGCACAAGGCAACTTGGGTAGTTCTGGTTCTTCTGTTACCATTTTTTCCTCGGAACGATCAGGATTGATCCAGTTGAATTGATCTATCAGAATAGTTCTGTACCTGGGTTCGAGCTGGGCAATCAGAAGAATCATTGCTCTCCAAAGGAATAGGGCTGCTGGGCTAGATAGAGGTCTGAGGGTGAACTTGTCTGGTATTGGTAATGTTGCCTCCTTGCAGATCTCCACCATAGCTTTGTTCTGTTCGTTGGTGAACTCCCTATTCTGATCCTCTGTCAGCAGATCGTAAGCTTCCACATAATCGGCTAGCTGCAGAATTGTGGCACAGCTACCAAGCATCCAACTAGCAATCAACTTCAATGCTGACAGGCGTTTCCTTGTGACATCCTCACTCAGTGGAATCATCTCATCGAAAACTCCGGGTAGATGCTGGGTAAGGGCATGAATCTTTTGCTGCTCTACAGGTTTGTTGCAGCCATGAACTATGCAGTTCCAGGTCTTCCCTTCTTGTCTTATTCTACCAGGATGGTTTCGGGATCTTGGTCTACTGTCTCTTTTCTTTTGACTGTCAGTAGATGCGGTCCGGTTGGTGTCTCTGTGTACTACCAAACTGGAACCTTTCACTTCCACTGTCCTTGCAGACTTCATGGTCTTTCTTTCCACCCGAGGTGCTGGGCTACTCGATGACGGGCGCTTAGAGCCGCCGGACATTGAGCGCTCTTTTCGTACGGGTGTGGAATGACGCGGTCTTTTACGATGACTACTCCTCGAGGTTGATGCCGTCCTATCTGAGGGCTTGGACCTCTTGGCTTGGTGTTGATCGGACTCCTTGCCTTTTCCACCAGTAGCAGTTATTTTGTTACCACCATGACCCTTTCTCTCCTTCTCTAAAGAAGTTGGTCGACTCCTCTCGTCTTCAGACCTTTCTTTTTAACGACCAGATCTCTTCACTGCTGGTTCCTCATGGTGTGGCTTCTTGGGTTCTTGCTTACGTGGTGGCGCTATTTCAGGAAATCTTACAGGGGAAAATACCACTTTGGGAACAATAAATGTTGGTGTTGATTCCACTGTGAAAGTCCTATTGGCGTCGAAGGTTGACCCAGCGAGATCGGCAGACGGGTTAGCTCCGGTCTCCATTGGTTCTGGCTGGTCCTTCTTCTCCGCAGGTGTATCCGATAAACTTCGGAGCAGCTCTTCTTCCTCACTGGCACCAACGGATTCTGACAACTCTCCTTCTTCTCTGGGATGTCGGTCGGTTGTACCAAGGAGATCACTGACATGCTCCAAGTTGGGGTTGGCTTCCAATCGGATATCCCGGCAAGGTCCCTCTGGATCTTTGCTAACGGTCCTTCTCTTGATGTTGAGCTCCGCGATGTTTTTGTTGATCCAGTCAGTGTTCTGGAAATTGAGCTCATAGGCGTCGTTAGCCACCATCTTTAGCCATCGTTTGTCTCTCAGCTGCGTGGCTATCCTAACTTGACCCAACAGGCAATCTTGTTTCTTCTGCTGGTCCATCTCTTTTGTGAGTAGGATAGACTGGACGAGTCCTCTTGGGGGCACTAGTCTGTTGGCAGCTGTAGCTTTGGTAATTTTCGACATCTTGTCAGACAGTCTACAATAGAAGAATGACAAAACATATTTTGAGGGTGTGATCCTCCAACAAATACATGAACAAATCACTTTGTCAGTCTGTCTGTCTGTCTGGTCTTGCATGGCCCACACTTGAACTTGTTAATATCGAGGGCTTCTGTCGTTGTCACATCAACACAGGATCCATGATACCACTCTTCGCAGTAGTCACACTGAATCATGAATCTTCCTTGCCATGGCTCTCGACACAAACAGTACTTTTCTTTGTCATCTCCCTGATCGCTAGTCTGACTCTGTACGGGATTTTGTAACCAGTTCTCTAACCATTTCGGTAGTTGCCGGTCTTTGCAGGACTTTATTTTATCATGGTTTACCACAAAGAGACTGTTGCGCAGTTTCACACGGAACAGGCTGTCAGACAGTTTCTTGGTTATCACAGCTGGGCCCTTCCAAGGTGAACATAGCTTCTTGCATTTACCCTTGAGTACGGCAGAATCAAGAATATACACTACATCCCCTTCTTTGTAGGAACGCTGCAAGATCCTGACATCATAGCTTCGTTTCATACGCTTCATGGATGTCTTCAATGTCTTGCGGGCTGTATCATGGGCTGTCTCAATCTTTGTAGTAAGTTCAGCTACATACGTATCCAGACCATCATGTTGCTTTCTTGGCATCGGAAACATTAGATCAGCTGGTGTAGTGATCTCTCTTCCTAGCATGAGTTTGTTGGGGGTGTAACCAGTACTTCTATTGACGGCGGCTCTCAATGCACCTGCAATTTGCTGTAAATGAAGGTCCCATTGGTTTTGAGATTTGTCAAGAAAACATCTCACAGCATCCATCAAAGTTCTGTTAAACCTCTCCACTTGTCCATTGGCTGACGGTCTGTATGGCGTTGTGCGTGCTTTATGAATCCGTAAGGCCTCACACAATGCTGTAAATAGCTTTGAATCAAAGTTTCTGCCTTGATCACTGAATATCTGTAGTGGGTACCCAAACCTAGAGAAAAATTGATCGACGGCTGCCTTTGCTGTGGCTTCTGCGGTCTGTGTCGTTAGTGGAATGCAATCAACCCATTTGGTAAATTGGTCCACCATCATTAACACATATTCATTACCCCTAGGTGTCTTTGGTAATGGTCCAAGGAAATCCAAGTGTACTCTTTCCATTGGGACTCCCGCTTGATATTCCTGCATTGGCCTTTTACCATAACGGTCAGACTTCTTGTTTCGGCTACAAACATCACATGTCGAAACGTAGTTTGCAACATCTTGTCCTATACCATGCCAGTAGAACTTGTCTTTCACCCGACTTTTGGTCCTTGTCACACCCTGATGTCCAGCTGACGGAATATCATGGTTGAAGGAAATTGCTCTTTATTTCAGGCTTTTGGGAACTACTAACACAGTATCATCCTGGTTGTCTGTGATCTAAACAGTACACCACCAATCAATTTGAAAATATCCTTGTTGAGCCAATACGTTTTGGAAGCTGCGCTAGCAAGGAACAATTCACTCTCTGTGGGCTGTTTACCATTATGGATCCAGTTGAAAATGATGTCCAGTTCACCATCTTCGGCTTGAGCTTTGACCAATTCATCTATACTGAAACCCCAATGAGACTGGCTGAGGTCTGTAGTGACATTTAAAACCTGGGCGCGTTCGGACTCATGTTGCATCAGAACTTCCACATCTCCATTTTTCATGATAAGATTAATGTGGCCGGGCGTCACTTCTTCACAACATCCACCAGCCTCCCATGGTTATATCAAAGTAGTCACATCTACCTGTTCGTACTCTACTAGTTCACTACCACGGTTAACTGCTACTAAGGCGACCTTTTCAGTAGTTGTACCATTACCACGCTTGGCGATGACCTCGGCGTTGTTGGATTCTTGCAGACTATCAGGCACCTTTGGAAATTTCTGGCGTAGAGCTGTGGTATTCGACGTCGAACGTGGATCGTTTGTGGTTGCCTCGTCAGGTACCTTTGATGCCAGAGGTACAACGTCATCAACCTCTCTCGCAAAGTCTCCCCATTGGTTGTTGACTCGTCTACAATGATCACATCCACCACAAGGAAGATCTTCAGGCTTCACACAGGCAGTACAGCTTGCTGTCTGGGCCGGCATTCTAGACAAAGCATCTGCATTAGCATGTTTGTTACCTGCTCGATGTTGGAGAACCATGTTGTACTGGGACAACTCTTCCATCCATCTGGCTAACTGTCCTTGCGGCTCTTTGAATCGTAGTAACCAGGTCAAACTTGAGTGGTCAGTCCTTACTGTAAACGGCCGTCCTAGCAAGTAGTAGCGATATTGTCTTGTAAACCTCACCACTGCTAGTAGTTCTTTCCGTGTAGTGCATAACTTCGTTGATCTTTTGTTAAGGCATAGCTCCCATAGGCGATGACTTTTTCTTGACCATCCTGAACTTGAATCAACTCGGCCCCAATCGCTACATCCGACACATCCGTGTCCAGAATAAATGGATCACTATGGTTAGGCAAAGCGAGAACTGGCGGCTCAGTCAGGCTTTTCTTCAATGTACAAAAAGACTCATCTTGTTCATCGTCCCATTTGAATTATTGTTTTCCAACCACACGATACAGAGGTTCAGCCTTTCTGGAAAAATCTTTCACAAAACCTCTGTGGTAGTTAGCTAAGCCCATAAAACGTTCAACTTCTTTGGAACAGGTCGGCGTAGGCCACTCTTTTACCACTTTGACATCTTGCTCCGACATGGCTAATGTGTTGCTGCTCACAATTCTTCCAAGGAATTCTACTTCAGGTTGGAAAAAAGAGCATTTCTTTGGTTTCAGTTTCAATCCATACTGTCGAAATCTGGTTAAGGTCTTCCTCAGATTGGCCAGATGATCTCTAAAATCTTTCCCGAGTACTAGAATGTCGTCGAGGAAGGCTAAGACTACTTTCCAATTTAACCCCCGCAGGACTAGATTCATCACACGTGCGAACGTTGCAGGCGCGTTGCAAGGACCAAACCCCATTTTTGGACTCTGCATGTAGATGGCATGGCCTGCATCTTTGTCATACAGTCCCTGACAAAACTTGGAGATGGCTTGCTTGTCGGAGTATCTTCTGGTGCACTCTCTAAAAGCTTTGTTTGCCAGTCTAAGTACTCTGTCATACCAGTCATCCAGGCTTTCATCTTGTCTTTGGGCAGCGTTCTGAAATTTAGCTTGTGAAGTTTCAGACGGCTCCCGACCACCATACCGGGCTTCTAGGCTCTTCATGAGTGATTTGTAGCTGATGCTTCCTTCTCTCTCCATCAGAGTTGCATAAAAATCTGCTGCTTTCCCCGTGAGACACCAACAGAGGCATGTTCGTTTCTCCCTCGGTTGTAGTTCGTACAGTGATGCGTCGTCTTCAAACTTGTTTTTAAATGCCAGCCAACTTCCCTTCCCGTCGAAGTACATACCCCTTAGCATGTGGGTCAGTTTTCTTTGGCTACTTTTTCTTGGATTCTTGACAAACGGCACCACGCTAGTAGGTTGGTAATCGTCATCATCATCCTCGTCTTCATCACTACCATCTTCACTGTGGGACGTAGAACTCTCGCTATCGGATTGTTCATCGGATAGTGTATACTCGAGACGTCTACGAAGCTTTTGTCTCACATCTATTGGTACTTTTGTGTCACTATCGCTGTCTTGTGGCTGCTGTTCCTGTTGTACCATTTTTTGTTTTGAAGCAGGGGGTTGTGCCTGTCGCAAACCATGCTTCATTGTGTCAACAGTGTTGAGCATCTTTTTGAGCTGTGCCTTTCGCAAGCTATCATGAATTAAAGGTTTCTTGGTGGGCGTGGCCGTCGGAGCTTTAATCTCGGACGCAGGGCCCTGAACCTTTCTCTTTATAATTTTTCAGATATGTAGATTGCGGAACGCGCATCTGACCTTTTTACTCATAATTGTCCTCCGTCCGCACCCCTTTTTATGATTTGATCGTTGGTGAATAATCAAAACATAGTAACTAACAAGCTGTAGTTTCGATGATATGATCATTCATCAACGACATTTTTCGAAAGAAGATTTATTTCTATTACTCGCTCTTGCATTCTACAGGTTTCGAGGAGTGTTCTGGAAAAATGGATCACAGTTCATCTTCTTCATATGTTTAGTAACATTCATGTTGACAGTCTACAACTATACCGAAGATGAAGAAGAAATGGTGAGCTTACATAAAGTGAGTCGAGATTCAGTTTTATTAAGTATGGTTTTATGTAACTTTCTGGCTGAATTGGCGAAAATACAATTTCACAGAACGAGTGGGTCATATAGATAATAGCATCGTGTAATTGACCAGGTTAATAATTTTGTGAAGAAACTGAATGTGTGCGATGAGATTTGAGTGAGTTTCAAGGGAGGTAATTATGTGCCAATTTGACGAAATTATCACTTGGACGAAGATATCGATATTTTTTGTTCCCCTTTAAAAAAATCTACCACTCTTTATGAAAAACTAGAAAGCCATGAATGGCTTGTGTCGCTCCACAGGCTTGAAATTCATGAATAGCAAATCTAATGTTTGACAAGATTTTAAGATATTTTGGGTTCTACTGATGTTGAAATGATTTTCAAATTTTCCACTATATAACATATAGAGAAATGACCTCCGCCCATTAAAGACATATTTTTCATACAATGACATTAATTTTTTGCTTCATGATTAAGGTTCACTCAAGGATCATTCCAGTGAAATTTGGTTGATATCCATCAATTACATTCTGAGGAAATGATTTTTAAAGTTTCCATTATATATCACATAAAGAAATGACCTCCGCCCATAAAATACACTTTTTTCATCCGATCACAATAATTTTTGGTAGACTAATAAAGGGTCACTCTAGGATCATTCCAGTGAAATTTGGTTGATATCCATCAATTACATTTTGAGAAAATGATTTTCAAAGTTTTCACTATATAACATATAGAGAAATGACCTCCGCCCATAAAATGCATATTTTTTATCAAATCACAATCATTTTTGGTAGACTGATAAAGGGTCATCCAAGGATCATTCATGTAAATTTAATTGGTATCCATCAATTTGAATCTGAGAAAACACATTTTTACCATATTTGGAAATTAGCCACGCCCATTTAATCCATGTTTTTCATTCGATCCAAATTTCTTGAACAACTTTGAAAGAGGGTCACAAGGATCATTCCTGTGAAGTTTGGTTGAAATTCATTCAGTAGTTTCTGAGGAGAAGATTTTTAAAGAAAAAGTTTACGACCGCACGCACGCACGCAAGCACGGACGGACGGACGCACGACGGACACAACGCCATGACAAAAGCCCCAGTGGCTTTCAGCCAGAGGAGCTAAAAATATTGGTCTTTGTAAAAGCTTCACGGGAGTCAACAACTGCTAATAAAACGAGATAATGATAAAGTTGATTTGAATGAAGTTTTGAAGCAATGCGAATGATTCTTGGGCGTTTTTCAAATGATATACAGTTAACAACATCGTGAAAAAGACAACGTGAATGATTTGGGAATGATATTGGAATGAAATTGAATGAGTGCGTGGAGCGAATTTTGAGTGAAATTCAAGGAAAGTTAATCAATATCGCTTATTTTGTTCAAGATAGACAAAATTAGCGATAGTGATTACCTCCCTTTTATAAAATTTGCATATAAGTTCTGTAAATTGCTTTCATTTTCTTCAAGAACCAATCAGATGTCACCACTTTCAATTATGACAGTGAACTCGCGATTTTTTCATAGATATTTTTTTTATGTACAGCCGTTGAGATTGTATACTTTTTTAGAGTTTGCCAAGTTTAAGAGAGGTTCTGTAATAACAATTGATTACATCCTTGAAATTTATCATCGTATTTTTTTTATCGTTGATGTTGATCTTATTAATATTATCCTTTTGCTCGTATAGATATTTTTTTAAAATTCTAAAATTCTAAGCCAAATCTCCCAGTTAAGAATTAAGAAAGTTTCATAACCTTGAGGCCAGAATAGATCATTGTCCACTGTCAGCTGTCTAAGCAACGACACGCCAGAAAACTTAAAAAGATCGTAACTATAAAGTGAAACTAATACGAGCACAATTTGGTGATCCAACCGTTGTGATAAGTAAAGAAGTCCATTTTACTTAACGACGATCCCACCAAATTCATGTCACAATAAGCGTCTCACCTACAAGGGTAGCCTATTTTATAACGATATCTTAGAATTGCTCCAAACCTTAATACATATAAGGGTTTTAAGGTCCGAAAAGTTCCGGTTGCAAAATATGTATTTTCACATATCGATGACTCAGTTTGAAAAAGTTGCGACAGCGCAACTGTTTCGCGCTAAGCCATCGTTATAGATTACTAAGTCATTCACATTTACCTTTACCTTAACCTCTCTTGAGCGCGTCCTCCGAATGTAATCATGTAAAACCGTCCTGATTTACTCCAATGGGTATTATGACCTTAAATTAAATGACAACTGCATGGAATGTTAAACAAATACACGCCAATTTTGAATGGGTCCGAATTTATCTTGCACGCAGTAGATCCATTCAACAAATTTTATTCCAGAGAGAAGTACCAATAATAAAAGAGATGAGTAATGACCCGCCAACTTCAGAAGATACACAGAAAAGTGCTGTGGAAGTCCAAGAGTTAGACGACATTAACAAACAAGGAATATTAAACTTCCCGCCGAAAAAGCCAATTAAACCATACCATCGGCATGACTTCTTAAAGGAAGTAAGTTGAACTTAAGCTTGTGGACTGGACCCGTAATCGTCCGGCAATGTTTCGGAAGTAATGAACATGAACAGTGTTTGCCGAGGTTTCCTAATGATGTCAATAGGAAACCTAGGTCAACATTGTGATTGTTGCGGAATTATAACGGGCCCTTTACCTTAATAGAATAAAACAAGATAGATATTATTGACAATAATATTGAATCTGTCCCGCGTCAGGATCACAACACGGTGCAAACAGTTTTCCAATTATACCCCGCTTTGCACGTGCACTAACGTGGGAAGCGGGGAATTATTGTCAAACTGTTATCCTGGACAGAGGCAAGTCTGCAATATCGCCCATTCACGATTAGTGATTAGCCGTTGCCTGACTTTCTAAGGATACTTTTGGACTCTGTCTTTCTACATATCGCAAAGGGAACACTCTGCTCAGACCGTACGGATGCACAGGCTGGCCAGAGTTTTGCTTTGCGCATATTTGAAATTGTGGTAATGTCATGCACAGGCTCATATTCATTCTGATTTTTTGCGAGAGATGCAGAGTATCAGTTAACATGCAAAGTTTTCATATCTAAAGATTTTATTGTTATAATATTTAGATTTATTTCAGTTATTGTTGTACTAATTCAATAAGAATTAATCAATTTCTTCCTTTATTGCACACTTAGATTATACTACTTTTCAAACAAAACTTCCAGAAACCCATTAAATTCGACAAACGATTCAAAAATCCATGTTGGTATGAAGGGGACCGTTTAAGATGTTTGCCATACTTCTTTCTGTTGGGTGTGAGAAAATGTGCCACAACATCGCTGTATGCCAACATTAAACAGCACCCTCAAGCTGCAGCGTTGGGAAGCAAGGAGCCTCAGTTCTTTGGATACGGACAGATGTACAACCGTGAGAATGATTTGTTTCCTAATATTGTCATTGTTTTGCTTGACACTTAACACCATTTCATCATTTGTATTCTGTAATGGTTTGGATCAGTTTGTAAGATCGTGTACTAGACTCTCATTCCGATTAAAACCATTCTAAATCACCCACTAAAGGTTCCATTTATTCATTCCTATCACCGAATCCAAACTCTCAATCAAAGTGCTGTCAGCACTGTAAATCGGACATCATTGAGAGGCTGGGATAGTGCAATAGTTCGCCAATCAAAAGGGCTCAAATTTGGACAATAAAAGTTGGTAAAATCTTTGCCCAATTTGTGAGTTTTTTGTCTTAACACTCCATCTTTTCGAGGACATCACTAGCTTATCCAACTTCGTGGGTCCGATTTTGAAAGTTTGCTGATTCGATAGCCCTCTGCTAGTCTAAATTATTTCTTAGCAGATTTTTTACGTTGTTATAATGAGCACACGCCAAGCTAAAAGCATGTCTGTTAATATTGTTCCTCTCTCTATAGAGTTTAAGAGCTGTTTAGCAACAAACATTTTTCATTAAACTATTTACAATTTTGATTACCAACATGTTTGTATTCCAAGCATTGGGTATCCCAAATACTATAAATGCATTTTCCCTCAAGAAACACGTGAAATCGCCAACTATGCTATTTATATCTTTTGTATCTGACCAATCGATTATATCTAGCAGCACTCTATGATTTTTCATAAGTTGTTCTAAAAATAGATCGCTCTTACTGCTATCCTATATCAGTTTATCGTATGTTTTTGTCAGTTTATTTGTTGTTGAATAATTTTTCTTCATACTCAAATTTGAATTTATTGAAAATACGATTGGAGCGTGATCAGGGTGCTCATTGAAATCAAATATTTCAAAATTACAAAATTATTTCTATTTGTTAACACATAGTCAACAGTACTCATTCCACCATGCGAACAAAAAGTAAACTTCCGACGCTCCCTGTTTGAGTGCAGACGACTATTGACCAATGACAAACAACTTAATTGACACATTTCGAGCAGACGATGTCCATTTGCATCTACCACGTGGTCTGAATTTACGCGTGGGTTTTGACCGAGTGATAATCATAACAGAATTTGATTGGTTGTCAGCCCTACAACTGTTAAATGACCGCTCGAGAAAAACATCAGAGCAGTAATATTGTAAGTGCTACAAATTTATTATACAGTTAACCTATTGTACGTTTCAACTCCTTTACTCAACCGAAAATCTTGTTATAAACACTGAAATTACTAACTGGTAATTACTAAAAGCGAAAATTACATCAAATTTTGTATTAGCCTCTTCTCTTTTTGTCGAAAAGTAAATAAGATAAAAACAAAGTTTGTAGATTGTGGCTGCAAAGGCCGTTTCTTCGGTGTTTAAAAACACATAATTTGGTTTGAACACATGCTCAGAAGATAATGGTAAAAATGTAGTGGGTCAAACAGACTGGATTTCTGGAAAAAGGTATATATAAATCGACTGTTTCGCAGTCCGATTTAAAAACGCTTCGAAATTGTTTAAAAACGCATCGAAATCGTTTGAAACCGATCAACATTTCTTTCAAATCGATCAAAAACTTGCACGATTATATGGACTGGTTGGTTTTTAAGCATCTTTATTGGCCATGATGGCGCAAAATCAGAAAAAAATACGTAGATTTTTATTAAGGCGAGTTATATCGGACAAAATTATCGAGAGTTTTTATTTCCCTTGAAAATCACTCGAACCTTGCTCATTATTGATATTCAATTTTTTCCCATAATCATTCCAAAAACATCCAATCGATCAATTGTTCGATGTTACGATCTGTTGGATCGATGTTATCCCTTGTCCGTAAAAGAGTTAATAAAATAATACGAATTAAATAAATGAGAATAGAGATATAAATTACCGAATACATTAACAAAATTATAATGACATTACTTAATGCTTTTCGGTAGATTATTTAGAAATATCGATAGATTATCACTTGATAATCTCACCGCAAAAACAATGAAATTATCAAAAACTTATACCCTACTTTTGTGCATTTCATCCTATCTGACGTCATCTATGCGGGGCGAAATAAGTGACGTCACAATGAACTTTGCATAGCAATCACGTGCAAAATGACGTGCATTGCTAAAATATGTCCTAGAAATTTAACATTTTGTCTCATTTTTACATTAAAGAAATAGAATAATCGTTTGTTTTTCGAGTAAGATCGATTAATATTTCATTTCGTGAAAAACAAAAGCTATATTTTCACTCGTGGCTCTGCCACTTGTGAAAATATAGCTATGGTTGTTCACTCAATGAAATATAAATCGATCTTACACTTAAACAAACGATTATCCTCTATATAATTAATGCTTTTCGAGGGATTATATAGATATAACTGTAGAATATTACTTGATAATCTGCCAAACCCGTGACAAAAACTAAAAGTTATTCCATATGCTTTACTTCGTATTTGACATTGAAATAAGCAACACCCAATAACTGACATCATCATATACGTTGAATAGCAGTTACGTACAAAAAAAGATGTTTTAAGAACAATTGTGCTAAAATTTTCACATTTGGTCTCTTTTTTTTGCATTTAAAATATCTTTTTTCGATTGATATCGATTGATTTTTAGCTCACCTGAGCACATCGTGCTCAAGGTGAGCTTTTGTGATCATTGAATGTCCGTAGTCCGTCGTGCGTCGTGCGTCGTGTGTCGTCCGGCGTCAACAATCTTAGTGTTTACACTCTAGAGGCCACAAATATGGCCCGATCTTCATTGAACTTAGTCAGAATGTTGGTCAGGTCACAAGGATGATCCCTATTGAAAATGGGAAGGATCTGTGCCATATCACGGGAAAAGGGGCCTTAATGACAATTTTCTTGTTTACACTCTAGAGGCCATAAATATGGCCCAATCTTTTTTTTTTTTTTTTTTTTTTTTTTTTTTGTATTGATATATTATTTTTTTTCTCCAACAAAACTAACATAATAGAGCAACATAAAGTTTAACAGTATTATGCTTTCAATATTTTTTTTGTTCGAAGTTTTAGACTATATAACTATTCAGTTTCTATATTCTATGATAATGTGATGTGGGTGTTCTCAATCCCTCCAAGATTGGATTTTGTGTTATTGAGATAAATCTTTCTAAATTTTTGCTTTGTAATTTTGCAAATTTACATTTTTGAATTTATTTGGTTGGATTAATCAATGCATTAATTCCACTGAAAAAAAAGACATACAGCTAGTGTCAATTTGGTTTTTTTGGTAGACAAAATTTACTATTTCTAAGTAGTTCAGAAGACTGCTAGGAGATCCTGGATATTTTTTAAATTTGTTTTTGTCTATTCTGTAGTTCTCGTCCTCCAAATCCAAGAGAAATAGATAATACCCTTTACACTAGTTAGTTCAGTTAAAGAGCCTCCCATCTACAGCGGATCATGAACTGTAGATACGATGCCCGAGAACTGAAAAGGTCAATGCAGACTATTGTTTGTTGTTACACGCCCGAAGGGTCGTATTATGTTATGGCCTCGGTCGTCCGTCCGTCCGTCTGTCCGTCTGTCTGTCTGTCTGTCCGTCTGTCCGTCTGTCCGTCCGTCTGTCCGTCCGTTAGCAATTTTTTGTGTGCGCAACTCCTTCTTAACTATCAATGGGAATAAGCTGAAACTACACACAATTACTCCCTATGATGTCTAGTTGTGCATAAGACCTTTGAAATTCAAATTGCTCCCGTCATTCCTGAGAAATTTTGAATTATCTGCCCTTTAATATAACAAAAATCACTGTTTTTTGTGTGCGCAACTCCTCCTAAACTATCAATGGGAATAATCTGAAACTACACACAATTACTCCCTATGATGTCTAGTTGTGCATAAGACCTTTGAAATTCCAATTGCTCCTGTCATTTCTGAGAAATCTTCAATTATCTGCCCTTTAATATAACAAAAATCACTGTTTTTTGTGTGCGCAACTCCTCCTTAACTATCAGTGGGAATAAGCTGAAACTACACACAATTACTCCCTATGATGTCTCGTTGTGCATAAGACCTTTGAAATTCAAATTGCTCCCGTCATTCCTGAGAAATCTTGAATTATCTGCCCTTTAATATAACAAAAATCACTGTTTTTTGTGTGCGCAACTCCTCCTAAACTATCAATGGGAATAAGCTGAAACTACACACAATTACTCCCTATGATGTCTAGTTGTGCATAAGATCTTTGAAATTCAAATTGCTCCCGTCATTCCTGAGAAATCTTGAATTATCTGCCCTTTAATATAAAAAAAATGGGAATGAGCTGAAACTAGACACATTTACTCCCTATGATGTTTAGTTGTGCATAAGACCTGTGAAATTCAAATTGCTTCAGTCAATCCTGAGAAATCTTGAATTATCTGCCCTTGAATTAAACGAAACTCACTGTATTTTGTGTGCAAATCCTCCTTAACTATCAATTGAAATGAGCTGAAACTAGACACAATTACTCTCTATGATGTCTTGTTTTGCGTAAGACTTTTCATTCAAAATGCTCCAGTTATTCTAGAGTTATCTTGGATTATCTGCCCTTGAGTTGATGAAAAACAAAATTTCTTGTCGGCTCATTTTCTCCTACATTATGGATGGGAATGAAAGGAAACTTGCCATAATGACTCTGTAGGTTGTCTTTTTGTGCTTAGGACTAAATATATTTTCATATTTAAATGTTATGGCACCAGTTGTTTGTCTGTCTGTTTGCAATATTTTTAGCTATCATTCAAGCTCACGCTACTGACAAGCCAATGTTTCTGACAAGTCCCTTCGGGCGTAAATGCGCCGCTCTGCGAAGCTCTTGTTGTTGTTATCGTTGTTTTCACCATTTAATATAAATAAAGTATGTGTACAAAAGTTATGCCACATAATTGTGTATAATAGGTTCTTGAGTTAGATTAATTTTTCTCATTATGTTTTGGAACACTGGTTTTGAAATTAACCAGCTCATGGCCAATAACACTTTTGATTAAAATTCATTTTTTCTATTCTTGATATAGGTGTTTTCCATGTCACCTTACATTATTTAAATCTTGTTATTATACACAACTATATTTGCATCTACATTTCTTAATTTACGTTATATTACATGTTACTTTTAGTCTATTGGGTTAACAAAGTTGGAGAATACAAAAATATTAATCAACAAAAAAAAAAAAAAAAAAAAAAAAAAAACACCCACGCATACATCCACCATCTTCACACAATCATTCATTAGACATTTAACAGAAAAAAAAACACATAACACACAATACTGGAGACATGGCACTGCACACTATCCATAATTTCTATATTAGTAATTTATTATTATTTTTTTTACGAAAGTCATGTTAAAGATTTGGAAGAACAGTTAGGGTGCTTTTATTTTTATTCGATGCAGGGGTTATCGGCTATATTTGGATTATAGACTTTTTTTTTAAATACATTAGGTTTGTACAAAGTTCATCCATGTTTTATTAAACGTTTCTATTTCATTGTTTAATATTGCTTGTTCTTTGCACATATTGTATTTTTTCAAGATGTATGACATGGACCCACATACTGATGGACGACATTTGTTTTTTCGACATTGAAAAATATATAGTTTGGTGAATATTAGAATTCAGTTTTTTGCTAATCTGTTGTCCGTATATCCAAATTCAACAGTTTTTAAGTCAATCGAATCAAACAATTGGTTTTGAAATCTTATCAAGTTTGTAAATATCGGTTTGGTGATTTCACAATGCCAGAATATATGATCCATGGTTTCTCTGTTCTCATTGCAGAAAGTACAGTTGGGATTATCAATGTATCGAATTTTTTCAAGATAATGGTTTGTGCCCAGGATTCTGTGCAAAATTCTTACTTGAACCCACTGAATTTTAGTGTCTGTACTGAAGGTAATATTTAATTTATCTTCCCAGCATTAAATACATACAGGCATATTTTTATTCGAATTCAAGTTTTTATAAATCTCTCATTTTGGCCCAATCGTTATGAAATTTGGTCAGAAGGTTGGCCAAGCCAAAAGGATGATCCCTATTGAAAATGGGAAGGATCTGTGCCATATCACGGGAAAAGGAGCCTTAATGACAATTTTCTTGTTTACACTCTAGAGGCCACAAATACGGCCCAATCTTCATGAAACTTAGTCAGAATGTTGACCAGGTCACAAGGATGATCCCTATTGAAAATGGGAAGGATCCGTGCCATATCACGGGAAAAGGGGCCTTAATGACTATTTTCTTGTTAACACTCTAGAGGCCACAAATATGACACAATCTTTATGAAATTTGGTCAGAAGGTTGGCCAAGCCAAAAGGATGATCCCTATTGAAAATGGGAAGGATCTGTGCCATATCAAGGGGAAAAGGGCTGTAATGGCAATTTTCTTGTTTACACTCTAGAGGCCACAAATTTGGCCCAATCTTTATGAAATTTGGTCAGAAGGTTTGCCAAGCCACAAGGATGATCCCTCTTGAAAATGGGAAGGATCTGTGCCATATCACGGAAAAAGGAGCCTTAATGACAATTTTCTTGTTTACACTCTAGAGACCACAAATATGGCCCAATCTTTATGAAATTCAGCAGAAGGTTGGCCAAGCCACACGGATGAACCCTATTTAAAATGGGAAGGATTCGTGCCATATCATGGAAAAAGGGGCCTTAATGACAAATTTCTTGTTCACCCTCTAGAAGCCACAAATACATCTCAATTTTCTTGAAACATGGTCAGAATAATGGCTAGGTCACATGGATGAACCCTTTTGAAAATTGGAAAGATCCGTGCCATATCGCAGGAAAAGGGGCTTAATAAACAATAATAAACAATTATCTTGTTAACACTTTAGAGGCCACAATCATGGCTCAATTTTTATGAAACTTGGTCTGAATGTTGGCCAGGTCACATGAAACTTGTTTAGAAAAGGCTAGAAAATGATGCAGGGATCATAGGAATAGAGTAATGTTTTTCTTTGAAAGATTTAATGGTCATTTAATGTTCTTTCAAGCATTTAATTTTGCTTAGGGAGAAGTCAAAAAGACGAAGGTGAGCGATATAGGACCATCATGGTCCTCTTGTTAATTTCGTGAACCATAAAAGCTATGTTATCATGCCTGGCTCCGCCACTTGTGAAAATATAGCTAGTATTTCACTCAATGAAATATATAGAGGATAATCATGTGTTGCAGTGTAAGACTGATTTATATTTCAATCAGTGAACAACAAAATGTATATTTTCATCAAATGAAATACCAATCGATCTTACTCGAAATCAAAAAAGAATATTCTATTTTCTCAAAGCGAAAATTAGACAAAATTTGAAAGTTCTTAGACATTTTTTCTTAAAATGCGTCATTTTGCACATGATTGCTATATGCAAGGTTCATGGTGACGTCACTTATTCTTCTCTGCTTAGATGACGTCGGATAGGACGAAATCAACGAAATCGAGGTGTATAAGTCGTTGGTTATTTCATTGGTTAGGCGGTGAGTTTATTAAAATGATAATAACCGTTATTCCTTGATAAACCACCGAAAAATCGATCTCACACTGCAACAAACGAGTATCCTCATTATTACAACCCTTTCGGCTTTACAAGTCGAAGGCCAGAAACACTTTTGTGTTGGCATCATGTCCACCCTTCTGCCTGTCGGTTAGCTCAGTCTATAACGCATTGTACTCTCGATCCTCGGGTCATGAGTTCGAGCTGCCGGTCGCTCAACTTTCATACGACAAGGTCATTGTGACACGAGTTATTTGTCGCCCATCTATGGACGTATGGTGATATCGTAATACGCAGAAGTGGGATGACATGCTAGTGGCTCGGATAAAATGCTTTAGTTGTACTTGTGAGTGAAACGAAATAAAAATATGAGTAGATTCACCAGCATCCGTAATATAACTTCTATAATGTTAAACATGGCGTTTAACCCCGTACAAACAAACTAAGTGACCAACAATTAACTAATAAACTTATAGTCGGTCTTCTTAAATTTTAACTCCCGTTTTCGCTATGAAATCTACAAACTCATATAGCAGGATTCTTTTGAACATTTTGCATCATAAAAAATATTTCTTTTTCAAATGAGATAGATCCACCGGAAAATTCAAGGAATGTTTTTTTCGGAATTCAAAAATAACATTCTACGTGTATTATTCGCCAAATAAAAGTTGTTCTTCAAGTTTAATTCTAAGTCCGAAAAGTCTTTCAATTCTTCTTGAGCGTCATACTTGAACATCTTCGGAGGCCAAAAAGAATGTTCTTTGCCAAACCCAACTATATTCCTCAGAAAAAATGAAGATAATGATCTTAAAAACACACACGGTTAAAAGAAAGATTATTATCAATGCCTGCACCGTTCCAACTACTATTTTGAATTATTTAGCCCTGTACAAACGATGACAAAACGGTACAAACTGTTTCTGTATAAAATATATAACAAAATATAGAAACAGTTTGCGCCGTTTTCTCAACCTGAGCGCATGGTAGCGTTCATTAATAATAATAATTTCAGAAACCCGAGGTGCAGATCAGCTGGCTAATTATATCAAAAGATTTGACGACAGTGCTGAAAAGATTGCTGCCGCTTCGAGAGACGCTAATGACACAAAGTCCTACAATAAGATGATTTTAGGTAAAGAGGGGTAAACGGTTATTTTTATTGAAATATATGACATGTTTTGTGGGAGAATTTTTAAGCAAACTGCATGCCCTTATCTATGAATATTGAATGGTATGGAATGGCAAAGACTTTCCTGCGAGTGTAATGAGGAAAACATTTCTATTTTTCTGTGCGTATTGTAAGGCAAACACTTAATCTTTTCTTGGATCATTGTATCAAAAGTTATATTTTTCTGGGCGTATTGTAACACAAACAGTTTTTTCTTGGGGTTTTGTATGACAAACATGAATATGAATATTAAATGGTATGAAATGGCAAAGACTTACACTTTCCTTAGAGTGTGATGAGGAAAACAGTTCTGTTTCTCTGGGCGTATGGTATGGCAAACACAATAACTTTTCTGGGTACATTGTAACAAAAAGTTTTATTTTTTTTTGGCGTATTGTAACACAAACACTCCTATTTTTCGTGAAGTTTTGTATGACAAACAATCCTATTTTCTTGGAGTATTGTATGGATAAAATTCTACTACTTGGGCGTATTGTTAAGGAAACAGTGCCATCTTCTGGGAGTTTTGTATGACAAACAATCCTATTTTCTAGGGAGGGGGGGGAGTTTATGGCAACATTTCTTCTTCTTGGGCGTATTGTTATGGAAACAGTATCATTTTCTGGGAGTTTTGTATTACAGTTCTGTTTTTTTTATGCCCCCGATAGGGAGGCATCATAAATTTGACTTGTCCGTCCGTCCGTCTGTCCGTCCGTCCGTCCGTCCGTCCGTCCGTCCGTCATTCCGTCCAAAAACTTTAACATTGGCCATAACTTCTAAATCAAAGCGGTGTCGGGGGCATTGTCATCTTACAGTGACAGCTCTTGTTTCTGCAGGTGACGGTAGTACCGATTCTATGTACGTAAATTACGACTGGCACCAGTTTCCTGGCAACAAAAATTTAAAGGAACCAAAATACCTAACACTAGATTATCTACACCATTTTGTACCGAGGGCAAAAATTATCCTCGTGTTCCGAGACCCAATTGAGAGGTAAAAGATTATTTACCCTGTTCTAAACAAACAATTCTTACTGTGCATTTATACTACTTGAGGTGGCCAGTTAAATAGAAATCTAATAATGATTTCTTCTCAGATATCAGGGCCCGAAATTATATAGACGATAATCGTTAGTTTCATAGTAAGATCGATTTATATTTCATTGAGTGAACAACAAAAGATATATATTCACGAGTGGCAGAGCCTTGAGTGAAAATATAGCTTTTGTTGTTCACGAAATGAAATATTAATCAATCTTACTCGAAAACAAACGATTACTCTATTTCTTTTATGCAAAAATAAGACAAATGTGAAATTTCTAGAACCTATTTTCGTTAAGCGGGTCATTTTTCACGTGTTTGCTATGCAACGTTCATTGTGACGTCACTTATTTCACCCCGCATAGACGACGTCAAATTAGGATGAAATGCACAAAAGCAGGGTATAGTTTTTGATAATTTCACTGCTTTTGCGGTTAGATAATCAAGTGATAGTCTACTTTTTTTCTCGATAAACCTCCAAAAAGCATTAAAGAAAAATTGTTCATCATACTAGAGTGAGAATTTTCTCAAACTTAGAATTCAAATAAATGTATGTACATAAAAGATAATATTGATAAGTTGTTATTCATGGCAACTTAGTTAATATTATCGTTACGTTCATACAGTTATATTGGTATTTAACAAGACTTACGGCTTAAGTATCAAATTGAAATTTTATAATATGCTCAGTTAAAAATGAGTGGAGTACCTAAAGAAAATTGACACTCGCCTCGTTCAAAACCGCCGCCGTCATAGCGCAGTTGGTAGCGCGTCGGACTGTCAATCTAGAGGTCCCGGGCGGCACTCATCCTCTCCGACTATTTTTCTCCCAACAAGAAGTTGTAAATCGTAAGATCGTGGGATAGCAGCTGGAGGCTAGGAAAACGATGTAATTCTAGTATTGGTTGTGGAAATACAAGGAGTCCATAGTTATGTGCTTCAGCCGCCGAGATATAACTGAAAGGTTGTTGAAAGCGGCGTAAAAACATTCAAACAAACAAAACGACCAAAACGATTCAAATTTGCTCGCTAAGCGCTTTATTTAACTCGTAATACACCCTCACTACAATCACCCAAAACCACTCCGAATCGTTCGAAAACGCTGCAAAATCTTTTAAACTATTACTTTTTTCGTTCAAATCAATAAAATCATTGTACTGTCTAAATGGTTAGCGTGGATTTTCAAGGATCTTAATCGTCCGTGGAGAATCGCAAACAGAAAAATGCGTTGATTTACAATAAGATATCGATAGTTTCTTCCAATTGTACGAAATTATCTATATCGTTTACTCCACTTTAATGTCATTCAAAACTCGCTCACCTTACTCTTACAATATAATTCAGAATAAATTCCAAAATCATTCAACAAGGGCGTAAATCCCATTACGCAATTTACGCAAGTGCGTAAAAGAAATAATCATGTGTTGAAAAACATCGTTGATGAATGACCATAACATCGAAACTACAGCTTATTCAAGCTGTAGTTACGATGTTTTGATTATTCCCCAACGCTCAAATCATTTAAAAGGGAGCGGACGGAGGCATTCATCTTTTGTAACAGTGCACATATTGCCTTTATCCCATATATTCTTTGGTTGTCGCCTTTTGAGTGCGTATAAATTTCGAGTTGCTAGATACGCCTATGTTCAAGTTGTCAATATGACGATGTTGTTAATTGTAGGGAATGGCATCTCTTGATCGTGGCAAGTCTCACGTTTTGTTATCCGACAATTTGACCAGCGTTCGCTTCTCATTATTTGATATATCTTTTTCAGGTTGTATTCCGAGTACATATTTGTGCACGGTGTTCTTTTCAAACAACAAAACACCAACCCATACTCCTTTCATAAATGTGTTGAATATTTGGTTGGTTTATACAGAGACTGTTTTAAACATAATTCGGTGAGGGGATGCGTTTATAATACCACAATACAGCACACAGTGGAACCTTCTGTAAGTTTACTAAAATTATTCTTAAGTAAATACTGATGTTTAAAGCCAAGGTTGAATTAAGATTATTCAATTTGTCTTGTTTCCGATGATAATAGTCCTTGAAATATAGCTACTTGATGCAAGAAGAGAATGTGATTGTAGTATTGTTGCGAGAAATATGTTGTCATATGTTCCGGCCCTCCAAATACGGCCAAAACCACTGTTCAAAATAGCTTTTAAACTCATTTTAGCCTTTTTTGAACGGTTTCCTGATATTATCACCTATACATATCTACATCATAACGATTCACCAAATGCGCTTACTCTAAGAAAAAAAACATTAACCCTTTCCTGTTTTACAAAATTTGCGACCTGTCCAAATTCAAAGGCTTTGCAGATGAAAATTTAAAGTGGATTTAATTTGAAAAATAACCATTCAGTAGGGTAGAAAATGGTATGGAAAAAGAAGAAATTGCTTGTCAGAAGCAATTTCTTCTTTTTTCACAATGTTTTCTCAATCATAAAATCATAGGCACGTAAAAAACAGAGATTAAACAGCAAAGGGTTAATGAATAATATTCCCCTAGGACAATTGGTTTTCCAAAAAAAATCTTTCGTTTCAGATGATAGTAAATCTGGGTATATACTATATCTATATGGAAGATATCCTACGAGTGTTTGGTAAAGACCGGGTGTTGGCATTACATATGGAAGATGTTAGCGATGCAAAGACGATGAAGAAAATTTTCGATTTTTTTGAAATGGGTAGGTGCTGCAAGTACCTGGTTTCGACGATTTGTATCTGGGGATTGAACTGAGCACGTGTTCAAGGCTTTTTAAGTTATTCTACGAAACAAATGACGTCGAAGTCATCACAGCAATTATTACGCCATTTTCGCGGATAAATAATAGCGTTATAAGTGACTCCACTTGTACTTTAAACCCCCGTGTAATATCAAAATATTCAATGGGGTTATTTCATTATACTATTAATGAGAAAATTAGAAAAGCATACACACAAAAAAACCTGCTTGATAGACATTAATTTAACATTAACAGTTATCTTTTGTATGTTCCATTTTATTCTCTATTTAGGAATTATTGTATTAAACACATTTCCAATATAACTCATTATATTTAAATTTTCGGCTTTTGCCTTCTTCAGAAAAAACAGCAAGATTTTTAAAATGTGAAGTTATGGATGTAACTTAATTGTATAAAATATTGCTGTTTATCTGAGGAAGGAATTAGCAGAAAAAAATTAGTGAGTTATATTGGAAAGTAGTTATCTTTTGGATTAACTTTTTATTCCATATTTCAGATGAATTACCCCCATTCAAGATAGAGAAAATAGTAGGAAGGCGGATGTTGAATACACGGAGATCAAAGTTCGCCGAGATTGGATCCATGCTATCAGTGACTCGCCATTTATTACAAAACTTTTATAAACCATTTAATCAACGCATGGCGGAACTAATGAATGACAAATACTTTCTATTTGAGAAAAGTTGATTACAGTTGATTATAGTCTTCATACAATTCTTTTCAAACTTGCACCGAAGAAGTAAACCAATAAAATATTATTATACTGCAAATAAAATTCTAGCATTTTCATGGGTGAATGCTGACCTTACATTGATATCTACGGCCGCTCCGGTATAACCTCTAATGGTTCCTTTAGGCGCCTCGCCGTGAACATAGACTAAAAATCGAAACAGTAATGGCAGCCATGATTCTCTCGCTTCGCGGATAACACGACCCGAGTATACACATTATACTACAGTTAAAAAGCATGTCGGGTAATAATATGCAAAAAAAAAAAAATATATAGATGACAATAAATACCTTAAATTTTAATAATCTGTACATTTAAAGTGCCAACTTTCAAGCAGGTTAAGCCAAGAACTGCTTTCATATCACAACATCGCAGAGTGTATCATTGTGACGTCACAGCTATATATGACGACACTTTGTACATGTTTATTTTTCATAGGGGCGCATTAAGGGATATTGGTAGTTTAAAAGAATTCGGTTAATACCAAGGCCTTAAATAGGCGAAAGACAGATATTTAGGTCTAAAAGTTTGAAGTATAATAAATTCGTTATACGGTTCCTTGCCTTGGTATATGACGATTTATTGCCGGCAGTAAAAAGTGATGTCAACCCTCGCCTACGGCTCGGGTGACATCATTTTTTCCAGCCGGGAATAAATCGTCATATACCCCGGCAGGAAACCGTATAACTTATAATGGTTCTTTTGAAGATGGATTATTTCTGTCAACGGTCTGGGGGAAAGTTTTTTTTAATCATACTATCCATGTTGTAGCAAAGGAATAGACAGATTTCATGCCCCTCGAAAAAATAGTCGCCGGCTTATGCACGTCCCTTCATCCTTCAGTCCTTTCCCTTCGTCCATCCAAAACCATATCTCCACAACCCTCTGGCAAGGTTGGATGATTTTGTTCCACTAAATATCATATTTGAGTAGAAAATTAGATGCCCTAGACCATACATTATTTGAAATATGTTTGTAAATACGTGTCAATAAAGGGGGGGGGGGGGGCTAAACATACCTAATTGGAAGCTCTCCGTTTGTCCAGCATAAACTTAAAAACACCTTAATTTGAGGTTTATAGTCTAGTTTATAGTGGATATAGTCTGCATATTTCTCAAGTACATTGCTTTTGGTAAGACCTTTCTGTTAATTTCGAGTTCAAGGTCATTAGTCAAGTTAAAAGTAATTTACGAGGTCGAGGAATCTATGGGTAAGGGATATTTCCTTCATATTTCAAAGGTGAATTTCTTGTTTTAAGGCCTTTATGATAGAGAACTAAATCAAGGTAATCAGTCAAAGTCAAGGTCATATTAAATATTTTCCATCATTAAAATGTTTAGGTTGGCCATATCTTTTAATTGGTTAGAGATATAGTGTTCTTATTTCAAGTGTGGATTGCTTTTGACATGACATTTTTGTTGGCATCGGTCAATGTCATTTTCAAGGTCAGACTTCTTTAGACTTGTAAAATTGCCCATAAGTTAACCAGAGGTTCAGTTAAGCACATATTGAAATTGAGAATCATTCCGCTTCAAAGCATTCAAAATCACTCGCTCAGCGCTCCAATCTTTCATTCCGAATAATCACTCAAAACACTCATAAAGCTCCGAAATTGTTCAAAAACGATTCGAAATTATTGAAAATGATTTAGACTTTAATCATATCGATTAAATAAGTGCATAATTCTATTCGCTGGTATTTATTATATAGGGTCTAATTTGTCCACATAGACACAAAATAAAAAAAACCGAAGTTTTTATTAAAGGGAGATAGAAATTTTTTCGATAATTTTGCCCACGAAATTATCTATTCTGTTTTACCTCCCTGAAACTTATTCGAATCTCGATCCACAAACTCATTCCATTACATTCCTAATTCATTCAAAAATATTTCATCTTTTCAAGTTCTCGATGTTTTAACTATTTAGTGTTATAGCCTTTGTTTCAAGACTATATTGCTTGTGACCTAACCTTTTAGAAGATATTTAGGTCAAGGCCAACAGCCTTCATATTTCACATGTGCTTTTTTTGCTTACTAAAAGGTTGTCATTGGAGAATGTTAATATAATTCGATTCCTTGGTAGCGCGTCGGGCCATCACTCAAAACGTCAGGACCGGGTTCTTTACCCGACGGGCCGCCGTCATAGCGCAGTTGGTAGCGCGTCGGACTGTCAATCTAGAGGTCCCGGGTTCGATCCCTGACGAAGGCACTCATTCTTTCCGACTATTTGTTTTTCACCAATGGGTTGATAATCGTTAACCTATGTGAGATAGCAGCTGGAGGCTAGGAAAGTATGTGGTGGTTGTACTGGTGAGAGAAATACCAGGAAACCATTGTTAGGTGCTCCAGCCGCCGCGATATAGCTGAAATAATGTTGAAAGCGGCGTAAAACTCCACTCAATCAATCAATCTTTACCCGACGGCGGCACATGTCCTTTCCGACTATTTGTCTCTCGCCAATTGGTTGGTAATCGTCGACCTATGTTTGATAGCTACGGAAGCTAGGAAAGGATGTTTGCGGAGTACTGGTATGAGAAATACTAGGAATCCATTCTGAGGTGCTTCAGCAGCGATTAGACTGAAAGGTTGTTAAAAGTGGTATTAAATCCCATTCAAACAAACAAATAAAAACATCATTAGGATTCTTTATTTTGAAAATGGGATCTATCAAGCATAACGGAAAAGGGGGCTTTATGAAATATTATGTTTATCTCATAAGTATACAAATATCCATGGGATAACATCCCGTATGATATTATTTATTATATCACATAGTTATTTTTAGAACAATGATATAATGCGGTTATTTTTAGAAACTTACATTTCAGTTAGAAACATCGACGAAAACAAAATCAAATAAAGGTTACAAGATGATTAAAATACAGTCTTTGTTTATTGTATGAAAAAAACATCTAACCCGGTTTTAAGTAATAGTTATAGTTCATTTCTGACAATTTACGCGATATAACCTAAGCGGAGCGTTAGCGGAGCGCAAGGTTATACGCGTAAATTGTCAGAATATGAACTATAACTGTTTTACCGATCGTCTTATTTTTTCATCAAATAACGCTAGGTCAAATGAGCTGCGCGTCAATCAATGATGTCAGTCATTTTGTTGCGTCATACATTCTTCAATCAAATCGAGGTAAGCAAAAAGTGGGAGGAGCAAATTTAATTTCCATCGGGTTTATGTAATTATTTTGTCATTTGGCGAGACAAAATTAGTTGAGAACGTTCGGGAAACAAAACCTCGTGGATGCTGCTAGCGGGTTTTGTATTATTTTTAGTTAATTTTTGTGGACATTGTGTCTCCATTTTGGAATTTCGATCGCATATTCAGCCACGCAGAGGTAGCGAGTCGGACCATCATTCAAAAGGTCCCGGGTTCAATCCCCGACGGCGGCACACATCCTTTCCGACTATTTGTCTCCCACCAATGGATCGATAATCGTATACCTATGTGGGAAAGCAGCTGGAGGCTAGGAAATGAATGGCAGTACTGGTTTGGGAAATACCAGGAATTCATTGATAGTTGCTCTAGCCGCAGAGATACAACTGATTGATTGTTGAAATCGGTGTTAAACCCCATACAAAAATAAACAAACAAACAAAAAGCAAACAAAAAACCACGGCATATTCATTATCAATAATATAAAGTTTTCAACAAGACGTAACTAGAAAACATTCATAGTGTATTGAAAAGCTGCAATAATCAACCAAGTTTTGGTTCCCCAACGATACGTCAAGGTTAAACGGGTCACGTTGGCTTTCGATATTGGTCAGCTATCATAGGCCTAACATGCTTCGAATCACTCTTTATGCAAATATTTGTATCTCTGGAATCCTTGTAGAATTAGGAATTTATATTTTTTCTACAATTATTTTGCATACATGTACCTTTCATAGGAACATTTGATTGCATTTTGTTAAGATTTGGACCTTGAGAACTACTAAATCAAAATGTCGTTCAAAAGATCCAGAGTATTCATTTTAAAAAGGAAGTGAAATTTTATATCGTTTCAATCCTGTTGTCTTTTCTTTCTATGACAATGTGAAAATGGAGAACAGAAAGGCTTGGTTCGAGCAAACTCGTCGATCTCATTCTTACTGCTGTATACCATGTAGATTAATATCTATTATCAGAATCATTGATTTATCGGCTAAATTTTCTTTTGATTAACACACAGAAAAAATATTCAAGATTTTTCTCCTTTTTAAGTGAGTAATTAATTGTGTATAAGCATAATTCAAAAGAAAATTCATAAAAAATTTTTTGAATTAATAGGGCCTACTCTATTACAAGTAAAGGGTCTTTCGGGACATTTTATTAATCAAGATTATGACGTCACTGTCTCGTAGTAGTCCCCGCCCTTTGTGAACTAAAGTCACGTAGCTCACTTATTCGAGCAGATCGCCAGGTTATGGGATATATTTTTTGAATCTCAAACGAAATAGCGGCCTTTCATTGGAGGAAAAAATAGGACGATCGGTAAGATTTGATAATTGTCTCGGCAGAGCCTCGACAATTATCAATTCTTCCAACCTCGTTCGATATTTTTTCATACAAAACACTCAGTACGTATTACATATATATAACCTAGTTATCGCAATAGAACCAACTTTGATCCGATTTGCTACAAACTTGCACATGGTTATGATATCATAATAGAGATTGTTCCTTTCTAAAAGAGACTAGGTCGATCAAGTTTCATAAGAAAAAGGGTCTTATGGAAACTTATCAAAATACACTCGTTATCGCGATAAGTTCCCAAGTTTTTATCTAATTTGCATAAAATCTCAAGAGAGGTGTACCAATATACGGATGGTTTCATTCGAAAACGAGCCACGACTGTCAAGTATAGCAGCAAGGGGACCTTATGAATATTTACATAATTAACCTGGTTATCGCGATAGAATCCGCAGTGCTCTTCTCATTTGCTTCAAACTTTCACAGACTGATTGTAACTTCATAAGGTTGGTTCTTTGCGAAAATGGGTCACGCAAGTGAAAGTATCAGAGTAAAAGGGGCCTCATTAAACTTCGATAAATGAACCTCCTTATCGTAATCATGGATTTAGGGTCCGCGTCGTAATTTATACTCCGCAGTTTTTGCTGATATGCTGCACATCTTCACATAATGATTGTGCTGACGAATGGATTATATTCTAAAAATGGCTGAGTTTACAATAGAGTTCTTACACAGCCAGTAATTAAATATCGGGCCGCCATCGGCCAAACATTCCTTGATATATAGTGAACGACATTGGCTGCCGTGGTGCACCTAGACGGTTAGGCAACTCGGAAAAATTACTAGCCCGACATCGGTCTAATATCCTTTACACAGCGGCCTTTTGTGGATTGTAGTAAACAGATCCCCGCAGTCGGGAACCCTCGGCGATTCTACATTATAATATGACCTACGTTTCCGAAGTGAAATAACCCCGTTGAATATTTTTGATATTACACGGGTGTTATTACACTAGTGGAATAACTATGCAAATGAGGTCAGAGCGAATAGCAACGCTATTTTGTAACCGCAAAAATGACGTCATAATCTATGTTTTGTGACGTCATTTTTAAACGGCGTTATTAGTTTCACGGAAAATTGAAACGTTGAATTTCAAGATTTTTGACGATTTTTCGCTAAAATTCGGGTCATATTATAAACAGAATATAAAATTTGTGCTCATAAAATACAGAATTTATTAAACTCGTCATTAAAAACAGATAAAAACTCGGCGTAGTCTCGTTTTTATCTGTTTAAAGAAAATTGAAACGTTGAATTTTGACGATTTTTCGCTAAAATTCGGGTCATATTATAAACAAAATATAAAATTTGTGCTCATAAAATACAGAATTTATTAAACTCGTCATTAAAAACAGATAAAAACTCGGCGTAGTCTCGTTTTTATCTGTTTAAAGATGACTCGTTTAATAAATTCGGTATTCCACGACCACTCATTTAATATCCTCTATGTATTGACCTCTGGAATATTAAGGGCGCAACCATGAAACCGCGTCGTTTCGCACATGGACTAACATAACGTTACAATCAATCCAACTAAGGATGACGTTGCATAAAACAAAATCTACGAAAGAATAAAACTGGGCATGACTTGATAACAAAACACATTTTCTCATTAAATTATATAATGCCCAAAATATCTCAACGGACGGTCGGGAAGCATTAGCGAAATGTATTTTCTTCAAGTTATTTGGCCGATTTCCAACCAGAGACCAAAGTACCTGAACAATGACCAAAAATAACTACACTTACGTCCGAGGTACGAGGAACGATCCAGAATTTCGTAAGAAGAGCAAAAAACTTTCTCATTTTTCACTTTTTTTCAGTATACAATTTAGTAAATGTGCAGTTTAGTATCTACGGAGAGCATTAATGTTATAATTTTTGCAGAATATCTTAAGCGGCCTTAAAATACTTTACCATAGTAACACATCTGTGCCTAGGCGGGGGAGCGTGAAAAAACTATTAAAAATCTGTTTAATAAATCAACATTTCTGTATTTTTTTTAAACTTTAGACGTAAGTCCATTACTGAATTAAATAAGAAACTAAAAGAAGACTACTTGTCATATTGAACGTTTGTTGTTAGGCTATTTAAGTACACAGAATATTTCGAATAATACAGAATATTCGAGGGTAAAATGACTAGACGTCAGCTCCAAAATAAGAATGCCGTTTATTTTCGAATTTTGTCAGGATTTAAGTTATTCACCAACAAAGAAAATCAGATAATTTAGAAAGATAATAAAATGTGCGTAAGAGAACTTTTCCTAAAGCAACCCCGGATATTCGAAGAGAGCCAGTCTTCATAGGAGGATTTAAAATGATCTAAAGAGTTTCAACGAACGAGCTTGTCCCTATTGTTTCTCATTATTTTCCCAAAATGAAGGTCATGTACACGGGTCTCCGTTTTAATAGATTACCATGCATACAGAAATTGTACACAATTTTGACTGTAAATGGTACGTAAAAAAAATTCTTTAAGTTGGTGTATCAGACACAGAAAGGCATGAGAGTTAGCAGAGGCTTAAAAGTTAATAATGGCGTCGCATGTTTCGTTTTGCTCCCGAGCCTACGAGTAGGGTCTCTGTCTTGATTTATGCACTGAACAGCCGCTATTAAATGTAAACATTTAAAAAAAAAATCCACGTTAATTACACAGATGACACATTTAAAGACTGTTTAATTTTTATTTTGATAATTAGTTTTCTGCAGATTCATACCCCATTTTACGAACTTTTGGATCAACCCTCGTACTTTGCAATTTACGGAAAAGTCCGTGTGATGTTCCAAATGCAAATTCTAGGTGGTTATGAAACTTGGGCACATGCTCTTTCGACAAATCCATGAATTTTGCGGGCCGCTGTCGACCAGATATCTAAAAGAACCTATTCAATTATCCACTGTGGGCCAGCAATTATCTCGATGTGTTATCCATGTGTCATCCATTGGGCATATTGACTGACCAGCTGGGACATTGGATTCCAGACGTATTGAACGACAAAGATTTGGATGACACTTTACGGGGAAATTCATATTGGCTATAAATAGGAAACTTTGTTAATTTGAATGAGGTTTAAGGCTGATTTGAAAGAATAGTCATTTCGTGGCGGTTGGGGCACAGGTATTTCTCGCGACGGTGGTACCATTTCATCCTTTCCTAAAATCCGGATCTTATCCCACATAGGTCTACGGTTATCAACCTATTGAACAGAGGAAATAACCTTGAAGGATATCTCCAACCGTCTGGGATCAAACCGATCACATTTCATGATTGCGAGTCTATAGAGCCACCAACTTCGCTATTGCGGCGGACTTGTGAGGAAAAAAAGGACCGAATTCGCTATTAAATGATCTTTTTGGATTTAGGTGGATCTAAAAACGGTTTTTAGGTAGAACAGGACAATAGCGTTTTTTTTAGACAAGTGCATAATCATTGGTATCTATGGAAACATTGAGTTAGCGCGATCTCAACCGTGTAAGTTTTTTTTTACGTTTAATTCAAATTTACGTTACCATGACGTCGTTAAATTGACGTTTACGCGCGAATTTCACAAATAACCATTCGCGTTCTTTAACACTTACCCTGATCTAATTTAAGGTGATTCAATTCGATGGAACATACCAAAATGAAGTTGAATGAATTAGATTTATCATTGGCGTTTAATTAGTACATTGTTATAACTAAAGATAGATACATAAGATTGAATCAAATTTAAATTTTCATTTTTTTTGTCCTAAAAATAGCGTTAAACCTATTTAAAAAATGGCCCCATGAAAGTTATTTGAAATTTGATATTTTTTTGTCCAGCTTACTTTTCATATGCTCGCGTCTTTCTGTGACGTTTGACCATACGGAATTTCTACAATTGAGGTTCAAAGTTTACCACCATATCGTCAGAAGTTGGAAAAAGACAAACGCGGTGCGTCGAAAAAATCGCTCAATTCTTTTGGCAGACTTCACTAAAAGTATTTGATAGATTTCTGTATATAGAAAAAACAATGTCAAAAAAGTGTCTTCGTTTAAGACATGCATTGATGTTTTTCCGTTTTATTTGAAATGGTATCACTGTACCCCAATTCATCTTTGCATGAGCTAATTAATTGTAACGTCATAACGTCGAGTCAGTTTTCATTTATAGCGACGTCGACGTAAAACTTATTGAAGTCATCGATCAGCAACACTTGTGTTAGGTAAAATCATGTGTACAACGAAGCTCCCCGTGTACATTGGAATAAAGTTTTGAGGGCCCTTTCCTCAAAGACCTTTGAACAGTTCTGTGATTTTTTATCTTTTTAGCTCACCTTAGCACAAAGTGCTAAAGGTGAGATATTGTGATCACTCATCGTCCGTCTACTGTCTACCATCCGTCTGTCTATCCGTCAACAATCTCTCAAAACATCTCCTCATAAACTACTGGACCAATTAATCTGAAACTTGCAAGGGATGTTCCCTATGTGAAACTCTTCAAAAGAAGTTTAAATAATTTAAATCTACCACAGTTGTTATGGGAATTTCATCAAAATTCTAGTTTCCCTGGTCACAGAAAGACGGAAAATTGCCATAGAAATGAGAAAAAAAATCATCTTCTTCTGAACCACTGGGCCAAATAAGCTGAAACTTGGTAGGGAGGATCCTTGGGTGAAGCTCTACCAAGTTGTAAAAAATATTTATTCAATCAAAAACACTGATTTTCATGGTAACGGAAATGTCAAAAATTGCCGAAATCCTTGAAAAAAAAATCATCTTCTCATAAACCATTGGGCCAATTAATCCTAAATTTGACAGAGGTGTTCTAAGGGTGTAGGTCTACTAAAGTTGTAAAATGAATCCAATTCCATAAATAACTCTGGTGGCCATGGTAACAGAGAGGTTGAAAATTTATGAAAATTTGAAAAAAAATCAAATTGCAGTAGGATGAAATGAAAGTCTGTTTCTTACGAAACCATCCTAAATACACATCAAACAATCTTTGGTATTCATTATATGGTAGACAAATTATGAGCTGACTTACTCAGGTGAGCGATATAGGACCATCGTGGTTGTCTTTTTTTCCCTATAGATCGCAAAAGAATTCAAATACGCATAGGAAAATATTAGGTGTAACGTAAACGAGAACGTCATGATTTGTGCTCTTGAAATACATATTTGTTTTGCTTGTGATCTTAAACAGATGTTAAACTCGGCACAGCCTCGTTTTTATCCGTTTAAAGATGAACCGTTTAATAAATCGGTATTCCATGACCACTAATTCAATATCCTCCATATAAATTGAACAAAGATGTAAATATATAATACGTATTTAGTGTTTGTATGAGAAAAAATATCTAACGAGGGTGGGAGAATTGATCATTGTCGAGGCTCTGCCGAGACAATTGTCAATTCCCACTACCGAGTTAGATATTTTTTTCACACAATACACTAAGTACGTAATATATTTATCTTATAACCTCTATTTGCCTTGTTTTCGTAGATGTTTTTAAAAGAAATGCAAGTTTCTAAAAATTACCGCAATATATCTTTGTTCTAAACATAACTATGTGATATCATAAAATATATCATATGGAATGTTATCACACGGATATTTGTATAGTTATAAGATAAATATATATCTGTGGTAGCCAGAAAACCATCTCAGGCCAACGTGGCCCACTTTTTTATTTTCTCAATCAATAATGAAATCCCAAATATGTTCATCTGTAACATATGTTTTGTAGAGAAACATATGTTTTCTAATTGCTTCTAAGACAGATAATAACGTTGTTCAACATTTATTCATCTTATTAGTATAGCTAGAGAAATAAAGAAAATAATGGAATTTTTAGGTGTCTTTTTTTTTATTTTTGCGAGAGTCTTTAAAAGAAATCGATACTTCTTTTTCAGCTGTACTTACCGAAGATCGAAAGTGCTTAAAACGACGACGTGTTTCACGTCCGATGGCCGCCCGGCGTAACGGGCACTACACTCCTCAAAACTCCTAAGCGGCCACTTGCTTTTTTGGACATATGTTATAATTGCCGAATTCCCTTGAATAATGTGGGCAAGCCATTCATTTAGTTATCAAGAAAAAAGAAGCAAAGAAATCCATCAAGAAATGATTTAAAATTAAACGAATGTAGGAGTACCCTCGATTTCAAAGTTAACATTGGCGGGTGGGGTATTTTTTACTTTTTCGTTAGGGTTACGAATGTGTACAGAATTGTGGCATTTCTTTTATTTTTTAGGAGTCCACAGATGTTACACCACTGATATCAGTACATAAAATTGATGTGACTTGCTTTTTTTCAAGTGTCGAAAATTTCAAATTCTTCTGAAAATTGTCAATTTTGTGACTTTTGAATTTTCAGAGGAATTACAGGCATTTGATTCCGTCTTTAGGACATCCCGATGCATGATTTTACAAAAGAATTGGACAGACTGATGACTGAATGGCCACTCTTTTAATATGCAAGTTCACATTTCAAATAATCGTTGAAAGTGTGTGAAAAATAGAAAACTCTGAGGTGGCTGCTTAGAAGTTTTGAGAAGTGTATCTTTACTTGTCGACACTCTAGATTCCAAAGTTTTGGCCTGATTTCTCAAGTCTTTGTCAGACTGATTGTACTGTCACATTGATGACAACCTGCGTCATTTAGCAGAGCTGTTGGATATCTGCCATTTTGATCGTGGAAAGTGTGTGAAAATTGCTTAGAATACCTTATAATATGGACTACGTTGCGGGAGTGAAATAAACCCGTTTTTTTTTTTTTTTTTTTTTTTTTTTTTTTTGATATTACACAGGTCTTATTACACTAGTGGAATAATGCAAATGGGCTCAGAGCGAATGGCAACGCTATTTTGTAACCGCGAAAATGACGTCATGAATTTTACATTGTGACGTCAGTTTTAAACGGTATTATAAGTTTCGCGGAAAATTGAAATGTTAAACATCAAGAATTTTGACGATTCGTCTCGAAAATTCGGGTCATATTATAAATAGTTTATCGAATTTGTGTTCATAAATACCGAATTAATTAAACTCGTCATCTTAAACAGTTGAAAACTCGGCACAGCCTAGTTTTTATCTGTTTATAGATGACTCGTTAAATAAATTCAGTATTCAAGGACCACTCATTCAATATCCTCTATGAATATAATACCGAAACCATCGCAATATTTATCTCATCTGGTAACGGTAAATATGTTTGACGTTAAGGTGTATGAAATAGGCAAACTACCGCATTGATTCTCTAAACTCTTCCGTATACTATTCACGGCGGTCATTCCAACTGTTGCTATTCCAACCACTTGGCTGGGTCAATCGCTTCGAAAGTTTGTCGCGGTTATTGACAATACATATGGTTTAGACCCATTTATTTTACATCGATTGGGAAACAAGTTCTTACAACTTAGATTAATCCCTCTCGATTCTGCTTCCTGCTTCCAGGAAAATTCACCAGTACTCGCGCCGAAAGTGTGGGCCAATGAAAGAACCAAGATCGTTTGTCGCTCCCAGAATCGAACTGAGGACCTTTGGGTCAAGAATCGATGCTTTACCTCTAGACCACGGACATCGATACATATCACTTTCACACTCAAACACAGTTTTTACTAACGAAGGAAGGTTTGATATACTAGATGGGCTAGATTTTTTGGACAAACCTAAGATAATGTTATATAACGAGCTAAGGGATTTGGCATCCAAAAAACAAGTTGCTTGCGAAATTAAGGTGGAAGAGGACAATAGCGTTTTTTGAGATAAGTGCACATATATTGGTATCTATCGAAACGTTGTGTTAGCGCGATCTCAACGGTGTACGTTTTTAGTCCACTACCGGCGAAAGCCGAAGGGGACTATAGGTTTGCGCTCCGTCCGTCTGTCCGTCCGTTGATTTTGTTGATGATTGAGATGTTGGACTTAGAAAATTACCAGGAAATTTCTGTTTTCCAGGTTTTTTTTTCTTAACCCTTGGAGATATAGAGCTGATTTTTGGTATGTGGGTCCGCATCAATGGGTTACAGAACAAGTTTGAGTTTAGTTCCGGTCTATTGATTTTTATGGAAGATTGAGATGCTGGACTTAGAAAATTACCAGGAAATTTCAGTTTTCCAGGTTTTTTTTTCTTTATCCTTGGAGATATAGAGCTGATTTTTGGTATGTGAGTCCGCATTAATTGGTTACAAAACAAGTTTGAGTTTGGTTCCGGTCCATTCATTTTTGTGGAAGATCCAGATGCTGGTTTTCCGGACTTTTTTTCTTAACCCTTGGAGATCTAGAGCTGATATATAAAATCTGATACAACTGTAATGCTTAGGAGATGTACACTCATGTCGGGCAATTCTGCGCGTCGTCTAATGCTGCGCAGCTATATGACGTCATGAAAACTAAGAAAATGGCCGCTAGACATAAAATCAGAACAACCTATTTTTCAAATCCAAAAATTCGATCAATCAATCTTTTAGAACAAAAAAGTTCATACGTGTATTTTAAAGTAAAGAGATTTCCCTTTTTTCTTAGTGTTTTTCATTTTAATTCTAACAGATTTACGGGCAATAAGTTAGGTTCTTTCCTGCACTGCGCGGGTTTAGCCGACGAAAACTTCGTTGATAAATACGACGGTGCCTCTGTTCATCATCGGATTATGTAATTTTAGTTACAATTTACTCTAGATAAAATGTCTTTAACATATCAAAAATGGTATATGAGTTCAATCGTGTATTCATTTTTTGAGTACATGCAAAATCTTTACATGAATTTTGTACTTGAGTTTCTTAAGTGCGCAGGATTAGCCGACTGCACTGTAGTAATACCTTTACCACCCCAAAAAGATACTGCTCTAGGGATATATATAAATCCGGTAGGGGACATTTGTATTGCCATGCAATACTTCAGAATGTTTGTTTAATGTTCAATGTAGAATTTACGTTACCATGACGTCGTTAAAATGACGCTTTCGCGCGTTTTTCACAAATGACCCTTCGCGTTCTTAAACCCTTACCCTGATCGTATTTTAGGTGATTCAATTCAATTAAATACACCAAAATGCAGTTGAATGAATTGGAAAAGACGGCGATATAGGATTACCTCCCAATAAATTCAGTCAAAACTCGCCCCACACTCATTCAATTTCATTCCTTAATCATTCCAAATCATTCACCTCGTCAATTGCACGATGAAGTTAACTGTTACTCCGCTCTATATGTTAGTACACATGATAGCGGAGTTTAATTTCTGAAACGTTTTGAACGAGAACATTTTCATATTGATCGCAGGAAAGATGTCACTATATTCAAACGGCGTCACGTGTTGTTTGGTTAAAACTTTGTCGAATTTGTCATTCGCCGTATTACATTTATTTTCTATTTGGATATGGAAGTCTTTTCGTGTGCAAGGTATGTTAAGGTCATTCTTACGAATTTTAAAACATTTAATAGATACACGTTATTTTTTTGAATTGAGGTTTCCATTCTTAGCATCCAGCTGCTACATATAACATCGTGAAATTGACAAGGTGAATGATTTTAGAATGATTTAGGAATGAAATTGAATGAGTGTATGGAACGAGTTTTTAATGAATTTAATGGGAGGTAATCCCATATCGCAAATTTTGTTCAGGATGATTGATAGAATAATATAGTTTCCGAGAGAGAGTTTTTTTGATAAAAAAAAAAAAAACAAACGAAAAAGAGGGTTGTAAGTTAAAATTCACAAACTATTTTGAAAAAAGGTCCGCCCTTCACCAATATCCCATCAAAATAATAATAATAATAATAATAATAATAAATTTGGTTGAAATCTGCCGTTTTGTTTCTGGGGGGAAAATTTCTAAAGATTGGTGGTCAAAATAAGCCCAGTCCTCTCACGCCCATAATTGGGGGTCAATCACAATTATACGAACAATCTTTCACCAAGGAAACACCCTGGCAAACTTTCTTTAAAATAATCTTAGGGATTCAGGAGGAGAAGAAACTATAAGACAGTTGACGACGCATGACTCACGGCGCACTCAGGGCGATCCTAAAAGCTCCCCTAGAGCTCGTTGTGCCTAGGTGAGCTTATAAACCGTATTTAAATCCGGTCAAAATAAAAAAAGCTGTAATACAGGAATTATTTCATGTCTTGGCATAACAAATAATTATAGCATAGGACATTATGTCCTAACTTAAATTAATACACAGCAGGAAAATACAATCAAAGGAAAAAGTTATATGAGTTATTATAATCTATAATTTTTCCCCTGTCAGGGCGGAGCCTAAGTAAAAGTTCGATGCACTTAAGGTTAAGGCAATTCAGCCTTTATTTATAATCATTTTCTTCGACATAAATAACTTCAGTCCTTAAAACGTAGTTTGGCAACCAAACCCTCGTAACTTCAGCTTGACAAAGCTGAAGTTACGTGGCTTCGGTAACCGAACGATTAAACGAGTTCACTTTTTTTCTAAGTACGTGAATCCTTTAAGCTTTTCGAGTCCGTTATTTGCACGAGATTACGATAATTACCGACTTACTTTTGAAATAAGCAAAAATAATGAAAAGTAAGTTCGCCAAATTACGTCAAGCCTAACCCTTCCCTACCACTTGAATAATAACGCAGAATACTAGTAACAATCAATACTGCAAGTGCATTGTTTACACTGCTCTAGCTGAGTTGAAATTATATCTTTAATAAACATCGGTTGTCAAGACATTAGCAACTATTCTCTCTGTAAATTTCTTTGGCTTTAGGTCTGGTATTAGCTTTGGCCTACAAATTCGGCAGATAACTTTTGAAATTCACCGGAAAGCAGAATCGAATAGGATTGGAATAAGATTTTGGAACTGGATTTCCTGTTGTGGTGAAACGAAACTGATAAAAATAATTACAATTATGATAATAATCACTTTCAAAAGCTAACGAGAATGGCTTTTTTTTTCTTAAAAAAAGTTCTTTTATTTTAAGCTCACCTAAGCACAAAGTCCTAAAAGTGAGCCTTGGTGGTTAGGTGCGTGTCCGTCGCCCGTCGTACGTCGAGCTAAATGCGTCGTGGGACGTCAGCAGTTATCTTGTATCCATTCTAGAGGTCAGAATGAAATCGAAACTGGGCCAAGGGGCCAAGAGGTCTTATGTTAATTAAAAACTTTGTTTACACTCTAGAGATCACACTTTTGCCCACTAGAAATTTTGTCAGAATTATTGCCATGAAAAAATCTCGGACGACTCTGAAGTTTGGTCAAGTGAGGTCAAAAACTAGGTCACTAGGTCAAATCTCAGCATAACCTTGTATGCATTCTACAGGTCATTTTTCCCTATCAATCTGGACTTTGGTCAGATTGATTGTCTTTATAAAATATCTGGCTAGTTCGCAATTGGCTCGAGTGGGTCAAAAACAAGGTCACGGGTCAAATCATAGAAAAAATCTAATCTAATCTAATCTAAAGGTCACAATTTTGGTCCTATAAACCTGAATTTGGGACAGAATGATTGTTTTGTCGAATGAGTTCGAAATTTGGCCAGGTGGGATTGAAAACTAGGTCACGGTGTCAAATCTTGGAAAAACCTTGTATGCACACTAGAGGTTACAATATTTGTTAAATCAACCTGAAATATGGTCAGATTGATTGAATTGATAAAATCTCGGACGAGTTTGACATGGGGTTAAGTGGGTCAAAAACTAGATCACGGGTCTAAATCTTAGAGAACCTTGTATACACTCTAGATGTCACATTTTTGCCCAATTAACCAGAAATTTTTTCAGAATGATTGTCTTGATGTAATCTTGGACGAGTCGGAAGTTTGTTCAAGTGTGGTCAAAAACTAGGTCACGGGGTAAAATATTAGAAAACCTTGTATGCATTCAAGAGGTCACATTTTTTGCCCAATCAACCCGAAATTTGGTAAGAATTGTTGTATTGATAAAATCCTAGAATAGTTCGAAATTTGGTCAAGTGTGGTAAAAACTAGGTTACAGTTCAAATCTTAGAAAACCTTGTATGCACTCTAATGAACACATGTATACACTGTAGTACATGATCACTAAGTATAATCCATAATTAATACCCTGGCAGGGCGGGGCCTAAGTAACGGGTCATTGCATTTAAGGTTTAGGTAAATCAGCTTACTTCTACACAGCATCTTACTTCTACACAGTCGACATAAATAACTCAAATCCTTAAATCATAAATGGTGACCAAATCCTCGTAACTTCAGCATAATCGAGCTGAAGTTACGAGGCTTTGGTTACCAAACGATGAAATGCGTTCAATCTCTCAAAGCACGTGAATCCTTTGGTTAAATTACAGTTATTTGCATGCGTAAACAATAAAGAACCCAAAATTTTGAAAAGTTAAATCGCCAAATTACGTCACGGCTAAGCCCCGCCCTGCCAGTTCATTAATAACAGAACAGAACAGAACAGAACATACTTTATTTAGACAAGTACATAGTACATGGTCAAAAATACAAACATATATAATACATGCATAATAACGCAGAATACATTTAGTCAAGCACATTTCTTATGTTTTTAACTGTGCATGGGTTAGTTGCTTAATGTATGAAAAGACAAGTTATTTCGCCTATTTTGGATAGCTGACAATGTGTTTCAGTGATTAATGGCTCTTTGTGCGTTAGCGATGCACATTTTTTCAATATGTTACTAGTGTATACATTTTTATGAAGTTAAAGAAAAGGTGGTTCTCATGGTATATTCATGAAATCGACTGTGCGTTGCATTTTAGCCACCTCTTCTATGATTAAAAATTCAAATAATAAGTTTTATTATTATTTGACACAATCATCTGAAGAATTTATTTCCGTTACGGTTCATTGCTCACGCTACACGCGAGACGCACTATATAGTCACGAAAGCAGAGAAGCAATTTTGAATCTCATTTCTTGTGTTTGTGTTGTGTTTTGACACTTTTCTTTATCAGCGGGATGGGCAATTGTATTTTATCCCATTTCAATATATATTTTTTTAAATTAGAAACCTGAGATCCTGAGGATACATAAGGATACGTTAAGATAAATGTAGCCACTGTGCAGTCAAGCCATTTTGTAAATTTTATTATGACACAGTTTGTATCCTTGTGCATGAAAGGAAACCTTTGGCCCGTTCTTGCGCAAAAGTTAATCGTATGTCAAAATCACAAATCGTACCTGTTGTTTTCATTCATTATTTGATTCTGCCTTGCAATATCTCATCGAAATTGTCTTTAGAAGACGATTCCAATGAGCTTATGCATTGCAGAATTTCATATTTAGTTCCTAGTGTAGAAGTAGATCTAATTTTAATTTTTGAAGTACGCAAAAAATGATTATAAGATGTTTAGTAAAACAGGTCCTAGCTCTTTAGTTAAGGATTAATTAGGTTGATACTTTCAAACGTCATTCTTCATCTTGCGAATAGGGGCATATTTCCTCATCTCATTTTGATGATAATCCTTTTGCAACGTATCTTGTGCCAAAGAAACTCTTGGTTTCATTGGCTTATCTTTATGCATATAGGTGGGTCATAGATTCATTGAGAAAAGTGCCGCCCCGATGAGAAATATTTCAAGAGGTCAAAGCAACACTGTTGTAAGTTCCTATACTTATATTGGTTCTTACTGAAGTATTATTTGAGGCCATGATTTATTCTAACAGTGTTGCAATTTAGGATTATTAATAACACCATAGCCCTTTCGAGACAATGAAACGTTCAAAATGGTCAGTCAAATTTCTAATGAATCGATCAAATTATTGCAAGATTTCGATATAAGGTTGTTGCTTTTTAAGTGTCTATTTTTTCTGATTATTATTTGATGACAAAAAACAAATCAGAGGATTGTTTTTGACGAAATAAATGATATTATTTGACCGCCGATGAAAATCTGCAAAATTCGCTGCGCCGATTTCACTAATTCAATGTCACTGAAAAATAATTGTAAATTCATTCAATTTGGTAATTTCACGATTTTCCTAACCGTAGTGTAAGTAACTTTCGTGTGGTGTCCGTGGTTTAGAGGTAGAGCGTCGGCCTCTTTACCCAAAGGTCCTGAGTTCGATTCCCGGGAGCGGTTATCGATCTTGGTTGTTTCATTGGCCCTCACGTGCGACGCGAGTACTGGTGAATTTTCCAGGAAGCAGAATCGAAAGGGATTAATCTAAGTTGTAAGAACTTGTTTCCCGATCGATGTAAAATAAATAGGTTTAAACCTTATCTTTCGTATTGAAGTACATGTATGTACCTATGCGTAGGACTTCTTTGTCTGATGATGGCTGGACCCATTCGGAACACCACTCGGCCAATCTCACGATCAACCTCGGATGTACATAGACGGACTATTTTAAAAAAAAATACGAGAAAACCTTTGAAAAACTCGATGACGTCAATTAAAATGGCGTTAGCCCTCGAAACTTTGAGGGAAAAACATTCGACTACTCGTTAATGTCACTTACGTGAAACATCGTATCCTTATATAAATATCTTTAGATTCTTAAATAACGGCTGAAAAATCTTAATTTTTGGGAATGATTCGTCATTCTTAAAAATTGAGATTTCTCAGCCGTTATTTACTGTAAAAAATATCAATCTAAAGATAAAACCTGTTGTTTCCGCCTAACAAAATGCACAAGATTTTTCAGCCGTTATTTACTGTAAAAGATATAAATAGAAAGATAGCGCCGGTTCTTTCCGAGCTAGTTTTTCTTACACTGTTTCCGCCTGACAAAATGCACAATTTTGTTACATACCCATCCTCCTTACATACATCCGAGTTCTGTTGGAGTTTACGGAAATGGCCGAGTGATGTCCCGAATGGTAATTTCTAAACGCTTTCACACGTTTTCGCTTTCTGGACGCATTGCATATAAAAGGAAAGCATTTCAAAAATATCAGAAGATCTTTTTTCGCGACCAACTTAATCTCGTGAATTTGTTTAATTGGAATGCTCCTTTATTTTGTCCCCTTTGCAGGTTTTTACTAGTGTTTTTAAAATATGGAAAGAAGTTTATCTTCGTAATATGTTTGATAACATCCATCATTGCCCTCAGTATATATACGCAAAAAGAAGAAGGAACCATGACATCAAATCAAGTAAGTCCTGTTTTCGAGTACAAGAGAAAAATTTTGCTCAAGATTTAACGTTAAGGAAAGTACTACCCACCTTTGCACATGTAACCGCGTGCAACCAATTCTTAAGATTTTGCTTCCTTCACATAAGACAGATTAATTAATTTTCATTTAGTTAGGTCCTTTTTGACTGTAGGGACTGTGTCGTCGGGATATCAATCGTAATCTAAGAGTAGTTGTGGGTTATTGGTCCGACTTCCAGACTCATGGATAGTCACGTAGTGAAGTAGATTTGTCTATATGCTCAGAGCCCGAGCTGAGTCCTAGTTATTATTTTGAGAACTCAAACATTAATTGACTTAAAGATTGACCCCCCCCCCCCCATCTTCGCTTCACCACGCTTACTTACATATGTAACCCGGCACACGAAAAGGGACCATCTGGGTAGCGCGTAAAGTGTCGTCTCTAGGGTCGAAGCTTTTCACAATGTGATTATTTCCTGAATCTAGAATGACCAATCTACCTTCCAGTGAAAGATTGTTTGAAATGCGACCTCTGGTTGACATAGGTGGACCAAATTTCTTTTTCTCTTTTTCAAAAATACATTTTACAGAGTTTCCAGGTGGTCTCTTTTCGCGTGACTGGTCAAATAAAGAGCAGAGCAGACCAATACTTACTGTCTTGAACAAATTCGCGACGTGACTATAATGGCACCATTTCGGACCAATCATCAGATACAAAAAGTATTAACCCTAGACGGGTTGTAAGACCGAACAGGGTTAACATATTTCGACAAACAGAAATTACGATAAGTAATTTGAAATATAATGAATTTTAAATCGACTTCTGAAGTTGTTTTCTTTATTTTCAACTTGTATAGGACTTCAGCTTGAACTCGAACTTTAACCTTAGTCATTACAATCCTCGAAACTTTGCCTTCGTCATAACAATCCTCGATACTTAACCTTCGTCATTACAATCCTCGATACTTGATCTTTGTCAGTACAATCCTCGAAACTTGATCTTTGTCAGTACAACCCTCGATACTTGACCTTCGTCATTACAATCCTCGAAACTTGATCTTCGTCATAACAATTCTCGAAACTTGACCTTCGTCAGTACAATCCTCGAAACTTGATCTTCGTCATTACAATCCTCGAAACTTGACCTGCGTCAGAACAATCCTCGAAACTTGGCCTTCGTCATTACAATCCTCGAAACTTGACCTGCGTCAGAACAATCCTCGAAACTTGGCCTTCGTCATTACAACCCTCGAAACTTGATCTTCGTCATAACAATTCGCGAAACTTGACCTTCGTCAGTACAATCCTCGAAACTTGGCCTTCGTCATTACAACCCTCGAAACTTGATCTTCGTCATAACAATTCTCGAAACTTGGCCTTCGTCATTACAATCCTCGAAACTTGGCCTTCGTCATTACAACCCTCGAAACTTGATCTTCGTCATAACAATTCTCGAAACTTGACCTTCGTCAGTACAATCCTCGATACTTGACCTTCGTCATTACAATCCTCCATACTTGATCTTTGTCAGTACAACCCTCGATACTTGACCTTCGTCATTACAATTCTCGAAACTTGACCTTCGTCAGTACAATCCTCGATACTTGACCTTCGTCATTACAATCCTCGATACTTGATCTTTGTCAGTACAACCCTCGATACTTGACGTTCGTCATTACAATCCTCGAAACTTGACCTGCGTCATAACAATTCTCGAAACTTGACCTTCGTCAGTACAATCCTCGAAACTTGATTTTCGTCATTACAATCCTCGAAACTTGACCTGCGTCAGAACAATCCTCGAAACTTGGCCTTCGTCATTACAACCCTCGAAACTTGATCTTCGTCATAACAATTCTCGAAACTTGACCTTCGTCAGTACAATCCTCGAAACTTGGCCTTCGTCATTACAACCCTCGAAACTTGATCTTCGTCATAACAATTCTCGAAACTTGGCCTTCGTCATTACAATCCTAGAAACTTGATCTTCGTCAGAACTATTCTCGAATCTTGATCTTCGTCATAACAATTCTCGAAACTTGACCTTCGTCAGTACAATCCTCGAAACTTGACCTGCGTCAGAACAATCCTCGAAACTTGACCTTCGTCAGTACAATCCTCGAAACTTGGCCTTCGTCATTACAACCCTCGAAACTTGATCTTCGTCATAACAATTCTCGAAACTTGACCTTCGTCAGTACAATCCTCGAAACTTGACCTTCGTCATTACAATCCTCGAAACTTGGCCTTCGTCATTACAACCCTCGAAACTTGATCTTCGTCATTACAATTCTCGAAACTTGGCCTTCGTCATTACAATCCTAGAAACTTGATCTTCGTCAGAACAATTCTCGAAACTTGGCCTTCGTCATTACAATTCTCGAAACTTGTCCTTGAAATGACATCGAAATGCATTGTTAAACGTCACTTTCGCAAACAGCGTTATGCTTTGGTGATTTACTTGAATCGATACGTATCTGATTTTCTTCGATTTATCGCAAAATTTCAGGTCATATTATAAATTGAATATCAAAATTTAGCCCATAAAATACCAAATTGATCATGGAATGAAGCTTGTATGATAACATAATAAGATATCAGGCATTATATTTTAAGAAACAATTTAAAGGTTTATTAAAAACTAGCGCAAAAAGGGTTGCATGATGAATAGAAGAACATATAAGTGTCTTAGAGTATCAATGTCATCTGGTCTCGGCAGTGAGAAATTATCATGACCCGGCAAAGCCTCGTCATGATAAATTCTCCCAGCCTCGTCAGTTATAACATTGATATTTTAAGATACGTTGTTCTCTATTTATTACCCTCGTCATCTAAAACAGAAAAAAACACGACAAAGCCTCATTTTTATATGTTTGTAGGTGATTAGATTAAAAAAATGACATTCAGTGACCATTCATTCAATATATTCAAAGAATGAAACAAGGTCGACGACTACAGATGAGAAGAAAACAGATATCGAAGCGCAGGAATTACACGCCATTAACAAACTGGGAACATTGAATTTTCCACCGAAAAAACCAATTAAACCATACCATCGACATGACTTCTTAAAGGACGTAAGTTTTGTAGCCCGTACCATCGTAAAATTGACGCTCATTCAAAAACAATCGGTCAAAATCGCTCGGTCAGTGCTCGATTTATAGCTTTCTTTTTTCCTGATTTTCTCATTAAAATCATTTATTCGTAAATGTTAAAAATGATTCAGACCATTTCATACAGTTAACAACATAGTACAATTGACAATGTAATTGATTTTGGAATGATTTTGGAATGAAATTGAAGAAGTGTTATAAGTGAGTTCTGAGGTATAAATCAAATATCTCTTATTTTGTTCATCTTGAACATAACCAGCGATAATTATTACCGCCCTTGGTAAAATATTCATAAAAGTTCTACAAATAGCTTCTCATTTCTTCTAGAAACAATCAGATGCTTATATGATTATAATTATGTCAGAGATATCTCAATTATTTTCTATCCAAATTTGTTTTTAAATATAGATGTCGATCTTATCCTTTTAATGATTTTGAGCGGTTTTGAGTGGTTTGAGTGAGAGTCTGGAATCAATGAATGAAGCGCTGAGTAAGTGATTTAGAATGAGATGTGTGTCAATTTTACGATGTTCTTAACTTGAACTTCGCTTGGACCGGTCAAATCAGTTCAGCGCTTAGATACCGATGGGTATTACTCTAAGTTGTAAGAACTTGTTTCCCAATCGATGTAAAATAAATTGGTTCAAACCATTTAATGGAATACAAATCGGTCTGAAAACCGAAAAATAACACCGATTATCCTCTATTTGATCGTATAAAGGCGACACATTTCTTGTCAAATTGGTAAATTTTTGTCTGACGGATCACATACATTTCTGTCAGTCCTCTGACAGACATGTATGTGATCAGTCAGACAAAAATTGACCGACTTAACAAGAAACGTGTCGCCTTTGTACGATCAAAAATAGAGGATAAGAGAATGTAAGGTTAATTAACGTATTTAGGGTGTAAACATTTGCAGAATTAAAGGCGTTTTGGGGATTTCTGCAGATGTTGACGCAAAAAAAAAACGTGAATTGTCGCTATTATTGCATAATAACATAGCTTTTTCAAGCGTATTCATCTTAAAACAATTTGAAGCCGATTTACCTAACAAATGATCCAGCAGTACTGCTTTTACATTATGTACGTGGTACTTTTACAGTTTAAAGTAAAACCGAGCGATGTTCCGAATGACACAATGGTTGTCTTGTTTCCTATATCTTTTATTTAATCAACAATTTCAGAAAACCATAAAATTCGACAAACGATTCAAAAATCCCTGTTGGTATGAGGGTGATCGGCTACGGTGTTTACCATACTTTTTTCTGTTGGGTGTGAGAAAATGTGCCACTTCCTCGCTGTATGCCAACACAAAACAGCACCCTCAAGTTGTAGCATTAGGAATCAAGGAGCCACAGTTCTTTGGATACGGACAGATGTATTATCGTAATATTATTTGCGTCTTACACAAAGATTGTAAAGTTTGACTCTGAGCACCTTTCGTCAATGATATTTCATTTCAGCTCATCTGAGCACGAAGTGCTCAAGTTGATCTTTTGTGGCGCAGTAGATGTCCATCGTCCGTCTTGCGACGTCCTTCGTTCGTCGTCAACAAATTTCTTGCATACAATCTAGATGCCACATTTTTTGCATGACCAACATGATTTCTATTCAGAATACATGTCTTAGTAAGTTCTAAGTTCTAAGACGATGTTTGAATTGGGTCAACTGGGGTTCAAAATGAGCTTTGGATCAAATCTTTGAAAAACCTTGTATGCACTCTAGAGGCCCCTTTATTTGACCCGATCGACATGAATTTAGTTAGAATGATTGTCTTGATTACATTTCGGACTAGTTCTTAGACAAAACTCTAAATGTCTCATTTATTGCCCGGTCAAGATGAATTTTGGTCGAATGGTTGTTTTGACGGAAATTCGTGCTAGTTTGAAATTTTGTCAAGTTGCGTAAAAAACTAGGTCACGGGGTAAATTCTTGGAAAGTTGTATGCGCTCAAGATGCCACATTTTTTGCACAATCAATTTGAAATTTGGTTAGAATGATTGTCTTAATAAGATCAAAGATGAGTTTTAATTCGGACAACTGGGACAAAAATTAGGTCATGGGTCAAATTTATTATAAACCATGCATTTCCTCTAAAGGCCGTATTTTTTATCCAATAAACCTGAAATTTGGTTAGAATTGATAAAATCTGAAATGAGTCCAATTTGGGTCAACTAGGCTAAAAATCTAGGTCACAGAGTCAAATCTTAGAAAACCTAGAGGACGCACTGTTTGCCCGATCAACCTGAAATGTGGTCAAATGTTTGTCTTGGTGAAACGTCGGGCGAGTTCGACTTTGGGTCAATTTGGGTCAAATAGGCTACGAGATCAAATCTTGGAAAACCTTCTGTGTACCATAAAATTCCTATTTTTTTACCCGGTCAAGAATGATTTCCTCTATGAAATATTGCTAGAATATCGTGCAAGTTTGAAATAGGGTTGCTTTTGCTCAAAAACTAGGTCATGGGGTAAAATCTTGAAAAAATCTTGTAAACACTCAAGCGGCCATATTGTTTGCCTATTCAACCTGAAATTTGGTCGGATTGTTTGTCTTGCTGAAATGTCGTGCAAGTTTGAAATAGGGCTGCTTTTGAAAAAAAAAACTAGGCCATGGGGTAGAATCTTGAAAGAATCTTGTTAGCACTCAAGAGGCCATATCTTTTACCCAATCAATCTGAAATTTGGACAGAATGATTGCGTTGAAAAAATTTAAGAAGAGATTTAAATTGGGTCAACCTGGGACCAATTTCGGGTCATGGGGTCAAATTTGATAAAAAAAATGCATGCACTGTAGGGGTCGTATTTTTTGTCAAATCATTCTGAAATTTGGATTGAATAATAATTGAATAATTGTCTAAATAAAATGCCTATCAGCCCGATATTGGGTCAACTGGGCTTAAAACCTAGGTCATTGGGTGAAATCTTTACAAAACCTTGTTTACACTCTTCAGTGTCTTGATTGTCTTAATGAAATGTCGGACGGGTTTGAAATTTGGTCACGGGTCAATTCTTGGAAAAACATTGTATGCACCTTGGAACCCACATTTTTATCACATTCAACCTGAAATTTGGTCAGAATGATTGCCTAAATGAATCTCAGACGAAATTTGGCAAACTCGGGTAAAAACTAGGTAAAGGGGTAAATCTTCGAAGAACCTTGTATGCTACATTGTTTCTTATCAACCTGAAATTTTATCAAAAATACATGTTTTGATGGAATCTCAAATGAGTCCAAAAATAGGTCATCTGGATTCAAAAATGGTCACATGGTAAATTTTAGAAAAAAAAATCTTGTATGCTTTCTAGAAGCCACTTTTTTGTCCCGATCAACCTGAAATTTATTAGTCAGATTAGTCAAATTATTGGTCAGAATAGTTATCTAATTAAACATGGGTCAAGTTCAAATAAGGTTGATTTGGGTCAAAAACTAGGCCATGGTTTTCAAATCGTAGAAAACTTTGGTATGCAGTCTGAATGCTAGATTCTTTAATCATCAATCTGATTGGTGGTTTGAATATTTGTCGATATCATCATATCTCAGACAAAATCGAAATATGGTGAACTGGGGTAAAAAAACAAACATGGTCACTTGGTCAAATCTTTGAAAAAAACAACACTAATGCACTCTAGAGGCAATTTCTTTTGACCGACCAACCTGGAATTAGGTCAGAAAGATTGTCTTGATGCAACAATGAAGGGGTTCGAACTTGTATTAACTTGTGTCAAAAACTGTGGTACAGGGTCAACTTCTACTTAACCTTATATGCACTCTTGGGGCCACATGTTTTGCAAAATAAACCTGAAAATTGCCCAAAAGAATTTTCTAGTTGTACATAAGCAACGACATGGTATTAAGGGCCACTTTGGCCCCCCTTTGTTTCCAACTACAGCTTGACAAGGCATAATTAATATTATATTGTGACATTTTGGTTTTAAAATTTGGTGCAACGCAGCTATACTTAGCTATACTGATCGAAGGTCAGAAGCGATGATATGTTTCCCATCCGTTCATCCGTAATCTTTTGTTGTTTGTTTGTTTTCTTTCAATTTCGTGCTCAAGGCGAGCATTTGTGGTCATTACAATTCGTCATCTCTCGAATGTCGTCAACATTTGCTTTGCAGACACCCTAGAGGCCACAATGTATGCTCAATCAACATGAATATTAATCAGATTAGTGGTCTTTATGAAATCTCGATTAGGCTCGTGATTAGGCCATTTAGGTTCAGAAATGAGGTCAATTTTGAAATTTCTTAAAGTGAGGTCAAACATGAGGTAAAAAAAAAATAAAATCTAAGAAAACCCTTGGAGCTACTGATGAGGCTATGTTTTTACTCATTCAACCTGTAAATCAGTTTGAATGATTGTCTTGATAAATCTTGGTCAAGTTCAATTTTGGATCAAGTGGAGTCAAAATGAGGCTAAGAATTAAAATCTTAGAAAAACCTTGCAGTCACTGTAGAAACCATATTTTTCACTCCATCAACTTAGAAATAGGTCAGAATTATAGTCTTGATGAAGCTCTGATAAAATTAAAAGGTATCCAAGTGAGGTCATAAATGCGGTCAAGAGGCCAGATCTTTGATATTTGACGCGGGTGAGCGATCAAGGGCTACTATGGCCCTCTTGTCTCGTAATTACGATAGAGTTCGATCCGCTCCGGTCACATGTTACTTCCTGGTAGAAATGGGAACGAATAGCAAAACTAGTATTCGAAAATTCGTTTTGAATATTCGAATATTTTCGAGCACGAGATTTGCTATTCGTTCCCATTCGAATATTCGAAGTTCCGCACAAAACTGAATATCTAAATATGTGATATATCTGAAACCATTCCTTTTTGTGTTTGATGTTATTCTTACTTATCTCAAACATACTTGAATATCTAAATATGTGATATATCTGAAACCATTCCTTTTTGTGTTTGATGTTATTCTTCCTTATCTCAAACATGCTTGGATTCCGTTTTACTTAAATTGGTTCCAATAACTTTTTTTTATTTCCGAAGACAATATTGTCTTTAAATCCATCTGATTAGAATAAAATTAAATAATACTAAATTCGTATAGCCGCTACCCGTGACGTAATTGAATAATGAAAAAAGGACATCGATTTGTGAATTGTGAATCTATTTTGAGGATCAATGCATATTCAATGAAATTGGAATACCTAGTCTTGATTTGTCTTGATAGAAACTTTTCATTTGAAGATTAAAACAGTACAGTGTAAATGTCAGATCAAACGTTCGTAAACCACGGTGACTCAAGCTTTTAATACGATGTTTTGGCGTTGACCGACCAGAAGAGATAGTTTTGAAATTAACGTTTTTCAAGATTTTTTTATTTCCTCAAACAAAATATTAACGAACGAGTCGTTGTTTGATAGAAGCGAACATACTCGTAACAAAATTTAAGACTAATCCAAATCCAAACAAAAGTCGAATACTCGATGGATAATCCAAGCGCCTGATCTACGACGTGACAACTATAATAGAAAAAAGACAGATTGGTCACCCGTGGACGGATATTTCAAATTATACGTGAGATGTACATTTGACTTATTGCCGGTGTAAGGGCAATGAAAAATATTCCTTACCGAGTCAAGAGTAAAATTATTATAATAGACGTTGTTTTCAAATATATTCGTTCAACGATTATGTTTGAAAACTCCAAAGATGTTATGATTCAGACATAAAATCGATCGACGTTTCTCTGCCAGACTATCAAAATAAGACTTGCAACCTGTCATAATTATAATTGCTTTTTTTCGTCTTTTCCAATACCGTCTTGACAGTTATTTATTTTCGGTTGAAGATTAGAGCCAGAAACTGTTTTTAAATCTAGAAATAAAATTATTTTCGCTTCTTTTACTTCTCGTTCCATAATTTAAAGGAAATATATCAATTACGGTAAAGAAATTGAATACTCGTATTCGAAAACCGTTTTCGAATATTCGCGGGAAAAACGAATATTCGAATATTCGCTCCACTCCATACTTCCTAGGTCTGTACCCTCAAATAGTCCGGTTTGAAAATAATGATATATCCTTTTGCCACACTGTTTTCATGCTTAAATAAAAGTTTGAGACTTGAAATAAGTTCAGCTACGTGCCAGTCCTCTTATGCAATTCATTCAAAGGATTAAATGAATTTAGGATGGACCCTTTTTTCCTGGAGACTGACATTTGATGGAGGTACCCAAGTAAACATACACTTTCGTACCAAGAGAATTTCGAGAGAGTTCGTGCAAAATAAAGAATTGTGAAAAATCGTATCCTACATGGTATCGTTTTCTCCAGATTTTTTTTTTTTTTTTGAGAACATACAACGTTCTTTCAGCCACATCAAGTTTTATAGCCCAAATTTATTTTTTAGGGGCTACAGACTGTCGAAATTTGCCAATTAACTAGATAATTAAACTAGGCAATATCAACTGCAGTGTAACTAAAACAAACTTGCCTTATCCAAGGACACGTGAAGATATCGAGTTTTTCCACATCCCTATTTTTCTATTTATCTTTCTTTTTTCTATGTATATAACCTCATTTTGATACCCGATTTGTTCTTATTTTCTATTCTAGAAATGCAAGGTGCAGACCAGCTGGCTAATTACATCAAATTGTTTGACAACAGTGCCCAGCTAATAGCCGCCGCTACAAGTGAAGCTAATGATACGAAGTTTTACAATAAGATGATCTTAGGTAAAGAAGGGGGAGACTATTGTAAGATAATCGTATGCAAACGATATCATTTCACTCGAAAAGGAGTCATTTTGTTCATTTGATAAGTCACTGTACAGAACAAAAATTCAAGGGAAAAACATGTATGTATCTAAAGACGTAATAACGAGAGATCATTTTCGAGTTATATAATGCCAACAGTTTTTATTCTGTGGCGCATTGTAAAGCAAACTGCTCTCCCTTTTCTACGAGTATTGTAAGGTAAACATTTTTGGTGTACGTTATTACGTCTACCAGTGTTAGTGCGTGAGAAAAATCCGGTCAGATGTTAATACCTTTTCAAAAATAAGTCCCAACTTGGGTTCAATTTTCTTTTCTTCAAGACTTGTTTCCGCCAGACAACTGTGCATTTTGAAAATGGCATTATACAAGAACTCTATACAATTTGTAGATTATTCAAAGACTCCTTTTTAATGCAAAATCAGCTGCCAATCCCAAACCACGCGTTTTAAACTTTCGCATAGGACAAGCTGGTGATTCGCCTATAGGTTTTCCCCGGGGTGTAAGGGGGCAAAATGTAAGTGGCTGAAGTAGTAGTCTGGTGCATGAGAGACAACGGGGACTATATAAACGTTCCTGCAATCTAATTCGATAATGGAATTTGCGAGTCGAGTGAGAAGCAGACGACGCATTTGCGTGCCCCTAGTCTTTTCACCGTCTTTAATTTTTGTGTGTTCGTTATAGAAGATGAAAATTCACGTTTTTTTTAAAACACAGTTAAATTTCTTTTTCGATTTTTTGATAGAAAGATTCGTTTTCTAATTCAAGATTTTCAACCAATCTACGTGATTTTTTAGAAGAATCAATACACGCAATCTTTTTGCAAATCAAATTTAATGCAACACGCTACATGCCGTTCAATACACGAGTTGTTGTAACGATATTTAAGTGACCTAGTGCTAGCATCTCTTTGACAGTCACTCACCCAAGAAAAGCTACCGAGAATGCGAACTTAAAGGCCTATGTTTTGAGATATAGAATTTCGATCATAAACCAGCTATATTTGCGAGATTCCATTTGCTTCTTATTTATATATTCGTTTGGTGCTATTTGTGAATGTGAACATTAAAGTTATTAATTTATCATTAGCACTAAGTTTACTAATCACCAAACTTTTTCGCTGTCCTACAGGAGCTGATATTAAAAAAAACATCCGTGTTCGTATTTAAAATTGTACAATTATGTATTGACAAGATATCTAATGTATACATGACCAAATTTGATTCGCAATTTTCTCGCGAGACTCGTGCAAAATGAGGAACCCTGGTTTCTTACCTGTCCTTTCTCATTTCCATTTGTCTCAGGTTTCGTGTAGATGCTTAGTTTCTGTTTTTCAGTACTTTGTTGACTTTTAAGTCGTTACTCTTGGCTAATCCAAATGTCAGACGTCATTTATCTGTCGAACAATTGTGGCGTGTTCTAAGTATGGTGGAGCAAGGGGCTTCCAACCGAGATGTTGGCATGGTACTTGGGGTACACCATACTGTTGTAACCAGAGCTTGGGCACGAAACCTACAGTATGGTACAGCTGTAAGGAGACATGGTGGAGGTAGGAGTAGAGCTACCTCCGTCGCAGAAGACCGTTTTTGGTATTCATGCCCGAAGGAACAGGTTTGGTACGACAACGCAGCTACGTTCCGACCTTCAAAACGCCTCGGGAGTACGAGTTTCGACCCAAACCATACGATCATTGCTACATGAGCATAACCTGAGGTCAAGGAGATAAGTCGCTGTCCCGACTTCATTGTCGGCGTTGGTTAACATGGGCATAGGACCACGTTTGCTAGCGCATAAGACGCTGGCGCCCCGTGCTTTTCACGGATGAGTCCAGCTATTGCCTTGACTACACTGATAGGCGGGCTAGGGTGTGGAGAAGGCCGGGGGAAAGGTTTCATGCAACAAACATTGCTGCGCACGATCGTTATGGGGGTGGGTCCATCATAGTTTGGGTTGGCATCAGCTGGGATGGGCGGACTGATCTTGTTATTTTAGTAAGAGATACTCTGACAGCTCGTAGGTACATTGATGAAATCCTCAATACCCACGTTAGATTTTACGCTGGTGCTATTGGGGAAAGATTCATTTTAATAGATGATAATGCCCGTCGACACACGGCCCGTATAGTCCAAGAGTATCGCAAAGACAAGGACATTCCACACCTGGACTGGCCCGCTCGCTAACTGGACTTAAATCCGATAGAGCATATGTGGAATGAGCTACAGGTCCGAGTTTCAGCTCGCTAGGTCCAGCCAAGGACACTCCAGGAGCTCGACCAGATCCTTAGAGAAGAATGGTCTGTTATTCCCGAAAGAGTAATCCAGAACTTAATCAGGAGTATGCAGAGGCGCGGTCAGGCTGTTTTTGACAGTGATTGGTCTCATACTCGTTATTGAACGAAATGCAATTGAAAGAACACCTTTTTTGGTCAAATTCAATTTTCAATTTTCAAGAAAACAGACCGAATTCTAGGGGTCCCTGTCTAGTCTTCTTTAAAGTCTTCTTATCATTATAAAGCTTTATTTCTTTCTTTAAATTTGATAAAATGATAACAATCGACCGTTTTCTAACATTCTTATAATCAAATTTAATTTTTCCTGAAATTATAGTATAAAAAAGTTTTGGTGCTTTGAAAACATTAACGTTGGCTTAACAATAAAATAGTATAATTCCTTTAAAGTTTGCATTAACATCGAAACTTTACGAACTTGGGTCGAAAAGGTTTACATTTATCATAAAATATACAGGGATAGTTTCCTTTTTCGAATTTTTTAAGTTTATTTTCAAGGAATCCCTGTACTATTTGGGGTTTTTTATACTCTTTCCGAAGTCCTATGCCCTACATGTATGTAGAGTTTACTCATTTTGTCTATTTTCCTGCAGGTGACGGTAGTACCGATTCTATGTACGTAAATTACGACTGGCATCAATTTCCTGGCAATGAAAATTTAAAGGAACCAAAATACCTAACACTAGATTATCTACACCATTTTGTACCGAGGGCAAAAATTATCCTCGTATTCCGAGACCCAACTGAGAGGTAAGAAATTGGGTAACCCTGTTCTAAACAATTTCAAACGTGTATATCGAGTGTAAATGTTTAAGGTTCATGTAAAGTGTTTGAGACCCGATTCTAAGGGCACTTCATTAGGCAAGAAAAAAGCAGTATGTCCAGGTATATTGTATATCAAAATGAAGCTATTTTTGAGTACAAGCAGTTGAGTAACATAAGACCACCATATCTATAGCGGTAAAGCCAAAACATTGTGGAAAAGGGCCATTCTGTACAGAACAAGCAACTGCATGACGGTTGGGTAAAATTGGCTCATATTTTAACAAAGTACAGTCTAAAGTACTATCCAGGTAGTACTACAACCTTAGATATAAAACTCGGGCTCAAAATACTCTTTTGAAACAACCAATTTCCATTTATTTTTTCAACATACTTGTTAAACCGGTTTGGTCTGTTTTCAAAATGATGTTAGGTATGGTGCAACAGCACACCATAATATTGTGATTTATTTACTGCAATTTATTTCAAATTATAGTTTTCGATTTAAATGATCTACAATAAATTACTATATATCTATCATTCAGTGAAATAGAAATCGATATACTGCTAAACAACCTTACAGGTATATAAACTATTAATGTCCATTTATGTTGTTATATAACACACCATACCATACAAAGATCAACACGTTTACAAAATTAGAATGACATATGTGTTTATAAAATAAGTCAAAATAAATTGCTTGCATAACTACGTTTTGGGCTCGAGTTTTATACTAACGTTTGTAGTAGTATCTGGGTAGTACTTTAGCCTGTACTTTGTTCAAATGTAAGCCAATTTTATCCAACAGCCTTGCAGTTGCTTGTTCTGTACAAAATGACCCTTTTCCAAAATGTTTTGGCTATATCGCTATATATTATTATATATAGAACTAAAAGTACGTTTTATTTAGATAAAACATTGCCTGTGATAGCCAACTTAGCAGATATTTGGACACGATCTTCTCTAATGGGGGTTAAAGAATCTTGAATAAGCGGGTTGTAGGTCCAGGAACCCGTTTTACTACATGTAAGCTTCTTACGAAAAGAATAATCGTAAGTCAAAATCACAAATCGTACCTGGTGTTTTCATTCATTGATAGATTCTGCCTTGCAATATCTCATTGGAATCGTCTTTAGAAGACGATTCCAGTGAGATGATGCATGGCAGAATTTCATATTAAGTTAATATGGTACAAGCAACTTTAATTTTTGACTTGCGCAAAAAATGATCGTAAGATGTTTAGTAAAACACACCCCAGGTCCTTGTCCCCCGTCATTGCACACACTTCAGATATAAAACATCACTTATCTACAAAATATATTGCAATGAACGTGAAACAAGCAGCGAATAGGTCCAGGGCGACAAAACCGTCGAGACTACCGCCTAATCAAGCTGAAGATACGACGTTTAAGCCATCCATCTACGAAAATATTGTAACAAAATGGCGGAAAATGTCGAAGGTCATCTCATTATAAATCAGTGTTTTGGTCAGTTGGTTTTGTAATCTATTGGGCCTGATTTGTTCAAAAAAGTATAAAACAAATAGATGCTTTCTACAGCTCTAAAACGATGCAAGTCTCAAGAATTTTGTCTGGCTGTCATCCAGCGAAAAGAACAGCGAAAGCCGCTCACTACAGCTAGTTACATCGTGAAATTGACGTTCGCCTCAATCAAAACCATTCTAAATCGCTCACTCAGAGCTACATTCATTCCAAACACTAACTCAAACGCTCAAACCCATTGAAAAATAGAGAATCAATAACGTCATTCGAAATGAATTTGGAAAGATTTAAATCGCGATTTAACTGATATAATTCAAATCGTTAGCGTCTAATAGATTCTTGAAGAAATTGGAAGCTATCTATTGAACTTGTATGCATATTTTATTAAAGGGAGGTAATCAATCATCCTGAACAAAATTTGCGATATAGGATTACCTCCAATTCAATTCACTCAAAACTCGCTCCATACACTCATTCAATTTCATTCCTAAATCATGCCAAAATCATTCACCTTGTCAATTTCACGATGTTGTTAACTGTATTTGAAGCATCATTTTTTCAGGTTGTATTCCGAGTATATCTTTGTTCACGGCGTTCTTTATAAGCAACAAAACACCAACCCATACTCCTTTCATAAATGTGTTGAATATTTGGTTGGTTTATACAGAGACTGTTTTAAACATAATTCAGTGAGGGGGTGCGTTTATAATACCACAATGCAACACACCGTGGTACCTTCTGTAAGTAATCTTATTTCAAAATGATTTAATTCTAGTTTTGTCTATCATTCTGATCACATGTGGTCAAAGAAATTATGGAAGAAAAAGAAAGATTATTAAATAATGACAAGGTGCCTTTCAAAAATTCAAGGTCAACTTTCAAATCAATATTACCAAAAATACATCACATTACACACTCAATCTTTCTCTCAACCATATTCACCACATTATTCTTTGCGTTATTATTCTGCGTCATTAATGACCTGGCAGGGCGGGGCTTAACCGTGACGTAATTTGGCGAGTTTACTTTTCAATAGTTTGGGTTCTTTCTAATTTTAGTCGGTAATCATCGATAACGCGTGTAAATAACTGTATCCTAGAACCTAAAGGATCCACGTGCTTTGAGAGAGTGAACACATTCATCGTTTGGTTACCAAAGCCTTGTAACTTCAGCTTAATTAAGCTTAAGTTACGAGGATTTGGTTACCAATCTACGATTTAAGGTCTCGAGTTATTTATGTCGACTCTCTTTAGAAGCAGGTTATTTTAGATACGAGCTGATTTCCCTTAACCTTAAGTGTAACGACCCGTTACTTAGGCTCCGCCCTGCCAGGGCATTAATCATGGATAATACATGACAACTAATTAATACATAAACAAGATTCAATGTGCAAAAGCGAGACGGATGTAGACATCGTTAATAGACTCTAGATAACCTGTTTGTAATTTTCGATTTTTTTCTATAATAAGGCACATAGGTGCACGTTGATAAAGGTGTTTGAGAAACCCATACACTCTTAAATCAGATTAAATGAGACTTGATTGGCGACACCTAAATGCCTTTTAAAAGTGAAATAGAAATACACAGTTTTTATTCCAAAAGATATTTTTCAGTTTCACACTATTTCATTGGCTATAGCATACCTAACCTGTAGCTGCGTTGTTCAAGTCTCCACCGGCAAATTTTCTTGTCCCTAGTTTTTCACTGATAAAATTAATTTCCTTCAAATTACTTGAAAAAGTTACTAAAACTGTATTGTTGCGCTTCTTTCTCTCGGATGAGTCTATAATTTCCTCAATCAAATAATCTATCAATTTGTTTTACCGGAAGTACTTAAACTATTACAAATAACATTATTGATTGTATATTGTCCATATCTTATCCCATTTTACTTGGATGAAAATAAAAGATATATGTTCTGTTCTGTTCTGTTCGGCTATAAGAAACACCCCCCTATTACATCATATTGTTTACAGGCCAGTCTAATCAGCTCAAATTATTTGGAATGACCCAGTTTTTAAACAAAACAACATGGAATATAGAAGTGAAAGTTGACAACAGTTTTTCGATTATAAAGGTTAGAATCATTTGAAAACTGTCTTTGGCCAAAATAAATGACTTGATTTACATGTACCAGGAAATTGGTTAAGATAACATGTCCTTGTGTGATTGAACATTGCATGCTTGTCTTTTACTTTGATTTTATAATTTTTTCCCTGACATTTAAGGAATCAAAAGGTCACCTCAGTGATGTCCTCGAGTATTTTCAATGAAAGAAACCTTGTCTTTATTAAGCAGAAATATATTTTTTGTAAGAAATGTTTTGATGTCGCCACCTATGATTCAGATTGGCTTAAAAATTTTATAGAGGACAATCGTTTGTTTCAGTGTAAGATCGATATATATTTCATTGAGTGAACAACAAAAGCTATATTTTCACGAGTGAAAATATAGCTGGTGTTGTTCACGAAATGAAATATTTATCGATCTTACACGAAAAACAAACTATTATTCAATTTCTTTAATGCAAAAAATTAGACAAAATGTCACATTTCTAGGACATATTTTCGTAAAGCGCGTCATTTTGCGCGCGATTGCTATGTAACGTTCATTCTGACGTCACTTATTTCGCCCCGCATAGATGACGTCAGATAGGATGAAACGTACCAAAGCAGGGTATAAAGTTCTTTTGATAATTTCACTGCTTTTGCGGTGAGATTATCAAGTGATGATCTATCGTTATTTATCGATAAACCACCGAAAAACATTAAAGAATTCATTACTCAACAACAATTTTGAGTACGCAACTTTTTTGTAGGCATTAATGGAATGTAGTCCCATAAAAAATCTAGCATTTTGTGGATAAATATTTAAATTTTTGCTTCATGGTATTAAACTATAAGATATGGAGGAGTATTTATGTTTTAATTGGGATTTGAAAATAAAACCCAAATCATACTTATGTATGAATCTGATTAGGTTTCTAATTTCACGCCGTCTTGAAATTAACAAATAAACTCTTCATTTATTGATTAAAGGAGACATAAATTTCCTTAGTCAAATATGAATTATATGATCCAAATGAAGTAATCCAACGTGAACGTTTCTTTTTTTATACATCCTGTTAATTGTGATAAAAGATAATCGTATTACACGTGTCACAAAGGGGCCAGCTTTAAACTCCGTGAAATGAATTTGTGATCCGTTACGCGAAAAGCGGCTGCCTTTTTAGTGAATAAAGTGTCTACCCTTGTCTGACTGCGCGATCTGCACAGACTAACCAGGGTCGAAACTTTTCTCAAAAACATTTTTTTGTAATTAAGAATGATTATTCAACCTTCTGATTATCCTTTATTTGTTTTACGGAGTCACTAGATGTTTCCCTTTCGCGTGTCGGATCACATTATGTAATTCAAAATTACTCATTCCATAATAAAAATAATTTTGAACACGCAGCTATTTTGTAAACTTTCGCACAAAGTACACCCAAAAAAATCCGTCCCATTTCGAGTAAACATTTACACTTTTGCTTCATATAATTTAATTTTTAGATTTGAAAAGAGCATTTGGTGATTTCATGGAATTATGAAACTCAAAACCCATTTTCACTCACTTATTTATCCGCGTCGCGTATTCATAAAATGTGATTAGGTTTTCAATTTCATACCTCCTTGAAATCAATGAATGCTCCCTTCACCTCCTAATTGAACAAAAAAAAACTATTTTGTTGATTATAGGCCAGCGTTTTGGTAACAAGCCAAGAGAAAGTAAAGTGATCCTTCTTGATTCGTAAAATTGCCCAAGATCGAAAGGTTTTGGTCCTATATTATGTCTGTGTCGGTAGCGCAGGGTGACCAGGATTGTTACGTTTCGCTCTTCGCAAGAATATAGATCATTATTGCATAAAATGTGTGTTTTGGGTCGTTAATTGGCATACGTTAACGGACAAAACCTGGGCGTTAACGGGGGGAAAACGTGGATTAATCAGATAATTCACACGACATTTTGGGACTAAACAGCTAATCGATTTTAATGAACCTTTTTTTTCTGCAACATTAGCTTATAAAAATCAATGCATTTTGTTAGTAATACGTCAAAGGTTCAATTTTGACGATTATACATATTGTTAAGTAAAATGCGTCAAACATTCTCATGATTAACGTAAAACTAGAGCGTATCTAAAGACGTCGATCTAATTCCCGCGTTAAATTTTGTGATGTCATGAATTCACCAAGCAATGACGGTATAAATAAAAGTGACGATGCAATGTATGATGCAATATAGCCGGCATATTCGTAGGATTAGGGCTCGTATTGGAGCGTTTTTGTAAATCTCTGTTAAATGAATACCTAAGCTTTTCTTTTTATGCAATGATAGCGTGAATTCACTTTTTTTCGGGCGTTAACATTTGCAGAGACTCTCAAAATGCATGCATCGGGCGTTCAACCATTTTTCTGGTCTCTGCAAATGTTAACGCCCTCAAAAACGTGAATTAACCCTATAATCAGCTTCACTTCTGTAAAACTTCTGAAATAGTATGGAGCAAAAAGGATGTATATTCGACGGGGCAATTGTCAATATCAACCAATGGTGATTGTTCCATAGTCCGAGTTTTTGTCACAAATGTTATTATACAAGACTCATAAAAACCTATATGACGAAATCGCACTATGAAATAATTAAACTGTTTCAAAACCCAACCAGTTTTTGGTTTCAGATGTTGATGAATCTGGGTATATACTATATCTATATGGAAGATATTTTACGGGTGTTTGGCAAAGACAGTGTATTGACGTTGCATACGGAAGATGTTAGCGAGACAAACACGATGAAGAAAATTTTCGATTTTCTTGAACTAGGTAGGACATGCTCCTTTTTGTTTGACTGCATTGGGTTTACACCGCTTCCAACATTATTCATATTGTAGAGATTGTTTGATTGAATTGAGTAGAGCGCCGCTTTTAACATTTTTTCAGTTATTTCGCTGAGGCGGGAGCACCTAACAATGGATTCCTGGCATTTCTCTCACCAGTACAACCATCACATCCTTTCCTAGCCTCCAGCTGCTATATCACATAGGTCTACGATTATCAACTAATTGGTTAGAGACAAGTAGTCAGAAAGAATGAGTGCCTACGCCGGGGATCGAACTCCATTCGTAGAGGCTAGTACACCTAAACACAGCATCTTGTCATTCTCACACCAGTACTACCGTAACATTTCAACCGAGTCATCCACGACTCAGGGTAGGTCATGCAATGTTCACGAATTTATATAGACTGACATTCAGTCCCAGAGTTTAGATGTATAAGTAAACAAGGTACATAACCCCTTTAAACCACAAACCAACCACACACATATAATGAGTTAATGTTCTTTTATCTGAAACTCTGGTCTTAAATCAGGCTTACAGACATTAAACATTATTTTTAGCTTTCTTTTATATATATATTCCTCTATTTAAGAGACTGTCACTAGTCTATAATTTATATATTAGACGGATAAACTACAGTCTATTTTGCTCTTGAGCGACCACGTCTATTAAGTGACCATTTTTATTTAGCGACCGTTTTCAAAATCCCCTTCTATAAATCAAGATATCTTGAAAAAGTAGGTGTTGGTCTAATTTCTTTTTTTTTAAATAAATCCTATGAAATACAGTGTTTCCTTTCCTTGAATTAAATGATTTGATTGGTCAAAAGATTTGATTGACTGTGCTCACTGTCAAATAAGAGACATTTGCTGTAAAAAAAAAAAAAAAAAAAAAAAAAAAAAAATCGGCTGACCAATCGATGAAGGCCTACTACACCTTTTCTCATTCTTAACTGAGATTTTCAGAAATTCAATCATTATGACCATCAAAGATAATATCATTATGTTCTTATTGATAACAACTAATTGATAGTACCTTTCATACTCAAAAACTTATTAAGCACTTTTAGGGATTTTTGCGTAAGTTGAAATTTGAATAAATTTTGAGATAAATTTGAGAAAAGTTTTATTAACTCGGACCATAAATCATTTTTTGATCTAATGGCCGTGAAAGGTCCATAAATTTTTTTAGGTACTGTGATGAAATTGAACACAAACAGAGAATCCCATGAATAATTACTAAAAATTGAAGGGAAGAAATTCCGCTAGTATTTTTTAGCGTTATATAATCAATTTAAACCAAAGACAATAAAAAGATAATAATACTCCGATGTCAAATTAAACGAACAAGGTAAAACTTGATAGTGAATAGAACATCTCAGGTCCTTATAGGCCCCTTATTTAATCCTTGGTACCTGGGCCTTCGTCATTATCCGTCGTTTCTACCAGACCAATATGAACAGGCTGCAGCTCAGACGCTTAGGCCTCCAACCAATGATTTGATGTTAACTTTTGCTCCAAATGCATATGTTGCTGACAGATAGAGAATGATATGTAAGTGTCTTAAATTATCAATGTTATCAGATCGAGGTTGGGAGATTTTATCATGACGAGGCTTTGCCGAGTCAGGATAATATATCACAGCCGAGACCACATAACATTGTTAATTTTGTCAAGACCACAAAACATTGTTAATCTTAGACACTTATATGTTTTTCCATTTATCATGCATTTTTTTTTATTATAATAAACCTTTAAAAATCAAAGAAATTCAGGTGAAAGAGTATGCAAATTATTTCTAAAAGACGACTGCCTGGTATCATGTTGTTATCTGACAGGGGATATCAGGTCAAGCTTCATTGCATGATAAATAAAAAAATCTTTGAAGCGGTCCTCGTCGCAGTTCAAGTAAGTATAAATAAATTCGATCGGGATGAATAAAGATTGAGTAGTTGGTAGTTATCTAGAATGTCAGAATCTTAAGAAAACTAGTACAAACAAATAGAAAAAATATACATCTATTAAGTTGAAAGTCACAGCCCCCCCTTTTTTTTCCTCTTTTTATCTCATTTTCTTTAACTATTTCAGATGAATTACCTCTTTCTAAGATAGAGGAGATAGTTGGGAGGGAAAGGTTGAATACGCGGAAAGTGAGGTTCGGCGAAACAGAGCCCATGTTGTCTGTGACTCGGCGTTTATTACAAGACTTTTATCAACCGTTTAATCAACGTATGGCAGAACTAATGAATGATAAATACTTTCTGTTTGAGAAAAATTGAAATGATTTAAACTTACGACATGCTCGTTTATTAACCCCTATCTTTCTGAATTTGAATTGATTTAAAAATAGATATTTAACCCTTTGCTGTTTAATCCCTGCATTTTACGTGCCTCTGATTTTATGATTGAGAAAACATTGTGAAAAAAGAAGAAATTGCTTCTGACAAGCAATTTCTTCTTTTTCCACACTATTTTCTACCCTACTGAATGCTTATTTTTCAAATTAAATCCACTTTAAATTTTCTTCTGCAAAACCTTTGAATTTGGACAGGTCTAAAATTTTTTAAAACAGGAAAGGGTTAAAAAATATATATTTTAAATGAATTTATGCAGACTTCGTGATACTGTCCCAAAATTGACATCAGGTGGACACACAATAACCACGGTTTCACAATGTCCCAAAATTGAGCTCAGATGAACACGCTTTAAAAGAAATATTCAAATCCGGACCTTGGGCCCGTGTTACCAAGCATCTTACGAAAAAATTGATCGTAAGTCAAATTCACAAATCGTACCTAGTGCTTTTATTCAATGTTAGATTCTGCCTTGCAATATCTCATTGGAATCGTCTGCGAAAGACGATTCCAATGCGATAATGCATGACAGAATTCAATATTTAGTTACTATTGTAGAAACAACTTTAATTTTTGACTTACGCAAAAATTGATCGTAACATGTTAAGTAAAACGGGCCCCTGATCGTAACAATATCGGGACATTCGTTAGAGCTTCTTTTGCCATCGTGTGACCGGCGCTTCAGTTCCTGAGACTTCGGTAGCAGCTTTGTGAACAGAGAAAAAAACGTTGACATACCGAAAAATTCTTTGTCCTATTTGTCCTACGTTATACCATCGTGTGGACATCTGGTCAAATCGTATCGTTTTCGTCTTAACTCCGTGTGTTCATCGGTGCAATCGACCATTTTTCGTTTCATGAAGGCAAAGCGAAGGAATAAAGATATATCCCGATTCCTTTAGGAAGGCAACACGACTACGCTCAGGGCCCTCCAAATGCCGTCGTTATACAAATACGATGACATCGACATAGGACCACGTTCTATGTAAAGATAGTCGTATTATAGTAGCTTAAGGAAGTTCGCTCGGCGTTTTCCTAATATTAAACTTTTTTTAAACCTGATTTTTTTAAAAAGATCTAAATATTTAGTTTCGATTTTTTTAATGGCGTAAATTCCAAGACCGGATGTGCGGACGTCCTTATTGTGATACAAAAGTATCAATGTATACTGATGTATACTGATGACAAATAAAAAATATGCCAATACGTCACGTTTAGAATTCTTTCAATTTTATAACATTGGCCTAAGGAGTTGATCGAGACTCTTCCAAATTATGCGCGTGAACAAAGCCAGGGGGAAGTTTTCAAATATTACAATGTCTTGATGCAATTATCATTTGCATTTTCTGACTGCCAACTATATTAATACCGCTTACGCGGCTTAAGGTAACTTCGATAAACAACTTATTTGAGATAACTCTTATAAACCTGTTTGGAATTTCCCGTTTATGAACTCGTTAGGTGTAAATTGTCGGTTGACTCTTATTTTTTTAATTTTTGAAGAGTTGGTGAAAATCATATTTCGCTTACCTGTCATTGAAAGAAAGCTTGGAAACATGTATGTTGACTTCAAGGAGCGAATTTGTTATGCTATCTTCACACGGCCTTTTGATTTGAATACGACCCCTTTTACAAGAACCGTTCATTAAAAAACAAACCGCTTTCATAGTTGCTTGCGCATCGGACTGTCAATTAAGAAACCCCGGTTTCGATCCCCGACGGTGGCACTCATATTTCCGACTATTTGTTGATTGATAATCGTGGACCTATGTGAGATAGCAGCTAGAGGCTGAGAAAGAATGTGATGGTCACACTTGTGAAAGGCATATCAGGTATCCATTGTTAGTTGCTCCAGTCGCCGCGATATAACTGAAAGATTGTTAAAAGTGGCGTAAAACCCTATTCACCACAACCTTCATTTGAAAACAACGAGTAGGTCGTATTCGTCACATACGTTGACTTGAATAATTATGACTTTGTTACTTCTTTCATTTCGCCAAATTGAAATTTTTGTCTGGTTTGAATATCTGTAAATAAGAGACTTGTCGTTTTGAAACCTACGAGTATAATTGTGACCCGTCACGCGAAAAGGGATCATCAGGGTAGTATGTGAAGTTTCGACCCTGGTCAGACTGCGCGGACTGTGCAGACTGACTATGGTCGAAACTTGTTGCACCGGACTTATTTTCTGAATCTGGAATGAACAATCTACCTTCCAACGAAAAATTTTTTCAAATGCGACTTCTGGTTGACGTGTGCTGGATCAAATCTCTTTTACACTAATTCATTTTACTGAATTTCCAGATGGTCCCTTTTCGCGTGACGGGTCACATATGTATCGGTATCTACATGTAGCATTGACCTTTGAAAAATATAATATGCATACAGTTTACAACATCGTGAAATTGACAAGGTGAATGATTTAGGTATGTAATTGAATGAGTGTGAGGAGCGAGTTTTGAGTGAATTTAATGGAAGGTAATATAGATATACCGCCAATTTTGTTCGCGATGAACTAAATTGGCGATATTTATTACCTTTGATAAAATATCAAATATCTATATCCTCGTTTTTTATCCTCAACTGTGGTGTCTGTGGTCCATAGGTACAGCGTCCCAAAGTTTTAAGTTCGGTTTCCGGGAGTGGCTATCTATCTTGGTTCTTTAATTGGCCCACACATTCGGGCGGGTGCTGATGAATTTACAAGGAAGTAGAATCGAGAGATCTCAATCTAAGTTGAAAAAACTTGTTTCCCAATTGATGTAAAATAAAAAGGTTTAGAATATATATATTTTGAGAGACCTCATAGAAAAGGGTGTGCAATTTTAGTTGAAACCGTTATATACATACGAGTATATATGGTGCAACATATTATTGGAAAAGGAGAAATTGTATTTAACACACAATGACGTCTTTTTCGAAAGTCATTTCTTGTTTATCAAAGTTTATATATTTATTCGGGAAATCGAACAGAACTCATCGATAATATTTTGCGAGTTTTTCTTTCTATCTTTACGCCAATAGACCTCAGAAACAATAGGCGCGCAGCCAAAGCGCGTCGTTTCGCACGTGGGTGACACGGCGTCAAAAGCATTAACATTCCCGCTAAGATGTCGTTAACGAAAATCTTAACGTTGCAATTAATAGTTTGAAAACAACCTTTTTTCTACGTTTTGTCATCTAAAGAAAAAATAGCCTATAATATCTCCAAGCATTTAAGAAATGAGCCAGTGTGTGATATTTCCAATAATTTCAAAAGTGCGCTCAGTAAAGACCCTGGCCAGCCTGTGCAAACGCACAGCCTGTCCAGAGTCTTCTCTTTGCGATTTCTTTTGGAGACAATGGGCCAGTTTAACTAAACATCTTACGATCAGTTTTTGAGTCAGTCAAAAATTAAATATGCTTCTACAATAGTAACTAAATATGGAATTCTGTCATGCAACAAGAATTCCAAGGAAGAATCTAGCAACAAATGAAAACAACAGGTATAATTTGTGATTTTGACTTACGACTATTTTTTCGTAGGAAGTTTAGTAAAATGCGCCCAAGGTCACGAAGAGTCTTTCACCGGTCCTGCTATCTTTTAAATTACACTTGTGACTGGCCAGACTGTTGATTGTTTCCCGCCTCACGCATGTTTCAAATTGTTGAAAATGTCACGCACAGGCTCAAATGTGTTTTTCCTCAAGTGTATTGACCAAATACCACTAGAAACCAAATACCGAACGCACTCGTTTCTTCGATGACAACATGCAGATACCGTCAAAATGCTTAACGACCTTGGGCTTCGGGTATCTGCAAATATTAACGCCAACAAATGGACGTGAATTGACGCTATTATCACATGAAATACATACTTTAGTATGTCTTGAAACAGAGATTGTGAATTAATGTAATAGTCGATTTAGAACTCAATTGGTGCATACTTCTATATTTTTTAATTTTCAAAAATTGAATAAGATAAATAGGTGAAAAGTGTTACATCTTAGTTCCTAAAATCAGAAGATCTCTCAAATTTAAGTTATTAGTCCACGAGCTTTTTGCTATCCACGGGCTTTAACCATACATTTTTGACCTCATTCTCACAAGGAGATCATTCATTGTTTAGCTTATATTGAGCGTTTCCTGATTATTCAAAACGAAGATATTTAGTAGGCTAAATCTTAATGCATATTCAATTCTAAAACCACGTAATTGTTGCTTGTTTAAAGCTATAATAACAAGATTTAAGGCTTTTTCCATCGCAACTATAAAATTATTACTAGCCTATTTGATAAATCTAGCCAAAATTATAAAATACATGAAGTAGCCTAAGTTTGGTGAACAGCTATTGTCTCGGATGAACCTATGCCGTTGCACAGGTGTTAGGACTTACAACAAGGCTTTGGAGAATGAACAGGCAGTCGGGATGTAAGATGCATTTTTTTTTGAAAGCGTCTGTAAACCTATTTCAAAACAAACTAATAAGGAAAATCGAAACAATCTGGCATGACAATCCAGTAAATAAATAGTCATATCCAGCTTTATCCAACAAATTGGCAAGTCATTTACAACAGAAAATTTAGTTTGCTTGCCCTGTTAAGCTTTTCTTTTTTCTTTTTTTTTAAAAAATGGTTTTATGTTTTGGTTGCTGTTTTGTTACAATAACAACGACAAAAACAAAACAAACAACAACAACAACAACAACAACAAAAATCCACAGAATAACTTAATTAAAACTCAAGTCTCTTAAACAAGTTTGTCAATAAGAATTATCTAAGTATTACGCTGCGTTTGTTGCCTAAGATTTAAAAAGATAATAATAACAATAATAAGTTAAAAAGTCCAATTTTTCATTCGGCCATGGGTGATCAGGTTTTAATACTTTTCTCGTGCTCAGTTCAAAATTGTCTCAAATACCAATTCAAGATTAAATAAATAACAACTTATTAATATTATCTTTTATTTTCATACATTTATTTAAACTTAGAATTTGAGAAAACTCTCATTTGGGCCTGAGAAAAGTTTTATAACCCTGAGCCCAGAGCGTCGTAAATCAAGTTTTATAGGCTGGGTTTACGAGGTTTATAGCGCTTCCTCGAGTGTATAATAAAATGCGGACAATGTAGTGTCCAATTTCGCCAAAAAAGACAAAGCCACACACACAGACATAAACACTGATGGGCAGAAATTGGTTTCATATTCTAATAAATACAATTTTGAGCATATATCTACATTATAAAAACGCATTGGAATGGTAAAAAATGTTGTTTTTCGCTTGAAATCATCCGATTAGAAGAAATTAAGATACCTCCCTTTTAATTCTTAGGCCTACTTTGCGGTTTCATACATTAAAGAAAAAAATCAATATTATCTCGTAATCGAGAAGAAGTGTTCATGTTCAAATGTAACTTATTTTGAAAATCGTTTTATGAAAGGGTGTAAATCTATATTTAAATATTTTTACATTTTCGTTATACTCGGGGTAGGTAAAGTCACTGGTTTGGAACCATCCTATTTTTTGCATCAATTTACTTCCCCGTGTTTTTCTAGGACTTGTGTTCAATTATGGTTTCATATATTGTCCATTAAAGGTAAGTTTGATGTTTAAATCGAAGCAATTGGTATTTTAAATAGAAACTTTGCTTTGGTTAAGGCACGGTTTGCTAAGTTAGTGTTTGAAAAGTTAAGAAGGAACTGATTGATAAATATGCAGATCACAGGCGTCTCTCCGATTAGAAGAAAATGTCCTTTTTAACCGGTGTATGAGTTATATATTAAACAACCTTTCGTTGTTGAAAATCCAATTTATTATCTACTCTTTTTCAGAAAGTAAGCCAAAAAATAGTTGCCGAACTATAACCAAAAATCATTTCTACCAAAGGCATTTGGCGAATTAGAAGATAACTCATAAAAGGTTTCGTACGACGCATACTTAACTGACATCTTTCCTTTAGAAAAACTGTCGCCTTTGTAAATGGGAAGCAGTCGGATTCAGTTACAACTTTTTCCTTTGACTAAAAAATGTTTAGAGAAATTCATTTAAGATTAAAGATCGATGTGTCAGAATTCACTCAGATACGTTTAAACGTATTATTATGTATAGACGACAGGCTAACTTAACGTTGCAATAAAGCGATCTTTTCTGAAGAATATTTATGCATTGAATTAGATGGTGATTCTTTATTACATACAATACATGTCAACATATCTTCGGAGCTAAATAAACTTTACTTCCGTCCCAATCTCTTTGATTTGATATATATATTTCAAATATAGTATTGAACAATTTTTCACCAATAAAATGTGTTAAGCCCGTCAACAACTTAGGTCATTTTAGGCAGAAGCACAATTAACATAGGAAGAAATACTACATAAAGTGCCATAAAAATGTCGATAAAACAAATATGTATGTAAATTCCTAAACAGAAAGTTCAATAAACTCATATATTAAGTCCCTTCACACAAAATGATCTCTCAAAGAAAACATGAAAAAGATAATATTTGCATAGCCGCCTGTCTACCAAAGATACATGTATTACCCGTTTCTACACTCTTTTATGAAAGCACGACAGCTTCATTTACGTTTACCAAATTCACATAGTCTTTGTTTTCACGATTGAAGCTCTTCCTTGATATTTCATTTTTCATCAAAATGGCATTTTCTTTAAGATTTGATAATATGGATATAAATACTGAGTATTCATGAATATAAAAGGTGGGTCGTGTATCCCAAGTTATTTTATTTTTCCCGCATGAGTTCACAGGGCGAGAAATTACACAAAATCTTCACTTTTAACGAATGTGTGAAATATACCAACTACATTTTATGCTAGTTCAGGCTAAATACGATAAATCGATGAAAAAAAAAAAAACAACTTTAAACAAAAGCTTTAAAAACTGCAGACGATTGTATTAATTAAACCATTTATTTATGTACAAATGGTTTAATTTATACAATCGTCAGCAATTTTGATAGCTTTTGTTATTTTTTTTTTTTTTTTTAAATTCACGTCGATAAATGAGAATGAGAATCATGTTCATGAAACTATTGTGATAAAATAATAAATAACTTAGAATTTGTGCTTACTTTTGCTCTAGAATATAAAAATACGTGTTTTCACGATCTTACTAGAAATGTTTATCACCTGAGAGTAAATCATTGGACATTTTGCAGGCCGTGCCATACAAGGGGTTTATAATTTAGACATTGCGTGACATTTCCAACAAGTTCACTTGAATGCGAGGTACAAACTTTAAGCAGCGTAGACAACAATATAATGCAATAACAATAAATGATGACTGCCAGAAAAGGTATTGAGACCTTATCTCTAATAAGACTCTGGTCAGACTGTGCGACTGCACAGGCTGGCCAGAAGCTTTGCTTTGCGCACATGTGAAATTGTTGGAAATGTCACGCACTGGCTCAATTAAAATCTTTAAAGCTTCTCAAGTTGTTCACGAGATACTTTTTGCACTCTAAGTTTTGGCGACCATATTAGACTAAGATCATCATGCATAAACATGCAGTCTAATCTTAGGCTACTCTTCCTCTTACAAATGAATTATTAAAAGAAAAACGTTTAAGGTATTCCTAGTATGAAGCAAGGGTAAAAAGAATGTGAAAATTACACTAAAAACGAATACTACATGTTATTCCTCTATTGTATCTGAAATTTAAAAGACTTTCACCGTCCCGTTTGAAAAATGTTGAAAAAATTTCCGTTTTCTTGAGTGGGTGGGGAAATCGGCCATAAGATAGGAAAGAGTCTATCTTAAAATGTTGACTGTGCAACTAACTGTGTGAAACCATTCAAAATAATTTGTAATATGTTTGGCAGAAATGTTGTATGTTACAAACAGATAGTTTTGAAAAACTAATTTTAATCAAATAACGCAAAGTTAGCCAAAAGTTGAAGCCGGGAACAAAATAAGGCGCCATTTTGAAAAGCATTCTTGCTGCAGACACTTTCAAAGAAACTCCTCTTATTCAAAAAGTATTGATGGGGCAAGGTAATTGCCTTTTTTAAGAATTACTACAATACTTCGGAATTTCAAGCTTAAGGTATGAAAAATATTCACCGTGGAAAAATAGAGAAAATTGAACAAGAGTTATGCGCCCTTGAAATAAAAAAAAACTTATTTTTAACCAAAATTACGTTTATTACTCTCTAACCACACTCAAGTCTTTTAAAGTAAAAGACTATTGCTATTTATAGGGAAGCAATGTCTTCTTGGCATGGATTTTACTTCCATTACAAATTAACTCATTAACTGGAGTATGAATGAAAACTCTCCGTATGTATAAAATCGATCGTTGCTTTGTTTACGACACTCGTTTAGTAACTGGAATATTTTGCAAATGGACATATTCGGCCCCTTTTTAGGTTGCTTTGTTGGGTCATATTTGTAACATAGACATAGACATAGACATATTTTATTCAGTATTTAAGGCCATCGGCCCATGATACATACAATATTTAACAATTTTGTTAATAACAAGAGTGACCAAATCATTCCAAATGAGAATATCAAGATTATTATCATTGCGGTTATTATTATTAATATATAGTCATGAGAAATACCATTACATTCATAGAAACAGTTCAGAAACAAATACCATTTTATGTATTGTGATTACCTATGATTATGTATAATAGTATGCAAACTTTAATATACATAATATACATTACAAATGAGAATATCAAGATTATTATCATTGCGGTTATTATTATTAATATATAGTCATGAGAAATACCATTACATTCATAGAAACAGTTCAGAAACAAATACCATTTTATGTATTGTGATTACCTATGATTATGTATGATAGTATGCTTACTATACGAGTTCATTAAGTACATCTCTTCGTAGCGTAAATGCTTCTACCAGAAATTTTGACACTTTATAAATACAGTCTTCTGATTTCATATTAAGAATACTATAGAACATTAACAAAGTTCTGTTATTAAGCCAATATGTTTTGAAGTATTTATTCCTTAAATTTTCATATAAAGAACACTCGAAAAAGAAATGATACTCATCTTCATCTATTGAAATATTATGAATTTTACAAACTGGGCAAAATCTAAGTTCTGGATCAATAGATAAATATCGACCCTTTTCAATCATCAGATCGTGTGAAGAACATCGAAAGTTTGCTAAAGATTTCTGCAATATATACGACAAGTTAATACTGAGGTAAAATTCTGGGTTTAGGGTGGATTTAAAATGTTGGTAATGCTTTGATTTATGAGAATCACTTAATTCTGATTGCCATTGTTGCTTAAAACACAGATTAATCCTATCAGTAAAGATTTTCAAGAATTCTGCACCATTACCTACGTCTTGAACTATCCAAGCGTAACCAAAACCGTAAGTGTAAAGAAGATTTTTTATATGCGTTGTCCAGTTTACCCTACCAGATTCCTCCTGTTGCAGTAACATGTAATAGCATTGCTTTGGATACCTATTGCTATTCATTTGGAGAATACTTAACCAATATTTAATGCAGTTTGGGATGTAGAAAGTACAAAGTGGCAAACGTCCACATTCTCCTAAAGCAAAAAAGTCGCAGGTATTTTGAGAGAGATAACACAATCTTTTACAAAATTGAATTTGTACCTTTTCAATTTTTTCAGCATACTGATACCCCCAAATTTGAGACCCATAGCATAATATAGGCTTGACAGTAGCGTCGAAAATTTTAAACATATCATTAACTTGTAGGGGTCCGAAATGGTTACGTAAGCGTAAAATATAATTCATTGCTTTCCTGGCTTGTAAAGAGAGCATTTGGTGGGTTTTAGACCAAGACAAACGACTTGAAAAATAGACACCTAAATATTTATAGAAAGGAACTGTTTCAACAAGATTACCGTCATAATACCATTTTTCTGTTTGTTTAAGTACACCACCGTTTCTAAAAACCATAATTTTGGTCTTATCGAGGTTAATTTCTAGTCCAACTCCTTTACTAAATTGTTCAATTTGGTTTATTTGGCGTTGTAGCTGCACAACTGTATCAAAAAAACTAGCTACATCATCAGCAAACATTAAAATATTGACGTCACTTATTTCATCTGAGACAAAGATTCCACGTTCACTAGGGCTATTGACATAGTTCGCAAGATCATTAATAAATATAGAGAAGAGTTTTGGACTTGACACACAGCCTTGTCTGGTACCAATTGAACATTTGAAGTAACTTGTCAATTTACCGTCAATTTTAACACTAGAACTTAATTTACTGTACATAGATTTGAATAATTGCATAAAACTCCCACTCATCCCGTTTCGATCCAATGCTTCGCAAAGTTTGTCATGTCTAATACTATCAAATGCCCTTTTAAAATCAACGAATATGCAATAGAATCTACCACGACGTTTAGATAAATATTTTTGGATTAAGGACATTAGAACGAATATATTATCAAAAGTAGAATAGTTTTTCCTGAAACCTGCTTGTGATTCATGAATCACATTATTATCATCGCACCAATTCGTTAATCGAATATTTAATATCTGTATAAAAATTTTACAGATTGAGTCTATGAGTGAAATACCGCGATAGTTATTTGGGTCCATTAAGGGACCTTTTTTATGTAATGGTGTTATAATACTGCGACCCCATGTTTCAGGGAACTCACCTGTTTCAAATATTTTATTAAAAAGTGTTTGCAAAAACGGTAAAATAGAATTGAGTGTGTGTTTATACATCTCCATCGGTATACCGTCTGGACCAGGAGATTTGTTAGGTTTAAAGGATTTAATACTCTGTGTAATTTCATATTGAGATATTGGTGAATTCAATTCATCACAATTTCTATAGACACGGAAATTTTTTAGAAATGAAGAGTCAAAATCTTCCAATGATAAATTGTTTTCAAAAATTTGTTTGAAATGGTTATATAAAATCGACGATGATATTAACGTATCCTTACGAGTAACGTTACACGATTTCAAAATTGACCAAAACTTTCTTGCGTTTGACCTACTTTTGATCAAATCGTCTTTCAGCTTTCGTTTAAAGGAATATTTCTTCCGTCGGTATACGTATTTTGATTTATTCCTACATAGTTTGTAACATCGTAAATCAGATATATACCCAGTCATACGAAAGCGACGAAGCGCTCTGTTAGTTTTTATTTTAGTACGTGTGCACTCTTCATCCCACCACGTGGATTGGGATTTATATTGTTTTCTTGTATAACTTAACATTTGTGAGGCAGAAGCTGACTTCGCGTAAATAATGTTGAATGACTTCAAAATCTCCTGTATGTATAAGGCATCATTCATATTTGAATCAATATATTGAAATTGAGTATATAATGTCCTAAAATTATCTGAAAAATAGGAATTTTGTCATTTTCCATTTGTATATATTAAAGGGAAGTAACAAACCACCGTTACTGTTCGAAACTGAAGTATTCGCGTATTGAAAATTCATCATACAATAGATAGGGAAATGAACTGATACATCATTTTCTAAGACAAAAAAGTTTTACACAAATTGAAATAAACTTGAGGAACAAAGTATATAATCTACGGTACTTGCCCCGTTATTTGCAATACAAGTATACTGTCCATTGTAATCCCCATCAAAGCGACCATTTAAGAAATGGACATCATAAATACAACAGAGGTTAATCAGCGACTTTCCGAACCGATTATATTCAGTATCCACTGATCTTCTAGGAAGACTAAAATAATCCGATGGATACGGAATATTATCGTCAAATATGTGTTTTAAATTATCGTGATCTATAAAATCTTGAAAATCTTTTACTCTGGCGTTAAAATCGCCACACAGGAATAAATGAGCGTTGGGGTATGTAGTAGTAATAGATTGCAATTTTGAATTTAACAAATCTATACCATTATTATTAGCATGATCGTATATAGGAGAATATAATGGAGAAATATATGTGAATATAAATATTATATCATTATCAATGTTTGACAAATGTTTACTATCAAAATATAAAATTACACAATCCTCATAGTTTTCAAATATACGATGAAACCGATTGGATCTCATTAAATCGTTTTTGATAAAAACGGACACACCTCCTGAACCTCTGTATGCCGACGTTTTTTTATACCTCATATTATCAAATGCAGTGTATCCTGGTAGTAAATTTTCAAAAGTACTTTGACCTTTAATTCCCCAGGTTTCGCAAAACCCGATGATATTAAACTTTGAACAGTAATTGTGAAAGACGCTGTCATTATGAAACTTAGAAAGACCCTCTATATTCCAACAACATATATTTAATGTAAGAAGATCATGAAGTTTATTTTCATCATTGTTCATCGACACTGAGCCATGGCCCGTATGCTAATCTCGAGCGGCAGGATATGGAACTGGCTGGTTGCTTGTTGTATCGAAAGTATACAATTTACCATCTATAGAAAGTTTATCATATTTCAGGAATGCCTTTTTGCCTGAGTCAATCGATTCCTTCATAAAGGGATAGAGTAAAGCGCGTTGTTTCCTCACACGTTCTGAGAAGTCCTCTCCGACACGTACGGTTTCGGTCTGATGCTGTTCATGTGCCTGTTGATCACTATTTCGTTTTGCCTTAACTATTTCCCTATATGTTCTTAAAATTCTCTCTTTGTCCTTATAAAAAGAGAATTTAACTATCACAGGCCTCGGTTTGTATTTTCCCGGAAGTCGGTGTGCTCTCTCAATACTTATTTGACTAGCGTCAAGTTTAAGGTCGTGATGGATATACTGCCTCACTTTTTCTTCTGTGTCATCCCAAGTTTCACCATTGTTTTCTGTGATATTGTAAAACTTAAGGTTTTCTCTCCTTGACTGGTTTTCTAAGCTCTCAAATTTATTAGACAAAATAATATTCTGTGCGTTGAGATCATTTACTGTGCTTTGTAATTTTTCAACACTTTCTTTTAGTTCGGCATTTTGTGCTTTCATTTCTCTGTTTTCCTTTTTCAAATCCTTAATACTCTTCTCCATTTTATCGAATTTTTTATCAAGTCTTTTCACACTTTTTTGGATGTCAAGTAGGATGCTAATCGGTATATTAGAATTTTCTGTAGAGTTAACATTATGCTCATTGCTCGTCTCAAAACCTTCACTTTCGGATTCCTCGTCACGATCTGATTGTGTTATCTCACCTTCATCTTGGTAGTTTTGGGTAGGGTTTGGGGTAGGGCGTTTTACAGTTTGTGTCTTATCCTGGGATAAAGATGAAGCATGCGAATTACTGAACCAATCATTAATAGTAGATTGCTCTCTGTCGGCATGCATACTCACATTAGGATTTCCTGACCTTGAGGAACGGTTTTGTACATTGGGAGTATGGTCGGGATTATGGTTTGTGGTTTCTTGATTAGTAGAACCTCTCCCAGCACCTCTTCTATATTGACGAATTACTGGTGTCGCCGAATTACCTCCCTTTGATCCCCCCTTTGATCTAGGCCCTGGATTCATTGGGTAAGTTCATATCGGACTCGGTTTCGACCCGAGTTAACCGGGTTTCCATCAGAACGACCTCGGTTTCGATACTAGTGATGTCATTTTAACCTTTCAACCTCAACGCTTCAGATCCTGGGTCAGGCCGGTATTACTTGGGTTCCAAAATGGCGTCGAAAATAGTGCACAACAATTCGATTACACAAAACATATTCTCTTTTACTTTAAAAGGCAAATACTTTTTTCTTATTTTATACAGTATTTTGCACGAGTTTATCACATTTCTTAATGGGGTAACGATATTTCAAGGTTAATTAATTATTGTAGCAGTAAATGTGAAGTTTGTTTACTACCACCAGTGGGTAACTCCGTTCACATGAATGTCCTTTCTGCGCATGCATATTACAGTCATTTTTAGATTATTACATCATCTAACGCGACTCCCGGGCTGCCATTTCTCCATTTCGATTCCTTCGGCTGTGAGCAACATGAAAAGTATAATCCTTATAGTCAGAGACAAGAATTGATATCTCGTGAATGCACCATTGCTGAAAGTTGTTCTGTTCTTCGGCGTGGGTTGTGAAAAACAACCTATTCTACTCCGATATTGTTCAATGGAAACACCCATGACGGGCCTCAATTAAATATTGGGCGTGACCCGCTCGTGATAAACGAAATTCAATCACTGGTTATGGTTCACTGGTTACTATATAGTTCTATTGAAACTTTTCAACTAACTACAGCATTTTAAATAAAAGTCAAAATGTTCCTATCTTCCGTAAACTCAATGTTTGGTATTTCCGATAGTCACCTTGAAAATTTCAGGCTATACTGCTCTCTCTGGTTCAAATTAAATTGATTTTTCATTTTCAAATTTCTTCTTCAAAAAATAAACAACCATCTCAAGGGACGTCACTCTGTAACAAATCATATATGTAACACATTTGTTACGTACATGATCACATTCGTAACAGATAAAGTGTGTTACAAATGTGTTTGTCCGAAATGGAGATTGACATGAGAAGCATATATGTAACAGGTTTAGTTTACTATTTGTAGTCAAACAATTAACAGCAATAGCAACATCATTATATTCTCTACACTATTGATTTTATTCTCGATTGCAAAACAATAGTTAGCACATCAGAGCGATTGAGACTCAATCCAACTTGAATTAACCTCAGAGAGAGAGAGAGAGAGAGAGAAAGAGGGAGAGGGGGAGAGAGAGAGAGAGAGAGAGAGAGAGAGAGAGAGAGAGAGAGAGAGAGAGAGAGAGGCGAGAGAGAGAGAGAGAGAGTGAGAGAGAGAGAGAGAGAGAGAGAGAGAGAGAGAGAGAGAGAGAGAGAGAGAGAGAGCGAGAGAGAGAGAGAGAGAGAGGACGTATGAAATAATGATTTTCGCCTAAGGTACCAGTGCATCTCGAGCGCGCACGTGAGTGTGTCCAGCAACATCCAAACAGCAAGAAAATTGATCTGCAGATTGGAACTCAAGGCAAAACACACATCATATAGATCAGCCTGCGCATCTGCAGTAGTAGGAGATCAGTGAAAATTGATCATGTCCCGTCTTGATAATGTTTGCGAAGTTGCCAGTTTAGTGGCGTGAAAGTGACAGCCTATTGGCTTTAAGATGGCAGACTAGCAGGCATATGTGGTAGTTATATGTACTGTATTCAAATCAAAATTGACCTGTGACATATGTGATTTCATGTCACATCATAAACCGGCCTCAATCATATTCGTCACAAAATATGATTTCCGAGTCATATATGTAACACATGTTACATATGTGATTATATATGTAACAGGTGTTACATATATGATTTGTTACAAATATGATCCAACATTGCTTGATGTCTTCATCACGCCGAATAATTTGTTTTTTAATCATAATGTATTTTGCATGATAAAAAAATTGTTTCTGTTGGTATAATCGTTCGCCTGGTTAAAAAAATTGACTGAAAAGGTACATAATCTGTACAAAAATATATATATGCATCTTCCTTGATAATATGGGTTGCTCTTTAAATGGTTTACATGTATGAATTGAAGTTTCGTTGAAATGCCGTTAGAAAAAACAGAGATAATGTGTTTCGTTTATAAGCGTAAGAACTTTTGTTGTTTAATTTTTCCGGTAAATCGTCTTCCGGGGGTGTGATTTCCGGCAGTCCTTTGGTTAGTACGCTAAAAGAAAGATAATTTCCTGCAATTTATTTTGATAGTTCGAGGTATTTTTTGTATAGATAAACTTTGGTAACAGGACCGAAAACTCATTCAAAACAACCAAAGTAATAAAATTTAAATATTTTGATAAATTTAATCAAATTGCAATTGAGTTTATATAACTGGTCGTCCTTTTTAGCAGGAACGTCGATGATAATGACGTCACCTAACCTACGTGCAAAACGACGCGCTTTGATAGGCGGAAATAGCCGACATTAACCGATTTAATTCCGATCTTCACACTAGGAATACCTTAAGCACAGTGGTTGAAATTGCCAAAAAAGGATATTGTTTTAAACTTAATTTTGATTCAGCAGGAATACGGCTAATTCAATTAAAATTTTAATTTGACCCGTCACGCGAAAAGGGACCACCTAGGAAATCTGTTAAATATTTATAAAAGAGATTGGCTCCAGCAAAGTTCAACCAGAGATCGCATTTCAAAAAATTCTTTCATAGCAAGGTAGATCGATTATTCTAGATTCAGAAAATCGATCAAATGCGAGATTTTCGACCTTAGTCAGTCTGTGCAATTCGCGCAGTCTGACTAGGGTCGAGACTTAAAGCACAAGCCAGATGGTCCTTTTTTCGCGTGACTAGTCACACATGTTACTAATGTTTGTATTTTTACGAGATCTATTCCGCCAATTGAAACATTCTATATTTTAAGAATGGGAAACTTGTTTAGTTCGCCCCGAGACGACGAAGAATTTAGTAAAATTACCGAGGAAGATCCAAACATGCCGGGAAGACGAAAGAGAAAACATGAAGTGAAGACTCCACAGAGGTAATCTAATTACGATACAATTTTTACTTTCTATACAACATGAAAACATTTTGGAAAATGCATAATTTGTTCGTAACAATCCATTTTTGCATTTTCCTTAATGTTTCTATCCTAAGATTTAAAATATATTTTATAAATAGATGATATTGAATGAGTGGTCATTGAATACCGAATTTGTAAAACGAGTCATCTATAATCAGATAAACCCTCGGCATTTTATCTGTTTTAGATGACGAGTTTAATAAATTTCGGTATTATATGAGCACAAATTCGATATTCCTACTATAAAATGACCTAAAGTTTTGCGATATATCGGGGAATTTCCAGAAATTTGTCGATTCAAGTTATTACACGAAACATATAACGCCGTTTTCGAAACGACGTCAGAAATACATTATGGCGTCATTTTTACAACGAAAAAAAAAAAAAAATAGGTTGCTTTACATTCTTAGCTCATTTGCATAGATATTCCACTAGTGCAATAACACTCGTGTTATATCAAAACTATTCAACAGGGTAATTTCACTCCGGCGACGTAGGTCACATTATAAATTTGCAATTTTTGTCAGCTATAACATCTTTAAATCGGAACGGTCTAAAATTACGTCGTCTGGTATCGATGAAATGACGCATCTCCCATTTTAGTCTTTAAAAATTGTTACTTATTAGTGACCTAACTGTCATAACTTTAACAAAAGCAACTTATATAGGCATTTTTTAATTCCATTTATTTACTAGAACGGCATTTTAAACATGTAAATATAGAACCCTTAAGTTCGCCATTCTTTCGTTTGTATTTTCATTTTTAGAGAGGAATCGATGGTCAATTGTTATATACTCAGAACATAAAGTTAAGCGCCACTAAGTTTTTAGTTAATAATATTTCTATCGAAAACTTTAATAACGTATCTATGTTGTCAAACGGTTAAAACAACCTTGTAGCTATTGATTAAAAACGTTTCGGATGCACGTGCATATTCAGCAAGTCTCGTGCAATGACTGTAAAGCCAGGACTCGTGCAAAATGGAAAATCAGCTTTTCTGTCAGAGATACTTACGTCGTGTAGCTCGTGCAATCGTTTACATTTCGATTTGAAACTCAGTCATGACAAGGCGTAGATTGTCTACAAATGAAAGATGGCGAATAATTGGAATGCGAGATTCTGGAATGTTTTGTAGAGCCATTGCCAGACAGCTGGGGTATCACCACAGTGTCATAACACGTTTGGTACAAAAACACGCACAGACAAACGACGTTAAGGACCGTGTCAGATCTTGACGCCCTAGAGTAACGTCTATTCGAGAGGATAGAGCACTTTTGCGTCACGTCAGACGTCTGCCCTTCACCAGTGCGCCTGTACTAAGGGACAACTGGAATACACACAGACGGGTCTCTATTTCAACAGTGCGAAATCGACTTCGGGTGGCTGGGTAAAAGGCACGAAGACCCCTCACACGTCCAAAGTTACAACAGAGACACATCAATGAACGTCTAATATGGTGTAGAGCGAGGGCACGTTGGAACTTGGCATCATGGCGTCGGATCCATTGGTTAGATGAGTGCAGGATGTTGTTGCATGTCACCGATGGCCGAATACGTGTTTGGAGACAACCTAACACCCGATTTGCACCAAAGTACGACCAACCAACCTATCAGGGTGGCGGTGGCTCCGTTATGATATGGGGTTGTGTCTCCTACGGCTGTAAACTGGACCTAGTGACAGTTCCAGGAACATTGACTGGCGATAAATATCGCGAAAACATCTTTTTTCCTGTGGTAATTCCACATTTTGAAAATCACCCTCTTCGAACATGACCAGTGTACATGGATGATAACGCCAGACTCACAGAGCAAGAGTCGTGGTGGACGTTATGCAACGTGAAACCATCACCACCATTCCATGGCCGGCTTGTAGTCCCGATCTTAACCCCATCGAGCACCTGTGGGACATTTCAGGGCGCCGTATATGTCGGAGAGAGCCTCCTGTACAAAATGTGGTTGAGTTAGAAGCAGCACTGCACCAGGAGTGGCAGCATATCCCTCAACACATCATCCAGAGGCTGATTCGTGGCATGCCGAGGAGGTGCGCGCAGTGATCAATGCTCACGGATCTTACACACGCTACTGACTAAGATGTGACTGGAATTAATCGCATTTGTGTTATCTGACTTCTAAAACCAAGTTTCGTGTCATAGACAACACCGTAAGTCGGCTTTGACAATAGTTTTTCATGTTTTAAAGAAAGGTGAAAATACGTCATTTACATTTCAAGGTACAAAGTCAATAAAATTTTTCACCACCCATGTATTGTTGTGAAATTGAAGTCAACATACCATTTCCAACATTGGAACTCAGTATTTACATCTCTGTTATTTTGAATTAATGCAGGCTCCCTGCCTTTAAAAATCTTCTGTATAGAAACTGGTGGCGCTTAACTTCTTGTTCTGAGTATATTAAGGGAATACTAATTATTTTCCAGAAATCCGCTACAAGAAGAATACGAAAATATTCGCAAGCAACATGAGGACTTAAACCAGAAATATGAAAGGTCTGTCTATCAGTTACTCTTAATAACGTCTAATTTTGTGTCGGCGATTTCCTTTTCCAAAATATTTAAACATTTTTTGTATATATTTCAAATATGATAAATGCACACAAATTATATTCTTTTTCTGTAAGGGACTTAAATCCAAGAATTTATAACTATTTACAAAAATTCGAAATGTATAACTCAGTAAAGTAAAAATACACTGCAGTGTGAGTCCCATTTTTTTTTTTTTTTTTTTTTTTTTTTTTACTTAGAGCTTTTATTAAAAACTTCAAAACATGTTCTCTAGTGAAAAAGGAGACCTACTTTGTACGTAGTTGTAAATTACTGAATCCAAGTGGCTATACTTTTTACCAGGATATGCAATACGGCATTTTACACCACTACGTATTCGTAGAAAATTGCATGTGAAATGCATACAAATACAAGGAATTTATTAGGAATATGATATCTATTGTCTTCCTTTATTCAAACAAAAATGATGATTTCTATTAATATTGAATAAATGTCGGCAAATCTTTGGAAATATTTACGGGATAGAACTTAATAAGCTTTGCTTTTGTTCTAATCCATTTGATTTGGTATATCTGTTAAGACACATTGTACTGTATTATAAATATCTTTCACTAATAAAATATGTTTAAACCGAACAAAAACAATATTCATATAAAGTCTTGTTTTATCGCCAGCGGGCGACAAAAATCTTTTTCTAATCCATTTGATTTGGTATATCTGTTAGGACACATTGTATTATAAAAATCTTTCACCAATAAAATATTTTTAAACCGAACAAAAACAATATTCATATAAAGTCTTGTTATATTGCCAGCGGGCGACAAAAATCTCATAGATACAGCTCGGTTCAAGCAAAAAGTATAATATTTTTATTACCTATTGACGATATTCGATTATATATAATTATTATATTACTTCTTTAGACAAGTTAATGAGCTGAATCAGAAAGAAACTGAAGTAAAAAATCTCAGCGAGGACAACGCAAGGTATATATAATTTTATTATTTGACTTGAGATTGAATTTCGTGGCAAACTTATCAATAACTGACGTATTTTATCATTGACAAAATAAACTTAAACCAACTTCTAATTGGTAACTTAAATAAAACACGAAAAATACTACTTTATAATTTAAAAGATGCATGTGTTTGTTGTGTCCCGAAAGCCCGTTCATTTGATCAAAGTTACAACAAAGTTCAACAAAAAAATTCGGGGGAAGCAATTGAATATGCATGAGAACATGAGAACCCCTCATTTCAAAATCAACTTTGGTGGGTGGGGTATATTTAGCAAATTCACATCATTTTATCAAACGGATGTCTTGGACACTGTTTTCTTTACTTATTTCTATTCAGCTACCTTTCAGGCATCAAAAGATAATGATTTTTCAACAACATAAAGCTATTTCCTCGAATGAAATTTTAAAAATTCACCGCATTAAGCGAGTATTGTGACTTTTACAAAGTAGGGTTGGTGTCTTATTTTGTGTACTGCAATCGTTCTGTCTGCCCCTTTTACAAAAATCTTCTACCAAAATCCTTGAAATTAATTCGTTTTTGCATGAAAGTAATGATTTAATCAATTCCTTTCTTGTAAATGTGTCTAAAAGAGAGAAACATACTTTGACCGATTAGAAGTTGGCTTCAGTTTACATGTACATCACATGTCTAAATATATCAATTGAAACAATACATGTTCTATATCTTCGACGACAAAGAATTATTCTGATGATTGGTTATATGGGGTTTAACTCATCTCAACAAAATTTCGCTCTTTGGCGATCCTCAAAAAAAGCTCCAGAAAATATTTTGAAAAAATAAAGAAATTACTTGTTTCAAGGAATTTCTTCATTGCCCATAAACTATTCCCCTAAAGACAAAGAATCTTTAAAAAAAATAACCAGCAGTTAAAAAATATAGTTTGCAATTTCTTTGAAATGGGGCCAGTGTCGACTTTTGTAGTTTGGGTTTAAATCCTTCTCTGTACGCAAGTTCCCATTTTCCACGATACCTTCTGAAGCTTTATCTCTCAATTGCACTCATTTTTCGTTGTGGAGTGTAGCCTCTTTTTAAATTGAACTGGAGAAATGGGTGAGACAAACAGGGTCCCTAACATATAGTGCGTTGCTTGAGATCGATCAAAATTAAGATGTAGAAAAATATCAAAATTTTATGAATTGCTGAGCAGTACATTGTGAAAAAATTAGAATTGAACTGCAGAAGTATTAAAGAACGCACGCTGAAGGGCCTATTTTTTTTTGTTGTTGTTGTTGTTTTGTGATTTTTTTTTTTTTTTTGCTGCGCTGCACAAGGCCATGGTATCATGGTATTAATTTAGAAGGTTAAACATGGACCATACTTTTGAGTGGCTAGAGATTTAGCTTCATAAATTGAATCATTTGCATGTTAATTACTTGTGACAAGACCTTTCAGAGGATTACACTGTTTCAAAATGATGGCAGTTGCTGTGGCATTTGAATTCATCAAACACATTTTGCTATTACTATTATTATTTCTTTTTATGATTATCATTTTTTATTATTACTATTTCTTGAATTTTATTTCGTTAAAACCTGTAGTAGATCAGCTTTGAAGCGATATGAGTCTGCGTCCGGTTTTTTTCCGGCTTAAGGTATTCTTAATAATCTGGTTGGTTTGAGTGTTCGGCGTATAACAATCACGCATATAAGAAATTGTATTCGGAATTTCGAAAATGCCACATGGAAGCTCATACAAGTTTTAATTTTATAGGAAGGTCAACGAGCTGAATAAAAATTACCAGGAGGAAATTGCTTCTCTGCGGAATCAAATTACAAGGTAATGTCCGCCCTCTGCCATTGTCAAACCATGAAATAAGCCTGTTAATACTACGTTCTGCCTACAAACTATTGATAATGGAAACGTCTGGCCCTTGGAATCAGCTGATACAACCGGCCTAAAGGTATTAGCTACTACATCGAAGTATATTTTGTATAACGATAGATGGGGCATGGAAACACAACTCCCATGCGGTGTTATTTTATTAATTATTGTATTCTGTCAATACGTTTGTACGTAGCCCCCAACCCCCACCCCCCGGTACGTTGTATTTTACATGTATGACACTCTCTTATAAAATATCTCTGATATACATAAAGATGGTCATAAAACTTGTGACAAGCTGTAGTTACTATGTTGAAATAATCCGCAAACGTTCAAATAATCTAAAGAACCTCTTGTGGATCCCGCATAGAAAACGGTAAAGATATTCCTCAATTCCTTCCTCCAGCCTTTATATTCTTTCATCGTCGGTTGCTGTTTGCGTATGAATTTCAAATCCTGTCCCGTGTTCAGAAAGACAAAACGTGGCGAACTGTTTGGAAATTATACCCCGCATTGCACGCGTGCGTGCAAAGTGGGGCATAATTTGCAAACGGTTCGGCACGTTTGTCATCAATAATGTAGGACAAGTTTCGTCAAAGTTTTTGGGTAAGGACTTTTTTTTAAATAAGCATCGGCTAGGTCTTGAAACGCATATGTAGTTTAGAAATCAAGGAAACATTTCTGTTATTGGCTGGATTAATGAATGAACCATGAGAAATGTGTATTAATTTTATGAACAGATCGGAGGAAATGCTTGACCAAACAAAACAACAGCTGGAATCAAAAACTCAGGAGCTGGAGAAAAAGAAAGACGAAGTAGAATCTTTACGTACAAGGTAAAACATGTTATAGGTAGTCCGCCCCTTAAAATGTTCGGCATGACACAAGTTTCTCGGATTGTGTTTTTGCAGAAAATAATGACGCAGTAACTTGATCTTTAAAATGTCATTGCAGTGCTTTGGGTAGAAGAATGATAACATTTTTGAGATAAGAGTACGAATATTCGGATGTATGAAAGCTTTGTGTTAATGGGATCTCAACGGCGGGTATTTTTGTCGTTGCATCCAGAAATAACATTACCAAGAGACCAATAAAATGACGATTTCGTGTGTTTTTCAAAAGTGACACAAAACGTACTAAAAAGCTAACTATGATTGTACATAAGTCGTTTCAATTCAACGTATTACACCAAAATAGAGCTAGTTAAACATGAAATGTTTGTGTGTAATAATGACATAATTTTGTTAAAGGATAAAAGCAAGTAGTTGAGTTTTCAAATTTCAGAAGAACAAAAAAGTCATTAAATTCGGCACATTTAAATTTGTCTGCATCTTGACATCTTTTTTCTTTTTTTTCTATTTCTGTTTTTTATGCATGCGAGTTTGTGACGTTATACCAGACCGAGTTTCTACAACAGGGGGATCATTGCAGAGAGAGAGAGAGAGAGAGAGAGAGAGAGAGAGAGAGAGAGAGAGAGAGAGAGAGAGAGAGAGAGAGAGAGAGAGAGAGAGAGAGAGAGAGAGAGAGAGAGAGAGAGAGAGAACACACATTTAAAAAGTATCACATAAAAAGATGAAGTTACTAGGTTGTAGTCCTAAAATATACAAATAGTACATTTATATCAACCACTATCAAAACACACAGTTTATCTTTCATTCCTAGACTGAGCACTCTAGCTGCCGCTAATATAACTAGCAACAATCCGAATATTGCCAACCTTAGTGATTCGCACCGACCAACTAAACTTGCAGAACAATATTCTCAGTTTTACGACAACGACTGGACGGACTCGATTTGTGAGTTGGAGGATGTCGGAATCAAAGACAGAGAAGCGATCGAAATTCTTCGTGATCAGATAGTTGTAAAAACCTATATTTCTCTTTTCCCTTATTCGGTCTTTCATCGTAAGGCGACCAAAATGTCGATTCTACAGCCACTAGAAATGTGCTGCCTGATTCGTAATCACGCACTACTCGTACTTAACATTGCAACGCTATAGTGTGACGAAAGTAGATTCAAAATTTTACTTCTACTTCCTTTAACAAATTTCGCAACCAAGTTTAGTTTTGATAAGTTGTGACTTTATTTGGTTATCAAGTTGAATAGATATGATAGATCTTTTTGTTTACTAATGAACTGTTCTTTAATTTAATTACTTTGATACATATGTATTCGAATTATAAAATACCTTATGATTCTATGATAAATACAAGGATCTATGAATGCACCGTTATGACCGTTTAAGATAATTTCAAAAAAGTTAAGTAAATGACTCGATTTTGTGACAAATACCTCATATATCCTTCTTCAAGTAGCATTTGCTGATTTCAATCGCACCTATAAACATTCTGAAGTGTTTTGTATGAAAAAAATATCTAACGAGGTTGTTGGAATTGATATTTGTAAGGGTTCTGCCGAGACAGTTATCAATTCCCACAATTGAGTGAGATAATCTTTCATACTTTACATTAGGTATGTATTATATCTAGCTTCTTACATCTATTTGTCTTGTTTTCGTCGATGTTTCCAACAGAAATGCAAGTTTCTAAAAAAATAATCGCAGCAAGCCATTGTTCTAAAAATATCGATGTAATATCATAAAAAATATCATATGACTGTGATGTTATCGCACGGATATTTGTATAGTATAAGATAAAATGTCCTACATGCTACATGCTGAAGTTGGTGACCTTTTTTGTATTTTTTTTCCAGGATCTCTATAAACTTTGCAAAACTAAAGCAGACCAGCAGACCAACAATTTGTTACATACTCTTACTCAATTTATGTTGGTGAGTACCTTACTAGATAATGAAAGAGCATTCTAGTCGAGATTAAAACCATATCAGAAAATGTCCCAAGAAACCTGTGATTTACTTTTTCATATAATGATAAAAAGTATTTCTCTATTCATAAAAGGTAACTCACTGAGCTGATATATTTTTATTAGTAATTATACATAGACGATAACTCATTTAGAATTACGCCTTTTTAACATAAAAAGAGGAGATGAGCTCGTTGAAATATCCAATGATGAAAGTGATTGTAAAGTTCACACAGTTGTCTCATATTAAAAACAAAATCCGATATTAACCTTATATAAACGATAAGCAAACGGAATAATTTGGTAAATAAATGTAACCTCTGGTTTACTACAAGTAAGCTAAGAAATATCAAATACGGCCTACAGTAATCTAATATGGTCATGATAGAAGAGAGAAACAAACAAACAATCAAACAAAGAAAGCAAAACTGAAAAGAAAAAAAAACAAAAAAAAAAGAAACATATGATATTATAAATTCTCTTATTAATTTATTTCTTACCTTAGGATACAAGACTGCCGGATGAGATGAAAAATCACCTGAATGACACCAGAAAAACAAATTATCAAAAGTTTTTACCAGAATTGACAAAGGTAGAGTATTTGTTTAGAACTTGAAATGATCGGATTTACGTGACCTGTCACGATTACATGGACCTTCTGGAAATCAAAAAAAAAAAAATGATACGTGACCCGTTAAGCGAAAAGGAACCCTCTGGCTGGTGCATAAAGTATTTACCCCAGTTAGACTGCGCGGACTGCGTAAACTGTCCAGCCCTGCGTTCAGGATGGAAACGTTAACTGCGAAGCGCTTTCGAAATGATACATCGCTTTGCACGTATGCATCCTGAACACGGGACGAGTTGACTAGGGTCCAAATATTTCGTACTTCGCTGGTTTTCGGAATCTAGAATGACCATTCTACCTTTCTGTATAGTCATTTTAGTAATGGAATTTATGGTTGACCTATGGCAGACCCTTTCTTTTTCTATTTATACTTAATTTGCGGCGTTCCTGGGTGGTCTCTTTTTGCATAACGGATCAATTATTTGAAATGGAGAGTGATTCTGGCAGATGTCCACCGGAAGTACTAGTTCAAAAATTTACACTTCTTACTTCACACTTAAAACGTCGCAATTCACAGTTCACACTTCAAAGTGAACAGCTCACTCATTACACTTTACAGTTCATTGTTCACACTTCACAGTTCACAGTTAAAACTTCACACTTCATAGTTCACACTTCACACTTAATAGTTCTAACTGTGTGGATATAAGAACTCACCACCGGCCTTTGTAGATTCCCTGTGTATCAATACAACTTACTTATACAAAATATTATCCAAAAAAATATCATTCATCCACGCGGATATTCCCCTATATAGCATATACGAACTAACTGAGCAATATGAGACATATTTGTTTGTTTGAATTACATTACTAAATATTTTAACTGATTAAGGACGAAACAAATCAGATAAAATAACTTTGATGAGTCCTAACGTTAAAACAAAGAAGAAAATGCTTTGTACGGGATTTGAACCCGGGCGCCCTCGAGAAAGAGGAGCATAGTAACCACTAGGCCACCGAGACTTTTTATGATGAAGCCGTTATTTATAACTATATAGTTTAAATCCCCATTCGATTCCCTAACAGAGAACTATGTCACTCGATTTTTGCTGTACTTACGCGAGATGGGACAATGAAAAGGTGTTCAAATTAAAATTTACATTAATAAGTATAGAAAAACAATTCACATAAGCTAATATTGCAATCACATCGTGCGGCTGGAGCACCTTATAATAGATTCCTGGTATTTCTCACAACAGAAATACCATTACATCCTTGCCTTGCCT